>JAKTUO010000032.1:0-133693 GCA_030556755.1 Nakazawaea anatomiae | reverse complement strand
AAAACATAACCACTCACTCACGTCCAATCTTCGTCAAGAAAAAAAATTATTACATCCAATATACCCTCGTACGTGAAAGAATAGCACACTGAATTCTTACACCCTCGTACGTGAGAATACTGCAATCCAAAAAATCCATAAGTACACCAAAACTTAAATAGACCTTCTCCAAAGCTAAATGATAATCATAAAAAAAAACCCCTTCACTCTTTGAAATCGAAATCAAACGTAGTACTTCTTCAAAAAGCGCAGTAATCATGGTCACTGCGCAGTATTTAGTGTCTGTAACATCTATTAGGAGTCAGTGGCAGAGTTGCGAAAAGTTGCGAAGCCAGCGTTAATCTTTGCTAGCCACAAATTAGAATAGTGTGCAAAATGAACAGCTTTGTAGAATTTGTGTTATATATTTCTGCCCAAGTTGTGATCCTATCATTTTGACTATACTTCACCATTTCATATCTACTGAGAATAAATATTTTCAAGCTCACCGTTCCCGATGTCCTGCAAATTTAGTTTCATATTGATTGCTTATACATTGTTAGTACTTTCGTCACTGGCAACAATCCCGGATCTACATGCAAGAGATAATTCCACCAGTATCGACGCAATCATGTACTTAGATGTATAGATGTATGGCTATAAATAATGTCGAACTCAATGTGAGTGTGGAAGTATGCGGCCACCGCCTCCAAGGTAAAGAGGATTCAGATACGGGAAACGATAACTGGGAGCAATTAGTATTGAACTGTGTGGATGGATTTGGACGTGACATTCAATTTAGCATAATTCAAGGCGGTGAACATGAGGAACACTGTAACATATTGAGTAACTTGGGTGACGTAATCTTATTCAATGGTATTGACGGAGTTTCCAGATATCAATCATCCAGTACAACTCAGTTAAATTCATCGAAGAGAAAGTGCCTGGATCATTACGACATGTACATGTCCCAGGATAAAGATAGCTGTTCGAGTAATGAACAATTCTTAACATATGATGATATATGTCAAGATGACGCTAAGAACCCTTTCTATTCTTACATAGCTGAAATTGACAAAACGGGGGACTTCTTAATAGTCTCTGATTTCTGTCGGCGTCAAAAGTAAAGAGTTTCTCCCTTCTTCAAGAATCATATGTACCAAGTTTTGTTAGATATGAATTCCAATTTGAAAATATGCGGCAAGAGTGTGGGTGTTGTGATCGTTAGATGGGTTAAAATTTTCTGTCCTTAGCTTTCACACCCCATAGTCACCGAGAGACTGATTGGAAAATGTAGTGGAGATATTCTTGTTAAGAGGGCAGCAAGCATCTCTTGTGTTGTTTGTTAATAATTGGAGGGGGAAGAGATGATCCAGTTGTGGTTGCAAATCACCAAAACTTTTCATGCGATCACTATCGCGCTAAGGAATCAATGACTTTCACTGGAAAACCCCATCTCCAAGTGAAGTGCAAGCAGGTCACATCTGTCTCATGTCCCCAAATGATGTTTTCAGAAGCACCTGGAAGTGCCATAATCTATGCCTTCTGGTCTTCTTTTCTTATCACCGATCAGGTTATTGGCAATCAATGCACGACTATCTCCAGCTTATGATCAATGTATTTGGGGTAAACTACTCATTTACGAGATGCAAATTATGAGAAAAGTGTCAAAGTGTCAAAGTGTGTATTATCGCGTTGGCCCCGCAAGTCCGATATACATGATGGATCTTTCATTTGTGCAACAAATCCTCACAAATTCTATTTTACCTCTGTTTGATAAGAACTGCAAAAAAAAAAAAAAAATTGCACCCGTAGTGAGGTGAGAAAGGCTAATCGTGCCATTAATGTCAAAGGACCATCTAACAGTGGAAGAGCTGCTTGCTGGATCGCAAATTCAATCAAAGGTCTTACGGAAGTCACGTAGAGTACCCAGTGCATGCATGCATTGTGCAAGAAAACGTATCAAATGCGACAAGCAGATACCCTGTGCCACATGTATTAGAAAGGGCATTGGAGATAGGTGTATCAGAGAGCCAGTAATAGTTCGCAACTCCGCTCACAATGTTTCTGATGTTCTTCTCAATGGACCACTCGCATTAATGGAGGAGAATCAGAAATTGAAGCTGGAGTTAGACCAATTACGGAATGAATTGAAGGTGATGGCTAGCGAGAAGAGTCAGCCTTTGACAAGGACATCCTCCATGATTGATCAGTACCAAGAGGAAATATCGATGATAACGAGGAACGACAAATACGCAAAATCTGCAGTTGGATTAGATAGAGTGTTATGCAGACAGGACAACATTTTGAACTTGGAAGTTTTGTCGTGGGATTTAAATCGTACGAAATGTATTAAATTGATCCAATCTAATTTCTTTAATTTTGATAATATAAAAAAGATTACAGAATATGCATTGCAAAACTTGAGTTTCAAGCATAGTGCAGTGATTCCTCTGCAGTTTTTGAACGAATTAAATCAATGCCCCTTAGCCAGATTGAAGGACTTTTTGAACTGGGACTTGTATGATCTCGATCAGTTGCTATGGAACTCTGTTTTATTTGCAACTTTAGCTGGAGGCATGAGCTACTCTACAAATGGATTGAGAGTGGAATTAAAAATTCCCGAGGATGAGTCAAATGAGCTTTCAAGATTGTTCTTCATCATTTCGTTGAAATGTCTTGAATTGGGAAGGTATATGGAATTTCCCAACTTGAAGGCGATACAAGCTTATTTGTCGATGAATATTTGCTTCCATAACTTCGGTGGGATAAATTTACAGAATGCTTTACTTGCTGGAATGATACATACTGCCACCACTCTTGGTATTGATAAGTTGCCTGCTAAAGTGGAAAATGACAGTGATATAATGAACGATTTTTTACAAAAGAAGATATGGCTCACTTTGGTGTTAATGGACAGATTAGAAATCTATGGACGAGTTCCACTAATTGCTACTGAAAACTTTATCTTGCCATTGAACTATGACGATAACGAATTGTATAATGGTATCACTACGCCACATGATTCACATATAATTACAGATATAATGTATCAGTTAAAGTTTTATGAATTAATTAAAGTTGAAAGAAGCGTTTTTGTCGACAAATTTTTCATGCCCGTGACATTGAAGCGTGAAAAATTGGATCGGGGTATTGAACAAACAATACTGCTTCGAAGTCGTCTTAGTGAAGACTTTGAAGTCTCCAAAAAGTTTTTCATTTCAAAGTTGAGATATCATCACTATTTGGCCGGATTAGGGTATAAGAAATTGTTGCTAGGTCAATTCACGAGTAAAATGCTACTTGAAATGAATAGGAAGATGTATTCATTTGTCGATGAAACGGTGTGGCTATCCCGTTACAGGCCAGAGTGCCTCTTTTATGCAAAAGAGTTGATAAACTATTTGATTCTACCTACAACTCCGAGTTATCAAAAGAAGTTTTGGGTATGTGCACAATTGGCCACAATGGGTGCTGCTTTCATTCTAGTGGACATGATGATGTACAAAAAGTCACAAAATAATGACTCATTCAACCTCATCGACCTGACTATTCAGCAATTGGATATGTTGAAAGATGTAAGTAAACCTGCATTCAAAGGATTAGCGGTAATTCATCATCTTCTCTCAGTGGTTAAACTGAACAAGCAAAACAGCATCTTAGACATGGAGCATTTTTTCGATGATGATGAATTTAATGACGTTTTCCAGTGGTTTAATAATATAAGCAGCCCTTCGACTGGAAATTGATAAATGTTAAGTCTTTTTTATAAAAGTAGAAGAGTGTATATCGAGCAATTCTGTAATACAGAGTTAACTGGTTTTGAAGCTTTAACTGACAGCGACTTCTTGCAGTTTAAACTCGCACGAACTCGAAAATAAAAGTTCGCGCGAATGTCGAGATGAAAAGAATTGAAAAAAAAAAAAAAATTGTTATCTTATCTAATCTGCAGCACGTTAATCAGCATGAGTTAGAAATAAACTACATTATCGTCTTATATATAAGAATGGGGATGCTGCCTCGACAAAACCAAAAATCTCACAATCAGCACACTTTTAAGATTCAGTTGGTGAGGACTCCAGCAATTCTTCAACTGAATTATGCCCTATTTATCCAAGCTTGTTCCAAGAAACCCACGGCTAGCATTCGGTATTGTCCTAGTTAATGCAGTGGTCAATCCTACTACTATGGGGTATGATGCAATGATGATGGGCTCGTTGAATGCATTGCCACTGTACAAAGATTACTTTGGTATAGCCGATAATGAGGCCTTAATAGGATGGATGTCAGCTGCGATGTGGGTGGGACAAATTATTGGATGTTGTTTCACCCAATTCAGTTCAGACAAATATGGACGTCGGCTAACTATCTTCTACGGCTCGCTCATCTGTTTAGTAGGTGCCATTTTACAAAGTGCTTCGCAGAATATCGCTCTGTTCAGTATTGGTAGAGTCATATTAGGAGCTGGCTCTACGTTGACTTCGGCTGCAGCGCCCAATTTAGTGGGTGAGTTGAGCCCCTCGAGTGTCAGAGGCTTCGTTTTGGGATTATTTTTCTCCTGTTTCCAAGTGGGCGCATTGATTGCTGCTGGTGTCACTTATGGGTCAAGAAATATATCTGATACTTGGGCTTGGAGGATTCCATCTATACTCCAAGTTTTGCCATCAGCATTCTCGATTCTGGTTTTGTTGTTCACCCCGGAGTCACCAAGATGGTTGGTTTCTAAAAACCGTTTGGAGGAGGCTAGTGAAATTATGCAAATCTTCGAAAATCTCTCACCAAACGATGCTAGTTTGAAAAGTGAAGAGATAAAAATGGTGATCGAAGAAGAAAAGAATAGAACTTCAGTACACCCATGGTCTGAATTAATCACTGGTAGAGTGAATTGGAGGCGAATATTCATCACCGTTTCACATGCTCTGATCACTGAGTTGGGTGGTTCTTCTGTTGGATCATATTATCTCAGCGTCATCTTAACACAAGCTGGGATCAAAGAGACTTCTCAACAATTACAGGTTAACATTGTTTCTGCGGCCTGGGCATTATGTATCGCTATTCTTGGTTCTACTCTATTCGATAAGATCGGCAGAAAGGTACATTGTATGGGGGCCACTGCTGGAATGGTAGTCATGTTCTTCATATTGGGTGGTTTGATCAAAGAATATGGTGATGGGTCAAGAGGTATTTCAGGTCAATACGGATCTGTGGCTTGTATGTTTTTGTTCACTGGATTTTACAGTTTCTCATGGACTCCAATGACGTCATTGTATCCATCGGAAATATGGCCCTTCAGAATTAGGGCATGTGGTGTCACATTATTCAAGTTTCTTAACAGCGGATTTGGCTTGTTGGCTACATTTATTTTGCCTATTGCTATGAACAACTGTGGATGGAGGTTTTACATGATCAATGCCGGTTATGATTTAGTTTTCATCCCTATAATATGGTTATTTTTTGTTGAAACAAAAGGTGTCTCTTTGGAAGATATTGATGAATTATTTGGTGTCGTCAAGGTCGTCGGCGGTATAAGTCCGGTTATCATTCATTCGGATGGAGAATTCGACGTTGAAAAGATGACAGTTGTTTTTGAGCTGAAATCTTAATATACATTTTGAAATAACATCCGTCATTGCATTGATTCAGTACTCATGAATGAGTCGTGATGTGGTTTTTTGGTATCACAGAGAAATACGTATCAATTTGCAAGGAAATCTCGCTTCTAGTGGTTAAGTAACATCTACATATCAATTTAAAGAACTACTGTTCATGAGACTACAAACGGCTATTTTTATATGCGATTATTGATATCATTAATTTCTTTACCACAACACAATACTACTATCTTGCTGGCTGCTCTTCTCATATATTCTAGATCGAGCGATCTTAATACGAAATCCTTCTGTCTGCCATTTGGGAAAGATCGCTACTCTTGTCTGCCAATACCAATCTGTTTTTGGCATGATGAAGGGTGATTGTGGAAATTAGGGGTTCACGTCTTGATCAATTGCTACGGTCATCGTATTGGAACTTTGAACTCAACCATTTATTCCTCTTTGCTCTCGGGAATGTGGGCTGGTGGTACTGGGGCTGCAGCGCTGGGGCTGTTAATGTACAGTACATCACAAGACTTTAGCCCAACTTTATGTGATTTGAAATTGATCAAATTGATGTTTGATGAACTTAATAACTTCCGCCTAACAAAAGGTGTTAACAGAACTCAAACATATTGCTGCTAAAGACTAATACCGCTGAACACACACAGTCAAATGTAATTTGTAATATATATTATAATAATAACATCCGATTGGACAAAACATCATCATATACCAAACATCGTCATATACAAAACAAAACAAAACAAAACAAGACAAAAAAAACGACCCTCTCAAATATCGCCGCGAAATGAAAGGAAAAGATTGAACACAAACAATATCGTCACTGAATTCAAAAGACGAAAAGAAGAACAGTAAAAACTTATAAAAGATTTGCAGCAGTTGATAATTAAACCTGAAAGTGACACGATCGTATCAGTTAACTTACTACCTTTCACAGAAATGAAATTCGGCGAATACTGCATAGAGTAAATGCACGAGGAAAATGATCAAAACCTTCTTTGTCATAGAGCCTCACAATTATATTGAATTTTCCCGTGGCTTGCTTTTGCAGAGGAGTTAAAAATTTCTCAATGTATTCGCCCTTTTGATATAAATCAACAACGGTACTCAGTGAAAATGAAGTGAAATTATTGAATTTATCATTGAATACCATAACTTCAAGATCATTGAATTTATCCAAGTCTTCGAAAATAAGTGTCACCTTGTATAAAAGTGTTTTTTCACGGCTATGGTAGCATGGTGAGGTTCCACTTTTTAAACACCGTGGGCATCCTGTATAAAATGAGCTTTCTTGTTTAATGATATCTAATGATTCTTGGTGAATTGTTAGACCTTCAATCTTGAAATATCTTGGAATTCTAAATTTTTCGTCGGATTGTAGGAATTTTTTGATCCAAGAGACACTGGTAGCTTTTGTCACAGGCCACTGACCTAACCATATTTCTTTATCTTCAACTTCGAGAGGGACATTAATAGCTTTTGTCACTTCAATTTCGAGAGGGACATTTGTAGCTTTTGTCACGGCCCAATGACCTGACTCCTTTTCTTCATCTTCAACTTTATGAGTTGACTGAACTGGAAAAAGTATTCCTATTCCACTTATGATGTTGACTTCATCCATATCAATCAACTCATCAACGTGTACTTCGAGAGGACATTTAGAAAAGAAGAAGAATGACATAAGGTGTTTTGGAATAATCTGATCCTCATGGAGCCCAATCACTAACATCTCTGCTGAAAAACCATTTTGGTCTATGACTTCAAATCTACTTGTAGACAATCTTTTCTCAACTTTTAATAAAAGGGTTTGAAAATCTGTGTCGCTCACAATCGATCTTGGTGAGTTTCCATAAGCCTGAATTAGCTTGTCAAAATGAATCTGGGCTTCACCAATCACTTTCAATGGTGACGAAAGTTCAATTTCAATATCAGAACCACTGAATTTATTTAGAACATCTTTCGTTAACTTGAAAATGTCCCCCAAATCTGGTGTGGAATCATCTTTGCACCATTTAACTCGATAAATTTTCTCAGTGAAAATGGCCATAATGATTAAAGTGTCACCATTGTGATTTTTGGAAACAACTTGCATATAATCCTTTCTTTTAGTCGAAGAAGAATGTCTAGGAGGGGAGGAAAAAGCGTTGAGATTTTTGGACCAATGACGCTTGTTTTTGTCTGGCGACTTCTTCCATTTGTGTCTACCCGAACGATTCATTGAATTATTTCTCAACCATTTCAAAGGGCTACCGGCATCTGAAACCCTTCTACCTTCTTCACGAATAGTTGGGGTAGTTGGAGTATTTGGAGTACTTGGAGGTGTACTGTCTTCATCAATTGAGGAAGTTGGAGTTATAGTGTCTTCGACATTTGAGAGAGTTGAAAGAGTCGAATTTGGAGTGGAGGTATCCATTGCAATAGTGGATATTAAATTGTAATATTACTCAGAATTATCGAAGGAAATGGTGGGGAGAAATGTTGCAATTTATATATCAATAGATGAGCTATTCGTGTAAAACTGATAAGAAACAAAAAAAAGTTGTTGCCGTAGAAACCAACAATAATATCAAATGCATGCAGTTTAAGCTATCTTGGGTTTAATCGTAGTAAATTACACAAAACTAAATTTTCGGTTGCAATAATTTGGTCCTATCAAAATTCTATTATCAGTCGGTGGGGAAAGGCGCCCATCCTCTTTTTAATTAGGGAAAAAAAAAGCTAATGGTAGGAATATTCTTTTATATCGCTCACTTCTTAGCTGTTTGGTTGAAACTCATGCGTATGGTATTGCATTGGGATCAATGTTGTTGAAATAGAACTAAATGAGCTGGTGTATTGATTATTTCCTCAAATTTGCTTTCGTTATTGTCTTCAGGGGAATTCATAAAATGAGTAGTTGGAAGCTGTCTGTATATCAGAACCTACTCTTAGATAACTATTACGCTCTTACCTAAGTTAAAAATAAACATAGAGAAACAGCATTATTCAATAACAAATATTAGCATTCTCTTCCATTGCTAAGAAACATCTTGTATATATAATTAGTCATTTATGTAACCTAACAAGAATGTAACAAGAATTGTGGTTTTTTTCTCTTTTTCAAGAAAAAAAAAATTATAATTTTAAGAAAGTCAAAACATACGGGTGATACCATTGATTATATCATTTTAAACTGTATAGATCATCATTTATATTCACCATAACAAAAATGAATATTGCTGGAAACTTTGGCAACAACAAGAACATCGCCCGCGACTACGATCTTGACAAGAGAAGAATAAATACCTTGTTGAACATCAACACCATATTAATTCAACAATGCACTGAATTACAGAAAACCCTGCAATCGAATAACTTGAATGAACAGCAACAGCAGCAATTCAAAGAGTCTTTCCAGAACTACATAAAAAGAATACATTCCAACCTTACGATGTTGGCCACAATCAATGAGAAATATTCAAATCCAATATCGGTACAACAAAAACAACAATTTCCACAGATTATGACACCACCACCAAACCTACCGGAAGTGTTTGAGCTATATCAACTTTTGCAAAATCTATATCCTGAGGGTGTTCAGTTCTATCAGAAGAAACTTCAGCAGTTGAGGCTGCAGCAACAGCAACAAGAACAGCAACAGCTGCAACAACAACAACAACAACAACAACAACAACAACAACAACAACAACAACAGCAACAGCAACAACAGCAACAACAACAACAGAGACAATCCCAGCAGGCTTTGATACAGCAGCAGCAGCAGATCTTACAACAAAGACAGCTCCAGCAACAGCAACAACAACAACAACAACAGCTTCTGCAACAACAGCTCCATCAGCAGCAACAGCAACGTCAATCACAACAATTGAGCCCTCAGCAGGTTTTGGCAAGGCTGAATAATAATAACAACAACAACAACAACGGCAACAACAACAACAGTGCTGGGAATCCGGGTACCGTGGATAACACGAACCCTAGCAACCTAATGAACATGGGAAATCTCAATAACTCGTTATTCTGGTGATGTGATGAATATAGTAATGTGTAACTGATTTTGAGATTAATCTCAGAGTAGTGTATATTAGACTCAAATCCATCTCCTCACTAAAGAAAAAAAAATTTGTAAAAAGAGAAAAAAAAAAAAAATTTAGAAAGTAAATCATATGTATCATTTTAGAATAAACTTTTCAAAAATTGTCAAAGCATCGTCAACAATTCACGTAGGAAATAGCTAGTTTGCCAGATGACTGGGAGAAAGGGACTGAAGTCCAAATACTCATCAACTAATGTTGATCTTTCCTTGTTGGAAACTTTAAACACCATTTTGGCAGCCAATGATAGTGAAAAATTATATGAGTTTTTATCAATTGAGTCCAACAAACAACAGATAGCGACAATATGGTCATATTTTAGTACCATAAATGATCATCCACAATTCACTAGTACCACAATTACTTTAATAAAATTGTTACGTGCTACAAATAAGGTTGATTCGCAACAAAATTTAGTAGTATCTCTAATCAAGGAACTACTCAATAACCATACCAAAATTTTATTCAGGGGATTAAGTAATATGAAGCCTTCTATAACTAACCCAATTTTGAATCTATTGAAAGAGATAGTTCAATTCAAAAATGGGGCGACAGTGGAGGATTTGTTGTCCAGTTTTGATTTTCATTTGGCTATCATACCAAAATTGTTATCCCCATCAACATATAGATCCAACTTTATCGAATTTTGGTTAGCCTTATTAACCCATGCATCATATTTACAAAGACAAGACTTGTTGACGAATTACAAAAAATTAAATAACACTTTCTATAAGTTTGTATCAGAAGATCCAGTGCAATTGTCCAAAAAAATCTTGTACACTTTTGATATTTCAATTTTAACTGAGCCACATTACAACAAGCAATTGAAATGTAAAATCTTCAATGAATACAATCTTTCGCAATTAGTCTCATTGTTCAGCGAAACATCAGACTCATCGTTAAGAGAACAACTGCGTGAATTTTTAATCAAATTGACTACAGACGAAAAATTCGGCTTGAATTTTCATGATGATAAAATTTGGTTTCGGAATACTAATGGTGCCGTTGCACCCCACTCATCATTCAAAGTTTATAATAAATTGGTCTTGGGCTTGGTTGAAAATTTGAAACCATATGATGACGACTCCCACTTGAAACTCGCGATGGAGATATTTGCTAAAATTCCAGAATTGGTAGCCCCATATACTCAATATTTATTCCAAATCCATGGTGCGAACGATCCAAAATTGTCATCTTTTTGGATAGGACAAACTTTGCTTTTACAACAGCTTATAGCTTTACCAATCCCAGTCAAATTGAATGATTTATTAGCAGACACCGAGACTCCACTTTCGATGGATTTGATCATGGAAAACTTGTTGCCCGCACCATTGACCAAAAGTTGTTTGGTGAAAAGTTTCCAATCAGAATCATTGTTTATCAGGCAAACATCTTGTCACACAGTTTTGTTTTTTTTCAAAAAATTGCATGCCATCACCAATTTCCTTCAAATGCATCAGAGAGGTGAAACGGGGACCCAATTGGTTCACTACATTATCAAAAATAAGTTGCCGGAATTATCAATCATAGTTTCTGTCTTGACTGATTCATTTGTCAAACATCCGGAAAAAAAATTACTTATATTATCGTTGACCATGATAGTTAAAGAATATTTACTCAGTTTCCCTTCATTGACAACAATGATACCCAATGATTTATACTTGGGTTTAATGAAGGGTGATTTGACGGGAGTTGAGTTGGTCACACTAGAAAACTACTTGGAGTTGCAGGAAAATATCACAGACAACAACTCCATTATTGCTAAATGGTGGAACGCATCAAATGAGCAAAATTCATTTTTCACCAATTTGCTTAAATTGTCAATTTCCAGTCCGACTCTTTCAAATAAGGTTTCCAAGATTTTAGAAAAATTGGTTGATCAAACAATAGTTTTCAGTAAAGAGGTATTGTTTTCTCAAATGCATCTGATTTTGTTATCTTTGAGATTTGAATTCTCTAGTGATGATCAGCTAAGAGTTTGGAAATTTTTTGATGAGGTCATTTCTAGATGTGTTAGATCGCCGTACAAGTATTTGGATAGGGCTAGGGAATTACTGAGTGATCTGTTGAGTCCTTTGGTGATAACAATGTTTGAACAATGGGATTTTATTGAAAAGAATGATAGTTTAAATAAGTGGTTTTGCATACTAATGCGATATTTGATTTTATCAGGTGAGTCTGAAACCGGTATTCGTTCTCTCTTCAAATCAGGTGGAATATTCTTGAACGATGATCTTAATTTTACAAATTATGAGTCCAGCTTTATTGCAAACAAAAGCATTGACAAGCAATTTTTTTCAGAGTTCAAAGATGAATCATATTTTGACTTTATCTTGATTACTTCAACGAATTCACTTATCGATAAAAGAATACCAATAACTCAAACTGATCTTGTAGGATTGATCAAAAGGTTGGAGTTCATCATCAGGGATGATAATGTGGTCCTCGAACAAGTTGAAAATGTTTTGATTTCACTTTTGGAAAAAATGGGTAATTACTTATCTGTCACTTCCAAAAATCTTGATGAGAAATATTGGAAAGGTTTGTTTGTTAGTGAACAGAGTGACAGTAACCCCAAATTAGTTTTTGTCAGTCGTATTTTAAATGAGATCTTCAAACAATTAGATTCACAAACTGAGGCTTTCAATACAAAAGTGTATTCCTTATTGAAGTCTCATCGATATGACACTTTAATGAGTGAATGCTGTTGGTGTTTATCAGATGAACAGTTGCTTTATTTTATTAAATCAAGCTCAGAAGATGTCAGACTTGGTATTTTGGAAGAAGTGTTAAAGAGAAGTTTGAGAGTGCCATACTGCAATTGGGAAACATCCAATCTGTTGGAGTTATCATTGATCAACGAACTAGTAAAAGCTGATTTGGTTGATGTTAGTGAGGAAATTGTTTTGAAATTGATTGCATTGAACAATAAGAGCTCTTATCCTTTGATCAAATCATTATACCAGGCCACGGAAACTGATATTAATGCTATAACTGACAAGGAGTTGTTGGTTGTAGTTGGTAGTGTTGTTGACCCTGAATTGCATAAAGAGTTTTTGTTGAGCTTGATTGATGATACCGTTGAAGATTTTTACAACAACTTCAGTCTCGACTACATCAAATTAATCTTGAATATCATTAGTTACTTACCAGATGATAGACTCAAAGAGATTGCATCGAATATACTAACTGATGAAACCGTATCCAAGCAAGCTCAATATTTGTTCTCCACAGAGCTTATGTTGCTATTATTAAATTTAAAGAGCTACGAAAGCGGTGACTTTTTCAATAATTTGTTGACCCCATGGCTTTTAAAATCATTACTTTTCATCAATCAAACCTTGGCTCAATCAACCGAGCTAACTGATAAATTTAAAGAATATTTGCAAGTGTTTTCCCAATTTTTCTCCAAATTGAACTTGTGGAAATTTGGAGCAGCCAACTTAAACACCCAATTAGAAATCATATTGAGTTCAAAGTTTGTCACCGATAGACTGATTTTGAAATACACATATGTTTTAGTTCAAAATTCGAACTTCAAAATCGATTTTAACAAGTCGTTGCAAATATTTGTGAACAATGATAGTACAGTATTGTATCAACAGTTTGATCATGAGGCAAGATTTTACTCCGCTATGATCATACATGACTTGTATTACAAGAATGTTGTCTCTAACTCGAGTCAAACATTACAATATAATTTGTTACAATTTTACCAAGGAACGAAGAGAACTGATGACTTGATCCTTAAAAAGATACTTGTTGATATTGAAGCTCAGATATCGTTTAACCTTGTGAATCATATAACCAGTTGGGAATTCAGCGACACTTATGAAGAACCTTTTATCAAAAAGGAGACGACTGGATTAGCAATTACAATCAGCAAAAAAATAGTGAATCGGTCGATTAAAGATCATCAATCTCAAGATCTATCGTTACCAGCAAATTTGATTCAGTTCCATGAACTGAACAAAAGCAATGGGAATAGTAGCGATACATATGACGATGAGTTTTTGATGCTCTTGGTGATCAACAATGATGAGTTGTTTATATTAAACGATAATGAGTACAAGGTAGATTTAAAGAAGTTGATCGATTCATGTTTGTTACAATTTATTATTGTCAGTCTGACCAATGAGAATCCAAAAATTTCCAAGATGGCTTTCAATATCTTGTCTTCTATTTTCCATAAGATTGAAGATGGTAAGACTAAAAACCTTTACAAAGTTTACCTTGGTAATATATTATCGATGGAAGGTGAAACATCTTCGGTGGTGTTAAAGTTTTATGCAAGCTTGTTACCTATATTGAATAACCCCAACCATACGTTATATGACAAGCTGACAAAATATTTGGTTTCATCATCAAGATTGAAGATCAATGAGATTCCCTTGTTCAAGTACATTTCTCAACCAGCTTCCAATGATTTGGAGTCATATTATAGACAAGTATCATGGTTCTTAGAAAATTTGTTAAACAGTTTGAAAGGATTTGATGATTTAAAAATTTTAAACAAGCAGAATTTGATTGAATGGATATTAAATTTGAATAATAATAAATATTTGAATATTGGTTTAAAGAATTTGATCTTGTCAATTGTCTTGAAGATTATTAAGATTGGTGGATTAAGTTGGTTAATTAAAAGTTATAGTTTGTTATCATGGCTTGAATCGATATCTATGGAGCCGGTAACGGCTTCGAATGAGGTGATAAACAAACAGTTTAATGTGAATTACGAAAAAAATTCAACAACAGTGAAATTAATGGTGGAAAACGACGGTGATTATTCGAATAAAAGAAAAATATATGATTGGTGTGATCATGATTTGAACAATCATGTCAAGAGAATATGCCACATATAGAATTTTTTTTCTTTAATCATACATATATAAATAAATAAAAACAGTAAAGGCATGCACATCAAATCAACCCATGTATTTACCCATATTGTTCAAGTAATTCACCCAAATCAGGGTATCGTACTTCAAAATTTTCATCAGCATAAGTTACAAGTTTTCTTAAGAAATCATCTTTACTCAGAGCTAAAACTTCCATATCACCAATAACGCATAATTGTCTTTGACAACGAGTTAAACTAACATTTAATCTTTTAAAATTTTTCAAAAACCCAATTTTATTGTCGAAATTTGATCTCACTAATGATAATATAATGACTTGTTTTTCACGGCCTTGGAAACCATCTATGGTTGATATTTCAACTTTGGGGAATTTTTGTGATATGATTAATTTTTTCAAAAGGGAAACTTGAGCGTTATATGGGGAGATTATACCTATATCATGTTGTTCAACACCACTATTGATCAATGATGAGACGTGTTTTAATACTATTAAGGCTTCATTCTCGTTTAATTTGGATGAAATGACATTTTTAGTTGTGATGATCTTACTATTATTGGTTGTGGAAGTGTCTGATAGATCTTTTTCAGGAAAGTCACCACCTTGAGTATCATACCAGATCAATGATTCTGAAGTGTCATCATTAAGAATCACATTGGGTAAATCTGTCAATTTGATGTCACGACAAGAATCAGATGTCAACAAGGCATTATTATAAAGGGTCATTGAAGAAAATTTTGAAATTTTTTCATTCATCCTATATTGTACGTTTAAAAATTTGATAAATTCATTTGAATTTTGATGTAATTGAATTAATCTATCGAATAAAGTTTTATTCAAGATTTTAAAATTTTGTGAATTTTCATTTTCAATTTTGATAGTTGGCGATAATTGTTTGTTATCACCTGCTATAATTAATTTTTTGATATTTTTATGATTTATTAATGGGATCCAACATTGAGGCTCTAATGATTGTGAAACTTCATCTATTATGACAGTATCAAATAGATCGACATTTTTTATTGATGTCAATTCTCTTGCACCTGCACCATGGAGGGTGGAAACGACAACAGAACTTCCTAAAATTAATTCATTAATAGATTTTTTAGAACGCAGTCTCAAATCCTTTCTCAATTCACCTAAATTACGATAAATTTCATATTTTTCAGATTTTCTCTTAATTTTTTTCAAAGAACGAACATTGGAATCGATTTCATTCATTATATCCTTTAAGATTAAACCTTGATCTGAATTTTTACTAATCAAGTCCAATGAATGTTTCAAATTTTGTGGTAATAATCTAGCTGGATGTCCAATTCTTAATAATGAATTTGAATCATTTTTTTCGATGAAAAATTCATCCAACCTTTCTAAGATTGTATCAACTGAGATATTTGAAGGTCCACATACCAAGATCCGATGTGAAGTTTTTGTTAACAATAATTGTTTAATGATTTCAATTATTGTTGAAGTCTTTCCAGTACCAAATGGTCCATGTACAATTGTGATTGGAGATTTCAAACTGTAAACGATAGCATCTTTCTGTGACTCGTTTAACGTCTTGTTGATGAATTTCAAATCCGATGCACATTTTTTCAAAGATTCAGATGAAGGCGATGTGAATTTGAAATTCCCAAGTAATAATTGTAATAATTGTGATGTATTATCTGTTTCCAATTCACCTAATTTTCTCATAGTTGATTCCATTCTCTTATAAGTAATTGAATTGGACAATTTCACCACCCAAACTTTGGTATCACTCGAAAACAACTTCATCAATTTCTCTTCAACTTTGTTTGCATTTGAATTGCTATAATTGGAGTCCTCATTTAATGAGATATTGATCTGTTTGGAAGTGATTTTGGTGATTACACCATCGATACTAATTTCATCATCGTTGGCTATTGATTCTTGATCCAGCAATTTTGATGAATTTTTCAATTTCCTTTTAACGTTAAGAGTATCATTTGAAGGAATCTTATCAATTTTGACAATATCACCTGTTTTAATTGAATCAATATTGTCAATCAGTTCATTACCATCATTTATTACACTTGAATGTTTCACTAATTCGATGATTCTTTTATCTCCAATACCTGATCGTATATTATCTATGGTAAGGTTTAAGATGGCAAGACCTTTGTTCAGTAAGGCCTTTGGAGGTAATGTTGATAGTAATTGAGAAGTTTGGGTATAGTCAGCATGTTTCTCTTCCAGGATTGATTTGATAAAAGTGTCAGACAATGTTTTGTTGGCCTCTGACATTACGCTTTGGGCTCACCTTTTGTATGTAAAGTAGACTTTTATTTACACACTTTTTTTTTTTTTCTTCCACATTATTGGGGCATCTTAGTATAAATATAAAATTTTTTAGCAAGGTTTTACAAGAATCACGTAAAAGACATGATGAATATTAGATGGGGGGGGAGGGGGATCATAATATGAGATTCGATAGATTTTTATCATTCAATAGAACATATACAAAGTATGAATAAAAAGATCATATAGTGTATAAATGGGGTTTTCTCATGTTCTATTCATTTTTGTTCTTTCATTTGTTTTAAGAAAAAAGAAGGGCCTTTTTATACTCGATTGAATCAGCTAGCAAACAACAAATTGATTGGAGGATTTAATTCGAGTATTGATTTCGTTAAATATGATGGTGAGTGAGTGTGGAATGTAAAGAAGAAAGTTTTACATGATTGTAAGATCTCCGAATTTTTCTTTGTAACCTGGAACTTCCCATCTGTTGTGCTTGATCATGTCCAAGACTTTATCGTTAACATCTGGTCTAGCTTTAAGAACATCTTGGACTGTTAATTGATCGAATGGTCTTGCACTTTCAATGTTGTTCAAAGTTTTTTCCAATTCTTCCAATTCTTTCAAGACAACGGTTTCAGTTGATTTAGCATTTTCAATGGCTTTAGTTTCGAATGATTCAATTAAGTTTAATTGTTTTTGTAAATTGAATTTTGTTGGTTGAAATGATTTTAAATCTTTTTCAATTTGTGATACAATGTTTTGATTTTTCAAAGTTGATTTATAAAAGGAGAAATCGATATCGGTTGGTTGTTGTTTCAAATCGAATAAAGTCTTTCTAGCTTCATCATTTCTCTTTTTGAATGCGGATAAAGATGAAGCAGTGGCACCGGTCAAACCTAATTTGGAAATGATTATAGACCAGTCAATTTTGGAAGAAGCAGCTTTCTAAATGAATTCGGATGTTAGTTGGGTTGAGAATATGGATAAATAACAATACAAATCCCCACACACACGAGTTTTATTTGACAAATTGGAAAGGGGTTTGTTGTTTGGGATAAACAAAAAAAAAACACATTGAGTGTTTGATGAGGATACATACGGCAACTGAAGAAGACATGATTGTTTAATTGTATATGATTATATATATATATATTATATATATATATATATATATTGATATATGGATATACCGTTGTTTTGTTCAACTTTTTTTTGATTTTTTTTTTCTTTCAATTTGTAGTTGGTTCGTGTACAAATTAACCAATTAAAGAGAAAGAGCCAATCAAAACAGAGCTCTGTCAATTTTATGAAATAACTATGGGGTTATTGACACGTAAAGAGTCAAACAAAGAAGAAGAAGAAGAAGAAGAAGATACAACAACAACAACAACAACAACAAGAGAGAGAGAGAGAGATAGAGAGAGATGATACTTTATGTTGAATTAAAAACACCATTTGATGTATGAGATAGACAAAAGACTCTTTTCAAAAACACATTTGAACAAATAAAATACAATACATAACATAATAGATATGAATTTAATAATTGTTAAATCAATTGATTATATAGAGAGAGTGTGTGTGTGATATATATATATTATATTATATTATTATATATTATATTATATTATTATATATTATAATATTCTCGCTTTGTTTAGTATTTTTATAAAGAGAAAAAGAAGAAAAAAAAAAACATAAACGAGAAACATTTATATAAGGGAATGAGGAAGTAAAACAAGAGAAGAATTACATCAAATTTACAAAATTCAAATTCTTCTCTACTATCAACTCATCACCTATATATTCAATCCATTGTGAGAGCCAATTGATTTCGTTGTCCAATTCTCTTCCCCCCACTATAGCAAATATTTGCTATATATAAAACTGTACAGCATCCATCATTATCAGTTAACATCAACAACAATAGCAAGCTCCTGATCTTGCCCCCTATATTACTCAATCCATAATCATCATCAATATATTACCAACACACACTAATTATGTCTCGACATAGCAATGAGGAAAAATCTCCCTTATCGCATTTGAATTCGCTAACTTCATCTTCCCCACCATCAAATGCTATAAATTCCAATGATTCTCATTTCTCAGTCAGATATAGAGAACACAAAAATGGTTCTTCAAATGTCGATTCCCTGGAAATGACTCCATCCAACAGTCAAACTATCGATACCTTGGAAAAAAATCATCATAAGTCAAGTATCGGTTCTGCATCTTCCCAAGAAGAAGTCATAAAACCACCTAGATTATCCAATCCTCTCACATCTGCTTATAAAGGTTTCCATTCCAGACCTGGCTCCCTGAAAAATTCAGAACCAGTACCCCCTTTGAAACATCCCATCAAACCAACACATCACAAATTGAAAAAACCCATCAGAAAACCATCCAGTTTATTGGGTAAAATATTAAACAGCTCAGCTTCTAGCTCTAGAAGAGAATCTCAAGTTTCTCAAGCATCATCATCAACCAATTCTAATCATTCTTATGACATCGCCCCTACAAGAAGCACAAGAAAATCAGATCCAACTAATGATCATAATAATAATAAAGATAATCATCATGTATTCACTGGAAGACATTTCTCCGCATCACACACACTTCGGTCCTCATCTCCAAAGAGTCATTACCATCATCATCATCATCAACATCAACAACAAGTAACAACAACACCCAACATGGAAAAATTCCCTCAATTGTCCGAAGAAATGTTCAATTCAAACCATGAACCTATTAATACCTCCAATGGATTCGTAACTGAAAAATCATCACCAACTTCCAAACCTCTGGAACCTCTGCTGCTGAATTATTCACACTCCCAAATACCCAATATAGATCTTTCTGATTTTTCCGATATCAGCCAATTGGTCTCTTCAGTCAACTTAAGAGACTTGGCCAATCCTCCACATTCTGGTAGTGTTGCTGGACTAGGAACAGTTGGCGTCCATCCCAGTGAACATAATGCAAGTGTTTCATCTAATTGGGTGGCTCCAGAATCTTGGAACGTGAAAAATGATGAGGTGAACGAAAAAGAACGCATGAATAGCACTTCATCTTCAAATTCCTCTTTCATCCTGTTTGGTGCAAGAAGAAATTCAAGTTCAAGAGGTAATAGCATTGATAAGACACATGCTGATCAATCATCATTTGCTAACAATAACCTAACAACAGGGGTTGCCAATGGACAAGTAGGGTCAGCATTACACAAAGAAGATTATCCCGCTAACGGTAATGATAACAACAACAACAATGCTTCTACTGCTAATATCAATAACAACACACCGAGGTCTTCTAGTTTATCAACACCACCAAAGAGAAACTCCATCTCTTCTTCCTCTGTACAAAGAGCTTTTATCAGGATATTTACAACTGATAATTCTTCCAAAGTGATGCCATGTGATACAGATATGACCACTAATGAACTATTGAAAAGGTATAAGAAAAAATATTTATTCAACACCGCTGGTGATTATCAATTATGTGTAAGAATTGGGAGATTGGCCAAGATCTTGGAGATGAATGATAAACCATTAAGATTTCAAATGAGTTTACTTATGCTTTCCGGTTATAAATCAACAGATGTCACTCCAGCTACCGATATCAGTTATTTGATCAAATTCACAATCGAAAGATCCTTCTTTAGACAATTAAGTGATGAAGAGGAAAACATTATAACAAGAGATGTCAAACATGTCAATTTAGCAGGATTCCAAATCCAATCTATACCTCTTGTCTTATTTCAAAGAACATTTGATATTGAATCCTTGGACGTTTCTCAAAATCCTTCGATCACTATACCATTGGATTTTATACAAGCTTGTAATAACTTGACCAAATTTGTTTATGCTGATAATAGAGCAAGATCCATACCATTGAACATTTTACAAGCTTCGAAATTAACTGAATTAAATTTAGAAGTGAATTTTTTGACAGAAATTCCTAAAATGATTGATTCTTTATCAAATTTGGTCACTTTGAATTTAAATTGTAATCAATTGAGTTCATTACCTAAATCATTTGGTAATTTGAAAAATTTGATCAATTTGGATTTGTCTTCTAATAATTTTAAATCATTTCCAGAACCTGTTTGTGAATTGGTGAATTTGAAAGATTTAGATCTATCATATAATTCATTGGCCACTTTATCTCCAGGTATGGCCAACCTTTTGAATTTAGAAGTTTTGAACGTTAGTGCAAATTTGTTGTCAAAGGAGTCTCCATCATTTTTCGCCAAATTGATCAATTTGAAAGAATTGGATATTAGATTTAATACCATTTCTAGTCCAGTTTCAATTAGTTCCTTACCCAATTTACAAACGTTGAAAGCAACATCAAATACTATTTCAACAATGAAAGACAATCTGCCAAACTTGAGATCTTTTATAATGGATAGAAATCCATTAACTTCATTGGTACTTCAAGCTTCATTCACCTCTTTAACCGTTATCAATTTATCAAAGGCCAAATTGACAGCACTTTCCGGTAAAGTATTCAATAATATTCCAAATTTGGAAAGATTGACCCTTGATAATAATGATTTAATCACTTTACCTCCAGAAATTTCTCAATTACGAAAATTGGTTTACTTGTCAGCTTTCCACAACAAATTACAAGACTTACCTCAAGGATTTGGTTCTTTGTCTTCATTACAATATTTGGATTTACATTTAAACAACTTAAAAGTGCTATCTGATGAAATATGGAATCTTTCATCTTTGGCAGTTTTAAATATCTCATCAAATTTATTAGTTGAATTTCCAAGACCTCCCGAAGAATTTTTTTTGAGTAAATCAACTACTCCAACCATATATGAATCTCGTGACCCATATTCCAGAAGTAATTCCGTTAGTTCAGTTTCACCTTTGAATTCAAGAAGACCTACTACTGAACCACCTGGTGTGGTTTCAAAACCGGAAACGCAATTTTTGTCTGATTCATTGTTATTTCTATCCATTGCTGATAATAGACTTGATGACCAAAACATTCAAGTATTGGCACTATTGCATAGATTGAAATCATTGAATTTATCATACAATGATCTTATAGAATTGCCCTCGGGATCTTTACATCGGATGAACAATTTGGCAGATTTATACTTATCTGGTAATAAGTTAACAACATTACCTGCTGAGGATTTCGAAGGTTTGAAAAATTTATCAACGTTACATTTGAATGGTAATAAATTACATTCATTACCAGCAGAATTATCAAAGATTGTACATTTGAATGTTTTAGATGTTGGTTCTAATCAATTAAAATATAACATTTCAAATTGGCCATACGATTGGAATTGGCATTGGAATACTGATTTGAAATATCTTAATTTTTCAGGTAATAAAAGACTAGAGATTAAACCAAGTCATAATAGAGATACATCATTCCGTGATTTGGATTCCTTTTTAATTTTAAAAGATTTGAAGATTTTAGGTTTGATGGATGTTACCATAACGACACAAAAATTACCAGATCAAACGGTTGATACTCGTGTACGTACAACTTCTTCAGGATTCACTAATATTGGATATGGGATCTCTGATTCCTTGGGGACTCGTGATTCTGTCAGTATAAGGGATGTTGTATTAGAAAAATTTAGAGGTAGTGATGAAATTTTGATTGGTATATTTGATGGTAAAAATGGAGACGATCAACAAGGTCATAAGATTTCAATAATTGCACAAGAGACTTTTGGTATTATTTTCAAAGAAGAATTAAAGCAATCTAATTCAACCATACATGAAGCTTTACGTCGTACTTTTTTGAATTTGAATAGAGATATTAATTCAATTATTATTAAAAATGATACATCTTCATTTGCTTCCGTTCCCGAGGCACACAGAACTTCAACCAGTTATGAATTAACTCCAAGAGATGGATTGAGTGGATGTTGTGTCACATTGATTTATATAAAGGATAAGACCATATACACTGCCAATGTTGGTGATTCGATGGCTATATTGACAAGAAATAATGGTAGTTATCAACTTTTGACAAGTGAACATTTACCATATTCTCATGATGAATATAAGAGAATTAGAGAAAGTGGTGGTTACGTTACCAGTGATGGTAAATTGGATGGTATAGTTGATGTCTCTAGAGCTGTTGGATTTTGTAATTTATTACCACACATTCATTCAGGTCCTGATATCACTGTTTTTGAATTGTCACCAAGTGATCAAATGATAGCTATTGGAACCAATGAAATATGGAAATATGTTCCATATAATGTTGCAGTGGACGTTATTAGAAAAGATAAAGATGATCCACAAATTGCTGCTGAGAAATTAAGAGATTATGCCATATCTTATGGTGCTACAGATAAAGTAGCTGCAGTTATCATCTCATTAAACAATGATCAAAGTAAATATTTGAAAAAGAAAACAGAAGATGCTGAAGCCTTACTTAAAGTTAGAAAAGATCGATCATCATTACCTGAGGATTCTACTTTAAGAAGATTGGAAGATGAAATTGAACCACCTGTTGGTGAAGTGGCAATGGTATTTACCGACATCAAGAGTTCCACCTTACTTTGGGATAATCATCCAGTGGCTATGAGATCGGCTATAAGAACTCATAATACGATCATGCGTCGTCAATTGAGAATTGTAGGTGGGTATGAAGTAAAGACTGAAGGTGATGCATTCATTGTGTCATTCCCAACAACCATCTCAGCCTTATTATGGTGTTTTAGTGTACAAGAGCAATTATTACAAGCAGATTGGCCATCTGAGATCTTGGAGAGTAATCAATGTTGTGAAGTACGAGATGAAAATGATAATGTTGTTTATAAAGGGTTATCAGTTAGAATGGGTGCTCATTGGGGTGCACCTGTATGTGAACGTGATGTTATCACCAAGAGAATGGATTATTTTGGTCCAATGGTGAATAGAACTTCAAGAATCAGTAGTATAGCTGATGGTGGTCAAATATTTGTAAGTTCTGATTTCATGAGAGAATTTAATAAGATATTAGATTGTCATTCAAAAGTGAAATTGAAAAATGTTGCCATTGAAGAAGCATATGGTGAAAAACATGCACCTATAGCTCAAAAATTGGAACAAGAAATGGGTAATCTTGAAGAAATTGGATGGGTAGTTTATGAAGTTGGAGAGAGAAAATTGAAAGGTTTAGAAACACCAGAATTGGTTACCGTTATGTTTACAAGGTCATTATCTACAAGGCTCAAATTTTTTGAAATTGATCAAAATACTCAAAAGGAAGTGGCAAGTATTACAAGTGTCACAAACACAGATTTAGTATGGAGATTGAGAACGGTGGCTTTAAGATTAGAAGAAGTTGTTTCATATTTATCTGCTGGAATCGGTGCAAAGGATACTGGAGAGGAAAATTTTGTTCAATCATCTGATCAAATTAGTAAGAAGATGACAGGAATTGGATTTTTATCATTTTTAGATCATGTCATCACTAGAGTTGAACTGTTGGTTAATATAATGGCAATAAGACAACAATTGGGATTATATACGGTGATGACATCTGCTCAATTTATGGAAGTTGTCACAAGTTCATTGAACGAGTTGCTGCAACTTCGTCAACTTAATCTTCAACCTCATGAAATAAAAGAGCAAGAGGAAAGAAAAGATTGAAAATCATCAATTGACTTTTTTTTTTCATTGGGCATGTATTTTTTGCAAGGACAATTTAATTAAAAAGAGTTAAATAATATACAGCAATAATGTCTTATTGATGTAAAGAAAGAAAATTTAGATGTCAGCGCTAGAATTTTTAAGAAAATACATATATGTAAAAACCTCATCAATTATATACTATCAAAGAGATAAAAGAAACGGAATCTTGTATTATAAGTAAAAATGAGAAGATTGACGGACTCTGTTACTTTAATAAAAAGTTGGAATTCTATCCCAATCCCAAGGATCATTAAATCTTAAGCCTTTATCCAACGTTGCAATTTGTTTGAAATCTTCATCATCCAATTTGAAATCGTTAACGTTTAAAATTTGTTAAATATACTTAAAAACCTCATCAATTATATACTATCAAAGAAATAAAAGAAACGGAATCTTGTATTACAAGTAAAAATGAGAAGATTGACGGACTCTGTTACTTTAATAAAAAGTTGGAATTCTATCCCAATCCCAAGGATCATTAAATCTTAAGCCTTTGTCCAATGTTGCAATTTGTTTGGAATCGTCATCATCCAATTTGAAATCGTTAACGTTTAAAATTTGTTAAATATACTTAAAAACCTCATCAATTATATACTATCAAAGAAATAAAAGAAACGGAATCTTGTATTACAAGTAAAAATGAGAAGATTGACGGACTCTGTTACTTTAATAAAAAGTTGGAATTCTATCCCAATCCCAAGGATCATTAAATCTCAAGCCTTTATCCAACGTTGCAATTTGTTTGAAATCGTTATCATCCAATTTGAAGTCGTCAACGTTTAAATTTGTTAATAATCTCTCTTTTTTAGAAGATTTTGGAATAATAGCTAAACCTCTCTGTTGAGCCCATCTTAACAATACTTTTGCTTCATCAACTTTATGCTTTGCAGCAATTTTTTTAATGACATCATGTTCAAACAATGTTTGTGTTTCCAATGCAGATTTATTTTTCAATTCCAAAAAGGATTGTGGACCAAAAGATGAGTAAGCAGTGACAATGATTCCTAATTTTTGAGCAAATTCAATCAATTGAGGTTGTTGCAAATATGGATGATGTTCAATTTGTAAAGACAGTGGGAAAATTTTCAGTTTTTTAATCAAATCTTGGATCAAAGCACCTGAGAAATTGGAAACACCAATCGATTTGATTAAACCTTCTTCAACCAATTCTTCTAATGCTCTCCAAGTGTCCAAGATGGAGACATCTTCGTAATGAAAGTTATCACCATCACCACAGTAGAATCCAGGTGGATATTTCTCTTCAATAGGTACAAATTTGAAAGAGATTGGGAAATGAATCAAATATAAATCCAAATATTCTAAATTCAAATCGCTCAAAGTTTTTTTCAAAGCAATACGGACATTTTTAGGAGAATGATAACTGTTCCATAATTTTGAGACAACAAACAATTCTTCTCTTTTGACCAACCCATCCTTGATGGCTCTATTCAAACCTTCACCAACTTCTTTCTCATTACCGTAGTCACATGCACCATCGAATAAACGATAACCAACTTTAATTGCGTCATAAACGGCGTCAGAACATTGTTCATTTGGGATTTTCCAACAGCCTAAACCGACTGAAGGAATTTTTAAACCATTGTTCATTTCATAGTATTCAACCATTGTTAATCTTGTGTGAAGTATATATATTTATATAAGAATAAAATGTAAGTATATGAGTGTATATTTATGCACCTGATCTTAATAATTTGAATTTGTGGGTGGAAATCGAGTGGCTTTTTATATTAACATTTGAATAGCAAATCACACCAATATTAAGGACACTCAACTACTGTGGGGTATAATTGTATATTCTATGCACTACTTTATGATCATTTGAGTCAGATAAACACTACTTTATGTTTATGAAATAACATCAACTTTAAGCATCTCCTTTATATCCTTTATTATATAAACCAGAGAATGCTCTCAAACTTCTAAAGATTGAGAAGATCATCTTATCTATCAATCAATTACTTTACTATTCTTTAAAACACCGGAATACTGAGTTACAATTATTTATAGCGTACAGATGCTAGAGGGGGCAAATCGGGGTTACAATGCACGACGGTTCTACTCAATGATGAACCGAAAGGTATTTATATTAAATATGTGTATTTATATATATATCTATGAATGTACAGGTGATAATTGAATCATTATTGGGGTCTCATCTATAGACAGTGTTTGGGTATGAGCCCACCGAGAAACAAACTCACAAAATCTCTATCAACTTTTCATTTTTGTGCTGTATAATAAAGCTTCTAAAGGTTTTTTCTTAATTTCGTCACATCAAATAGAAGTGTACTAATTGATGGTGAATCCAAATCCTTTCATGCAGGTTTTGTACTCATCGATGATGTTGTCACATTTACCACTTTCTTGGCCGTTGATCAAAAGACATTCATCTCTAGATTGTTTCTGTGGGATGCAGACGCAACAAGGTTTTGGCTCTGGAAGACGACAACTGTTAGTTAGTGTGCTACTTTGAAAAAAAAATGGGCGGAGACGGGAAGTCTTTATTAGCTTTTGGTGGTACATACTGTCTTCTGTAGATGTGGTAGCTTTTACTGGTTCTGACATCCTTTGTGATTATATTATGTTTATACTCTTTTTGAATTTCTCTATTTTATTATTATTAATCAATCATTTACACAAAGTAAGGGAAAAGTGTGGTGCTTCTTCTTCTTTTTCAATATTTGTGTCTTATATGCACTACTTTATGTGTGTGTGTGTGTGTTGAGAAATGTAGTGTTTTTCATTATCAATTTCGCCTTTTCCGGATTAAATTGCAATAGAAAGAGAGAGAAAGATAAGCAATTTTATAAGTGAAACACTTGATAGTTTCATTGGATTGAAAGATAGAAAGATCAACCATGAAGAAAGATAATGTCGAGTCATGCGATATAATGGGTCCGGTATCCATAACTGTTCAAGCCCTATTGGGTGTATTAGCCCTCTCCTCCTTAATCTACAAGAGATCTACAGAGTATCCCATACGAAGACCCTGGAAGATCTGGTTCTACGATGTATCCAAACAGGTTTGTGGCTCTTTCAGCGTTCATGTAATCAATTTGGCCATGAGTGTTATCAGTGGAAAGGATCTACCATCTATTGTCACAGCTGAGTTATCTTCAATGATGAAGAACAATATTAATAATGAGGATGATGATATGCTTAATGACCCTTGCAATTACTATTTCTTAAATATATTGTTTGATACCACAATTGGAGTCCCCATATTATATTGTTGCCTTCGCTCCATTTATCAAGTTTGTAATTACTTCAACCTACAAGGAGTCACCAGTGGTGAATATGGTACACCACCTTTGTTCACCAACTATTTGAAGCAGTTATTGCTTTACATTGTTGGCTTGATGATGATGAAAGTCATCATCTATATCCTGCTCATTTACTGTCCCGTATTATTGCAATTAGCAGACTACATATTGTCAGTATTCGGTAAAAATGAAGATTTGCAATTGGTGTTTGTGTTGATGATTTTCCCATTGGTTATGAACACTTTGCAATATTACTTGATCGATAATATCATACAAAGCCCTGAATATAAAAATCATTCTCGTTTTTCCTCACGCGATGACAAAGGTTTGTTAGGACAATCACAGCCAGATATACCTGAGGGAATCAACAATTATGGCTCAGTATAGCCCTTAGAGTCATAGTCCTACTTTATTGAAATAAAATGACCGTTTCTCGAGATTAAATTCTGTCACATTTTCCATTTTAAAAAATTTCATTGATATATGAGCTTTCAGTGAAGCGCAAAGACTTTTAGATCAATGTTTGGTTTTACTTATTTTCACAAAAACTTTGGTCATAATATCCAATGAAGCTCCAGCAAGTGACGAGCGCTAACGAAACTTGTGTTCTTGGTTAATGCCAAAATCTGATAGAATTAATTTGATATGCACTTTGAAACACAATTCAAAGTTGGGATCAAGATGATTATGAAATCCTCAACCGTAAAGTTGAAGTCTGAAATGGACTGTTTTATGTGTTTGAGGTATCAAACAAAGATGTAGGAGACACATCAAATGCCCAATAATTAATCAAAAATTTACAGGATGGCACCACCTCTGAGATGAATATTCGAGCTGATGAGCCTATGAAATATTTGATAGCTTGGGTCTTCAATTGATGCATGCAATCAACCCGACTGAATCAACACCTCATTTGAAAGGGGGTTCAAAGCATTCCATTCTTTGATAAACTCCCAACAAAGAAAAAGATTTTTATCAAAATTTATGGAAAGTGGCTAATGTGTTTGTGTGTAAAAGCGAATGACGGTCAATAAGAAATAAACTCTTTCAGTGGGCACTATATATGGACAATCTCATGCTTTGTTAGAGATGGGGTCACATCATGAAATAGAAAAAGCGAAGGATTTTCTTGGATATACTGATGAGATGATTTTTGGGGAAAAAAGTTTCAAAAGACTATCTTGTGGAGGTTGATCATGATTCTATTGTTGCTCACATACTGAAAAAAAAAGACCTGCCTAAAGTGAATTAGAGATGACTCGTTGTTGAGAGCTTAACCATTATACCTGTGATTCTTGGTGGCATGTCTATAATCACAGGGAAATAAAAGAAGAGGCAAGAGTATCCGTTAAAGATTTAAAATATAGACGATGGATGAGTTTGTGTTGTGTTTTGAGATGTTCGATTCCAGGCATGAAACTCATCAGAGGGAGAAAACTAGACTCAAGTAATTCTGTATATAGTTTGGGTAAGTAAGCGTGCTTACCTTTTGCTAGAAGATGCTGATTTTGGCAAATACGTGAATACAGGACTATGAACTCGATTTTTTATATTTTGTTGAAAATAATAATCTTCCAGAAATTGACCATTGTGGATTCATGCGAATGGTTTCATTATGCCGTTTGACTTTTCATGGTGAAGGCACAAATCCCAAATTAATCATTCTAAGGATAACGATTGAGCATATCCATGTATGAAAATATATGTTGCAATCTCTGTTAGTTAAAAAACAGAGCACTCCGTGTTTGGTGTTAAATAAGAGTGCCATTTTGTGTGTAAGTAGTATAAGCGCCGCCTCTCCACAGTTATCTTCTCTTGTTGTGGACACGACCTGCTGTGTTGATGGGAAAAAGAAAAAAAAAATTTCAAAAAGCTGAAAGAACGATGGCTCAATTCCCTAAAATCAACCATTAGACGAATACCTTTGATCTCATTTGCAGCAAGGAGCAAGAAGAACATTATGTCCTTGCACAGAGACCCTCAGAGCGCTTCCGTTGAGTTGCCACATGAATTCCATGAGCCTGTACAATTAGCCATCATTGGTGGAACTGGGTTGTACAAGTTGGATCATTTGACTCCAGTAGCTCGTTTAACTATTTCGACGCCATGGGGGTTCCCTTCTGCTCCAATCACCATCTCTAAAACAGAGGCTGGTTTCCCAATTGCATTCTTGGCAAGACATGGCTTACATCATGATTTATTACCTACAGATGTTCCATCAAGAGCTAATATTGCCGCTTTGAAAAAAATTGGTGTTAAGGTGATTGTTGCCTTCAGTGCAGTTGGTTCTTTACAACAACACATCAAGCCAAGAGATTTTGTTTTACCAACTCAAATAATCGATAGAACTAAAGGTATCAGAGCTTCCACATTTTTCGAAAAGGGGTTTGTTGCTCATGCCGGTTTTGGTGAACCATTTGATGTCAAGTTGAACAAGATTATTGCCGATCTGGCCTCTGAGTTGGCTCCCTTCAGCAACGGCGATAAGGTCTTTCATACAAAGGAGACAGAGAAGGCTGATTTGACAGTTGTCTGTATGGAGGGTCCAGCGTTCTCAACTAGAGCTGAATCCCAGTTATATAAATCTTGGAATGGATCCGTGATCAACATGTCGGTTATCCCTGAAGCGAAGTTGGCACGTGAACTGGAGATCTCATACCAGATGATCTGTATGTCTACTGATTATGATGCCTGGAGAGAGGATGCCGAGCCTGTCACTGTTGAAACTGTTGTCGGCAATTTGAAATCAAATGGTGAGAATCTGCATATCGTTGCCGCCAAATTGGTGCAAGTTTTGGAGAAAGAGATTACAGCAGGTAATGTAGGAAATGACTTAAATGGGTCAATGAAGTTTGCTGTATCCACATCTCCAGCTGGTGTCAAGAAGGAGTTATTAGAGAAGATGCACTATTTGTTCCCTGGTTACTGGCCAATTCAATAGGCTTTTGTTTAGATCAATATTATTATAAGCACATTGGGAAGTGTAATGAAAATAAAAAATAAAAAAATCTGAAAAAAAAGATGCGTAAAACTTTTTGTAAAATGTATGAAGAACAACAACATTCAACATAACCACAACAATAATAACGCTTTTCGGAGATGAGTTACAACAATTCGATGAAGAACTCATCACCTCTAGCAAACTATTCATTCACCACGCCGGCTTCGACACCAACATCATTTCAGAAAAAGTTTAAACCGTCGGCAGCCAAGTTGAACAACGATCTACTCCAAATCGCAGCATTGAATAACCTAACAACACCTAAAAAACAAATCATCAACAACAACAACAACAACAACAACAACAACAACAACGATAATAATAATTATAATAAAGACCATCACACGGTAGCGCCTCAACCTGAAAAAATTAGCTCTTTCGGTGGTACTCCGAGGAGATTGAAGCCGATGGTGGAGTCTCCGTTCAAATTAAAAAGAGATCCTGTCGCTGCCACCACAGCAACAAGAACAACAACAGCAACTGTATCAGGATCACAGCAACATCAACCAGTATTTACGAATACGTCTGAATTATCATCTTCATATTCCTCGTCACCGTCTGTACATGGTAAGAGCTTGTTTAGCCAAGAGCCTGGTAGATTTAATGGAAGTTTGTTGAGTATTGATTCTACCCATAGGAATGATAATGAAGAAATGAACAAATTATTGAAGAATAAGTCAACGTCTTTTGAACCGATTCTCGATGATAATGTAATCATGGCGATGGCACGGTTACAGAACAAGGAGTTGCCCATGAGAAGGTTTCTCGTGAGCTTGTTTGCCTTGATGGTGTTGAAATTCATGAATTCAATTTTAAAATTCATCTATTATAACACATCGATATTTGATTTGATACATGATCAATTATACAATGAAAATGTGGTTAAATATATTAATTATACCATATTGACATTGATAGTGGTAAATTTGGTGACAAGTTCGTTGAAATTATTGCAAAAGCAAGATCAATGTCTCGATTTGAATTTGAGTAATGATCAGAGGAGTTTGTTAGGATTGGAGTTGATTGTAGAAGAGAACGAGGAGGGTGCGGAAAATGTGAGTTCATCTTCGGAACCAGCAGCAGTAACAACAACAACAACAACAGTGATACCACCGACAACGCTGGCGACTCCTATAAAGCAGATTCTTAAGGATGCAAAAGAGACCGATACTATTGGTAGGACTAATGAACTACTATCTAGATTACAATTGTCAACTCCTAAAAATTTCAAGACAAATTGAGTATTATATAGATATTGGCTAGATTAATGATTATGTGTATATCAAAAAAATGAATAATTCAAAATCGAGAAAGATAAAAAAAAGGCGCCTAGACCAATCTCTCTTCGAATCTCAATTCATCCAAGGGAGGCAACCCGATCAACAATCTCAAGAAATTCTCCAAGCCTTGCTTCTGCTTATTCAACCCATTGATTGCTTGGTAGCCTGGTCTTGTCAATGGCAGCTTCAACCAATAACTTAAGAATGATAAAACAGAGTAAAAGTTTTCGTAATTCTCTTCACCTTGCTTTCTGTATGTGACCCTAGACAAGAATTCACTCATAATAACCAAGTCAAGGATCAAAGGTGTGGCCAACAAGGAATCTTCACAAGTGTTATGAATAGCAATCTTGTTGTGTCCACCCAACATTAACTCTGAGTAATACTCATCCATGGCAACTTTAGAATCGGCAACAGCTGGTAAGTATTTAATGACGATGCAATGATCAACTTTATCCCCTAATTTTTCATTGTATAAGATACTGTTGGATTCAATGATATCATCGACAACCGATTGTTTTGAGATTTCCTTTGACCTAAATTGTCTATGTGATGACAAGTTGTAACCATCATTATTACCAAGATGATTATAAGAGGCAATGGAGAGTGGTTTAATACCGGCATCAACCAAGAATTGGGCCAAAACAGATTTGACTTTTGTTTGACCCGTTTTGAAATCGTCTCCACCGATAAAGGTTTTTTTCTCTTCCAGTAATTTGATACAACCTGGAACAAATGTGTTTTGAGGAGATCCATTGATAAATGGGACTCCCTCCAAGATACTTGCCACGGCAAATATCGTTGAAGGACTAACTTCTTCATGATCTGATTTGATCGAGTCGAGTAAATTTTCGCTGGTATCGTTGACACCTGGAATGATGTCTGAGTAACGCTCTGTATTTGCCGTCCAAAGAACTATAACCGAGTCCAATTGATTTGCACTTTTGAAATTTTGGATATCCTTTCTGATATGTTCGACATGAGACCATTTATTCTTAGTGGAGATATCATTACCTTTTCTGTTTATACAATTGTCGGCTCTATCATTCTGATTTGCCGCGATGTAATCTGGGTAATAAATGGATGGTAATGGGGTGATTTTCTCCATGTATGGGCCCAATTGTCTCTGTAAATCGACATCCAAGACTTTCAGTCTATGCATGGCCGTTTTCAAATTTTCACCACTGATATCCCAACCACCGATTATCAAATCATTTGGGTCAACAAATGGTAAGATATCCTTGAAAGGTATGTAAACATCCTTACCATTGTTGTCGATACCAATCTTCAAAGTTGACGATTGGGTAACAGATCCGAAATAATTTGGTTTAACAACACCATTTTTGTTTTCAAATGAAATGTTGTGTTTGTTTGCCAAAATTGCTGCAACCAGGGTTGTACCGTTGTTACCACCCAAGCCGACCAACATCAAACCAACTTTAGGAACTTTCAAATCAACTTTAAATTCGTAATTGGTAGTATCTTGTTTGACAACGTAGACACCATCATTTGATTTTGAAACACGTTGACTGTTGTAAGTGTATTGAGAGACCAAGGTTTCATCATCGATTGAAACTTTGTCACTAATGACTTGTACCTTAGGAGTGTAATGAGAAATAGTCATATTGTTCTGTGTTGAAAAGAATTGTATTGAGTTGAAGTTAGTTCGAATATTATAAATTTATGAGTCTTGAATTGATACAATAGTAGAAGATGGAATGTAATAGTGAGGTGAAATAGGTGTCCTTTTATATCATTCTGTACTCAACCAAACTCTTACAACACCAAACCAATCTTCCCCCAACAAAATTCTTTAAAGAATGGGGAAAGCATGTGGAATAAAAGGGAACGAGTTTGCCCCCCATTTTCTCATTTCTCTCCGATTGCGAAAGACAAAATGTTTTGAAGGGAAAGGAATGATATGTGTATTTGATAAGATAGATATCAATTAATTTATTGATGTGTTTCCCCTTTTCTATCGACAATAATTGTATTAGAAAAAGCATCAATTGACTTCGATGAATACTCAGATTTCCACCAAATCCAATTGTATATAATTTATTTACTATCTATCATACAACTTCTTATAAATATCTATACAATTCAAAGTGTGTGTGTGTACAAGCAGAGATTTGTCCTTTCAATCTGTTTTTGAGAAAAAAGACAAGTGGAGCATATTTCCTAATTGGGATGCGAATTCGGCCAATTGTCCGAACTTTTTGTTGGTTTTAGGAAATTGGGCAGTGTTGTATTGTTTATTGTATTAACATGTGTAAATTATGGAGAACAGCGGAGAAAGAAAGAATACAAAGCTAAAGACAACAACAACAACAACGAACACTTCAATGTGACAAACAATACTTCTCATCAGTTATTAGTTTAAATCAACTATTTATAATATAATAACTATCCCTCACATATACCCGTACTCTAAAAATACATCAAGAGATGAAGTACTATATTAAGTAATTTCCTCTTTTGGTAGTACTATTGTTCTGCAAAAGATTTCTTACCTTAATACAAAAGGAATCAATTCTTTATACCCATTATATCTATATTTATATACATAAGTATATGATACAATTTCAGCATAGGCTTCTTGTGTGTCTTATTATCATGTGTGTTGCTGATGATGATAACAACCTATGTGCAAAGGCTCACAAAAGAAAAAACAAGGAGAAAAGTTTTGCGCGTATGAAAAATTCCCATTCTGATCCCATTCACTCCATATCAATTTTCAACCAAACACAAACGAGATGAGCTTAAACTCACGATTAATCTCACTTGCCAATAGGCTGACCCTTGAATCATTTCTGAAATCAAATCCAATATATCAAAAATCATGTCTCAAAGTGCCCAGAATTGCACAACAACTAGACAACTTAAATGCCAATACCACTTTATCAAACATACAACAGATACAAACAAGAGCCATGTTTTCCAAGACTTATAAATCAACTCATCCAAATCTGGGTGATCTTAAAACTTTTTACAAATTTTGTGTCATGTTTCTTCAATTCTATAAAGATGGAATCAAAAATGTTTATCATAACTATAAATTAGTGAGACAGATAAGAAATAGATTTTATCTTAACAACAAAGACATTGTACCTGGTATGAAAAATCAACATAACCACATCAAGTTTAAAAACTCGACTCATTTGATCAAACAATTGAGTAATGCAGTAAAAAATTATCAAAATGAATTCAAACTGACCAAGGATATATCCAGATTGTTTAACAATTCACATGATATTTCATTGACAAGATCCGAGTTTCAAACGATATTAAGAACTTCAAAGGATATTTATAAACTTCCTTTATTTGGAATTCTCTTTTTATGTTTGGAAGAGGTCACCGTTCTGTTGTGTTATATCATACCTGACCTCACCCCTTCAACTTGCTTGATTCCACAATTGACCTCGAGATTTTATCAATCTGCAGCTAAGGCACAAGCTCATTTGTATGAGATCAAGAATCAGAAAGAATCCAAAGATGAAGAGTCTTCAATTTCTGATTCTGCTTATTCCATTCCTAAAGAAGAACTCGTCAGTTATATCAATACATTGCAATTGAAATCACGATATTTACCCTTATCCTTTTATACAGAAAACTGGTTGAGAGATTTACTCCAATTGAGATTTCAAGAGATCACAATAGACAATTTCCTCATATTGAGAGATGGTGGAATTTGGAATTTGAGCAAATTAGAATTAATTGATGCTTGTTTGAAAAGAGGTTTGATCAATCTAAATCAATTTATCATGTTGTCTAAGACCAATACCCTGAATTTTTATGACTTGATAGATGAAAATGAGTTGCAATTAAAATTATTCAAACATGTCATTAATTCTTACATTGAAGGCTCCAATGTTGGTTTAATTGGTTTAAAGGATGCTGAAGAAGATCTCCTCGCAGAGAAAAGTGGAGAGTTGGTGCTGTTGGTACAATCTGTAAATAGTAGAATAAGTACATAAACACAAATTCATATATACATAGCCTATAGATAACGTGGGGGTTTTTCTTATATAAAACCATTATTATGAATAATAAAGATGAAATCTGGGGTAAACGAAAAGAAAAAAAAAATGATAAGCGAGTAAACCACCAGATCTGTCTCCACTTTGTATATACATGAATTATGGGGATGGGGCTACTGCTGTTGCTGCTGCTTCTTTTTTGCATCCCATCCCTCGATATAAACCCTGATTTTAAATCTCTTACTATAAATAGCAATCTGTTAGCCACATATACGCAGCTTTATATTTCCCTCCATGCTGCAATATCTAAAAAAACAGAGTGAAAAATGACTGACAACAACATGGAACAACTGAAACCCAATGTTGAGTATTTGGAAAATCAAGTCTCATCAATCAACGATTATTACCAGGAGTCGCAGAGTGATGGTGAAGAGAACAAGGAAGACACTACGCATAAGAACATCCAGGAAGCCGCTATTGATGAAGCCAATGAATATTTAGGTGAAGAAGAAATCTTTGAGATCGACCCACTGGATGAGAAGAAACTCAGAAGGAAAATTGATTTGACAATTCTACCATTCATTGCCATTTGCTATATTTTTTTCTACATTGATAAAACCACATTGTCATATGCACTGATCTTTGGTATCCGAGAGGACTTGAACTTGATCGGTACAGAGTACTCTTGGTTATCTTCCATTTTTTACTTTGGCTACCTTATTTGGTCCATCCCTACCAATTACTTACTTCTCAGATTCCCCATCAACACATATCTTGGCGCCAACATCTTTCTGTGGGGTGCCTTCTTGATGATCCAAGCCGCATGTCGCAACTTTAGTGGCTTGGCTGCAGTGCGCCTGTTAGGTGGTGCCGCCGAGAGTTGTGCCGATCCAGCATTCTTGCTCATCACCTCGATGTATTATACCACCGTTGAACAACCATTAGCCATTGGAAAATGGTATGCCTTCAATGGATTGGGTATCGCTGTAGGTGGACTTCTTGGATACGGCTTAGGATCCATCAAAGGCGCCTTGGTCTCTTGGAAATATGAGTTCTTGGTCATCGGTGCCTTGTGCTCCTTTTGGGGTATTATCGTTTTCTGTTTCTTGCCACAAAATCCCATGAGAGCTAAATGGTTCACTGCATATGAAAAGAAATTGATCGCCTTTAGAATCAAACAAAATCAAACTGGAATGGAAACTAAAGTTTGGAAATGGTATCAACTGAAAGAATGTCTATTAGATATCAAGACATATTTATTCTTCTTTTATGCATTTGTGGGAAATTTACCCAATGGTGGTATCAGTAATTTCGGTACCATCATCATTAAAGGTTTAGGTTACTCCACCTTACCAACAACTTTGTTACAAATCCCATATGGAGTGTTCATCATCTTGGTGATCCTCTTTGCAGTTTACCTCAACCACTATTTAAATTTCAAATTACAACGAAACACACGTGTTATCATGATCATCATATTTATCTTGCCCAACTTGGCTGGTGCCTTTGGTTTATATTTTGCACCATCATCGCAAAAAATTGGCCGCTTGTTTTGTTACTATTTCACAGGCTCTTATAACGCTTCATTTGTATTGATGCTCTCCGTCAATACGGCAAACACCGCTGGTCATACCAAGAAAGTACTCACCAATGGTATACTCTTCTTAGGATACTGTGTCGGTAACATTGCCGGACCATTTTTCTTCAAGACTTCGCAATATCCTCGTTACAGCTTGGGGATGGGTTGCTTGATCTTTAGTCACTGTCTGCAAATAGTTGTTATTGCAGTGTTGGGTATATACTTAAGACGCGAAAATGCTAGAAGGGATAGAGTGCAAAGAGGCCAAACTACAATCAACCATGGATTGGAAGATTTAACTGACAAGGAAAACTTGAATTTTAGGTACATCTATTGATCAATTGATCATCTTGTCGTATAAGCCTAAGGCCTTTATCGAGAAGAGAAATTTGTAGTTTGGGTATTCAATGCCACTGAAGTAAAAAAAAAAAAATGTTGTGTTAGTAACTCTTTTAATTTCATTTTCTGATTATTGAATGAATAAATAAATGAATAAAACTCACCATGAATGATTGAAAACACCTTCAACTTCTTCTGCCAACCATTCCCCAGTTGGCATTTGCCTTTCCATGATTAGCTTTATTCCTTTCTCTATTACTGCTCTATCCGGATATTGTGCGAGGATTAAACCAATAACTGCCCACAGTGTTTGAACCACTAAAGATCTCTCACCCTCAATATAAGTATGGGTTTCACAAGCCTGTCATATCTTGATTGTTAGTAAATTTCTGTTTCCCCCCTTGTTGCCCTCACTGACACAATAACAAAATCGAAAATAGATCAACTTACCTTCATACATTCGCTCCAACCGCCATCTGATCTCTGTTTACTTGCAAGGAAATCACAACCTTTCCTCACCGCTTCATCATTGTGATAATATTTCTCAACAGTTGCAAACGCCTCCAAAGCAAACATTCCAGCATATGTGAAACAAATCCCCCAACAACCGTACCAGGAGCCATCAGCATTTTGCGCCTTTTTGATATATTCAACGGCTCTATCGATGGCGAGTTCTATCTCTAATGACCTGTAATCGTAATACTTTCTGAAATAGGTCAAACCTAATACTGACGAGTCTGTGCATTCGACGTATGGGTATTCAACCATAATGTTACCAAAAACTTCAGCAGGATTGATCAACTCCAAGTATGGGGTAGCCTTAATGACCTCGTATGTACTAAATGCTCCAAATTCAAAGCTACCAACATTTTGTAATGATAGCAATATGTCGATTGCATCACATAATTTGATATCATCATACAAATCATGATATTTAGAGAACAGCTTCGAATGTTTTACCATGATTATAGCTTTCATAGCCTCTGCAGTACAATCACTGACTGTATAACCTTGTTCTTTTGTCGAAAATGGCCAAGCTCCTAACCTCTTATCCCTATAACTGCCTTCGATGCATTCATCTGTGAATTGGCTCCTTATCAAAAACTTGTACCCGTTGACTATGAACAGTTCATATTCAGGAAGCTCAGCGAGACCAGCCATGAACATGTATTGTATGGCAAAGCTGATATCCCATACTTGAGAACCGTTTGTCCCCATCACAGCCATTCCTTGTGGACCATGGAACATGACATCTTTGAATCTATCAGCAGCTTTTTGAAAGTCTTTGGATTTACCTTCCTCCATGTATACTACGATAAGATCAAAGGCAGCACTCACGGGTGCTATTGTCATGTATGCAGTGTTGATCATTTGCTTCTTGATCAATTTATAAATTTTCTCATTTGATTTTTTCAACAACCAATTTGGCCTCATCCAATCTCCATACAGCACCAAGCATTTGTTGAGAGTGTTCAATAATGATGTATGTGGGTAGTACAAATCGACTCCACATACGTCGTCCCGGTGTTTACTAAAGTCAATTTTGTCGAATGGTTGAGCATAGATTTCAGATCTAAGCTCCACAAGCATGGGATCTAGTTCACACGTCAGCTTGTACGTAGATAGATACAGCAATGGCAGATATATATCCCTTGTATGCACCCACCACCTTGCAGGATGCAATGGAAACAGATAAGGCAACATCCATAGTTCAGGTGGTGCTGGGTTGACACCCTCCCATTTGTACAAGTTCAAGATTGATAGCCACGCTTTCCCCCAATGAGGGACTCCAATGGCTCCACCTAATCTCAACAATGTCTTTCTAGCTTTGATACACACTGGATGATCTTTTGGAAGCCCAAGAAGTCTTAGTATAATATAATTGATTGTTGTACCAAAACAGGTCGACTTGTCCACTGAATGAAGCCCCCAGCCTCCATCAACTGGGTGTGCTGTGTTCACAATATATCTAATGAGCTCTTTTTTCACCTCTGGTTCAATCTCCATTTTGCAAAAATAAAAAGATGCAACGTAACCTATTGCCATGAACATGGGACCCTTATATTGGTTTGGCAATATACCAGAGTTCTCATCCTGGAGTAATTTTAAGAAAGTAGCACCTCTCTTTGCCAGTTCTAATGGGGTTTTGGCTACACCATCGCTATACTTCGGTGCTGGGAATTCATCACGTTGTAACAAATATTGCACAAATGTAGATTGAGGGTCTGCTTCTGCCTGTTCCAGGTCGATATATTCCCACCTAGTGGCACCCAATTCACTAGTTCGTAATCTCCAAAGAGAATTGTCCGTCCTGGGAAGCCCAATTGACTCGGAGTAATACTGCAGTGCTGTCATTTGACCTCCTACTGTTTGTTCCCTTGGTCTCTGTATAATCAAACTTATCGTTTACAAAAAACGATGTACGAGGGAAGCTGGTAAACAGCCCCAGTTCCCGCTTGCAAAACACATTTGATGTGTACTCCGATGTTGATTGGAGAAGGGAGAAAAATCATTAATAGAAGGTAGAATGGTCATCAGATTCCAAATAACTTTGGCAGTTTACAGAGGCTGGTGGTATCTTTTAAATCGATTTGACTATGTCATCTAATTCGTGGTAAATGTACCACGGTATTCAATTGAGCCAAAAAGGTGTGGTGATAGCTAGATAGATAAAATTGATGAATTTGCTTTTCACCATTGTGAGAAAACACAATTTTATACGTAATTAATCTTTCTCACCAATTGCATACAATGATCCATACTGACTCATTTATATCTAGTTTCTCGTCATTTCCAATCTGAACTTGCACAAACTCAACTAGCTGAATATTACAAAGTTGGTGTAATGAGTTTTGGAAGGCAACGAACGCGCGCGCGCTAAAATGGCGAAACAAATATTGATCACGTGCTAATTTGGAGTTTTTATGCCTCGTATAATATCTGTATACTACAATTGTAACTCAGTATTCTAATGGAGAATAGTAAAGTAGTTAATTGATAGATAACATTATCCTCTCGATCTATAGCAGTAATTTCTAACCACGTATGTTCCGCAGTTACTATAAACCGTACATACTTAGTATAATAGTATCAATTTTTCCCATATCTATTTATTACCTTATCAAAACAAACGCGTAAATTATTGATACCAATTAAAACCATGCTTCAAATTGTTTGATTTCAGCGTTATTGGACATCTTTGTATATAATATAATATAGTATTATTCTCTTAAACTCATGTAACAATATGAGTTGAGGATATCTCTAAACACTTATATACGAATAACTAACTATATAAACTAAGATGTTGTATTGATCACGTATGCGGCGTAACGCCAAGCGATAGACGCAAAGGATTGATATGATGAAATGCCTTATGAGCATTCCATCAATATTCTAATACAAATACTGGACTGTAGTGGGTTAACTTAAATTCGACTTATTAACATATGGTATCCTCATATCACCTAAAGATGGAAGCCGAGTTAAGCACCACCCCACATACAGACACGACCCGTTACTTCTGTAAGTCATAATTACCATTATCTAAACCACCATTATTGATAACTCCCTCGCTATACTTACCACGCCACTCGTCGACGTTTGTAGTGAGACAGTTATGCCCGTGAGGATTAGCATTCAAACTGGTGTAGCATGGCTCCCACTTAAAGGATCTGAACCAAGAATATGTTGTACGGTGTTGGCAAGGGGTTCGTTGCTTAATTTCCAAGTCAAAAACAATTTTGCATTGCCTTTCTGGCAAGAATGATGCGGCCATACCTTCACTCTCATCCTACGAGTATTTGAGAAGTTCTCAGCTTCGTAAGAGTTAATAAGGGTTCTTAACGTCGTCTTGGCATATGTCATTATACGTTAGAAACTGTTCATTACTCGTACGACTGTTCTTATCTGGTGACATGTACATATCAAAATGATCCAGATACTTACGTTTAGATAAGCCAGATGCACTTGGGCCATTCTTTTCATACCTACCAATGCCTTGGATACCTGTGTACTGTATAACAGTACCTACTGTACCTAGCACATTGCAATAATCCTCATGCTCGCCACCCTGGATTATACTGAACCTTATACCATACCCAAACACAGTCAGACAACTGAAAACCAAGTCTTCCCAGATCTCATTTCCGAATCGTGGATTTTCTCTCACTTCAAGGTCACCATCACAGTCTGCCACGCTTATATTAAGCTTGACATTGTTTATAGCTATGACTCAATGATGTATCATAAGGTAGTGCGGATATTATCAATCAGATACGATTCTCGGTTTTGCTGAATTTAATTCTCGGGATTTCTGCATATGGCAACTTCGGTCTTCAGTTGCTCAGAGTATGATAAACTGAGAAAAAAAACTTTTTGCTCTTCGGAGCATTTGGTCAATTAGAAACAATACAGAGAAGATTAGCATGGCCCCTGCATAAGGATGACACGCTTTACAAAGAGATTAACCTATTTTTTTGACTTTTCAAATAATTCATCGTCACCATTGCTACAATAAGCACCTAGATGTGATCCTCTACTATCAATCATAGGCATATTTGCTCCCCATTTTGTCGCATGTTTTCAAATATGACGCCAGAAAAGCCGTCTTCATGAAGAACTAATTTGTCTTGTTCTCGAGGTTGGAGGAGAGCATTTTCGCTAAAAAAGCTTACGGTGGCCCAATTGGAGCCTGCATTATAAGAGGCCATTCCCATCCATATCTCACCACCATAATCTATTTGATGAGAGCGATGAGAAGAAGGTAACCCCCCACTTAAAGGAGAATTTAAGATGTTAGCGTTCGAACTCGAGTGAAGGATTTTTTTTTTTTTTTTACAATTGATATTGGAAAGAAATTGGAGATGGGGCCAGTTAGCTATATATATATATTTACAAAGGAAACTGTCAAGTGGCATATATTTTTGAAAATGTTCAGGAAATCAAATATACAAGGTTCAGTTCAAAAATAGCCCTTTCTCATCAACCATTCTTCGACATCTTTTGAATCCTTCAGCACCCAGTTGGCATTTGTCGAAATTTGATCCATCACTTGAGATAATCCTCTGTCAAATCCATCTTTTGGCTTGTCACTGAAGAAAGCATCTATATCTGATTTGGCTGCCTCACTGGCAAATGAACTCAAAGTTGATTTTAAAAACCGGTCCCAAATGACCATGTTAGTTGATAACTTGTTGAACAAGTCGTCATAGTTTTCCTTGATAAAATTCCAGAAGAACCAACGAGCTGAATTGTTGCTAGCAAATGATGCACTCAAGAACTGGACATCCATCTTTGGTATCAGATCTGATTTGAATAACTCCACGACTTTTTCTTGTAGCTCCCTCTTTGTAGTTCTACCGATGGCAATCAAGGCGATCTCTCTTGCATCAATCGAAGATGGAGATGTGATCTCCTTCACTACCAGCTCATAATCAGAAACCAGAGCATCTTGGTGTGATAAGACAGTACTGAATATATATCTTCTAAGAGAAGGCTCGATTTCTCCCGTTTCCATCCAAATGTTGAACAAATTTCTAGCATGCTCAACGACTTCTGGAATGCCTGCTAATCCAGCAGCAAGCAACAAGTCAGCTCTGAGAGACTTTGTTAAATAGGAGTCTGATTCTTTATTTTGAAAGCCCAATTTCTTAACCGCTGGTCCAAATACTGATTTTTGGAATTCGGTTAAAGCCAGCTGGATTTCTTCAGGTTGTTCAAACCATGTTCTTCTTATAGCTGCTAATCTACTAATGATTTGATCCCAGCACACTGAACTATCCTCATTCTTCAAGGCATCAATCAATTCCAACAAGGATGAGGTCTTACTCAATGAAGCGGTGGCAGTGGATGCCGCATCAGCAATCAACCCAACCTTGTCTCTGACGCTCAACTTATCAATGTTGTTGAAAATATTTTGCAATAATATTGGCTCATAACACACCCGATAGAAGCCAAAGGAGTCCTTATTGAACTTGAAAAATGAGTTACCGTCGACATTAAATTCCATTGATTTCGCAGTCATGGAATCTGCAGCATTCGGCAACTTGATTATATCGTTGGAAGAAGGTCCAGATGAAATATTCAAAGGAATCCACCAAATAGTTTGATCTTCGGCTTCTGTGGCGTCACCGTTAGCCAAGAATCTCTTTTGACTGATCACCACTTTCCCCTCTTGAGATGAGGTAGAGACTTGAACGTAGGGAAACCCAATTTTCGAAATCCAGGCATTCATCAATTGATTGATATCAACACCGGAGCTCTCACTTATTCCAGCCCACAAATCAGAAGTAGTTGCGTTTCCAAATTTGTGTTTTTTCAAATAAGTCGAAACCCCTTTCAAAAAGACATCAACTCCCAATGCATATCCTAACATGTTGATGATCGATGCTCCCTTTAAGTATGAGATGGCGTCGAATACCTGAGTAATCTCTGCAGCAGAATGTACAGATACTTCCACTGGATGAGATCCTCGCAATGAATCCAATCCCAATGCACTTTGCAAAGATCCAGATACAAATTTGGTGAAAAAATCCCATTCAGGGTACAAATGAGAAACGGCCAAATATCCAACCCAAGTGGCGAATCCTTCATTCAACCATAATTCATCCCACCAATCCATAGTGACCAAATTACCAAACCATTGATGAGCGCATTCGTGTGCCACAACGTATGCGACATTTTGTTGATATTTGGCATCGGATTTTTTCGAGTCGAACAACAACGCTGTCTCTCTAAATGTGATCAATCCATAGTTTTCCATGGCACCATGACTATAAGTAGGAATAGAGATGAGGTCAAGTTTTGGTAATGGATAATCAATATCGAAAATCTCAGAAAAATAATCAACGGCTTTGGCAGCAACGTTCAACCCAAACTCACCTCTTTCTTTCAACCCCTTTGTGGTATAACACCTTACTGGGATTGGAGCACCACCATAGCTTTTTTCGGTGAACATTTCAATGTATTCAAAATCTCCGCATGCCCATGCAACCAAGTATGTACTCATCTTGACGGATTTTTCAAATACATATCTGGTGATTGAAGCGTCATCGTCATTTACTGTCTTTGATGCCACAGGCATGTTTGACAAGGCAATCCAATCGCTTCTTATGGACAACTCGATACCGAATGTGGCTTTAAAATTTGGCTCATCGATACATGGGAAAGATGTTCTGGCACTTGCGGCTTCAAATTGGGTGCTGAGACAACATGCGGCTTCCTCCGTTGTGGAGGAATTCACCGAGAAATCAGATCTGTAAAAACCGGACATATTTGTCTGGATATGGCCTGTGTAGGCTAAATTGACTGTAATGTGTTGATGAGAGGAAGAAGGTATCAACCGATCCTTGAACGTGATAGTCAAAATCTCCGATACATCATCAGTTTCAAAACCATTGATCTCCACGTTTTGTTGCTTCTCTGTTAATATTGCCTCGATGCTATGGATCTTAAGAAATTTGGCATGGAGCAACAATTGGCTGGTCAGTTGAATTATCTTCAACTCAATGGACACATTTCCTGCAAATGAGTTATTTTCTATATCGATGTCAAATATTTGCAATTGGTAATGCTCAGGAAGAAGACTTCTCGGTAAACCTTCGTGGGCTTTACTCATTATCGTTCTCTGTCAGTAGCTGAAGAGTAAAAATATGTGAGCTTGCTTAGTGAATTGAGGTTGTCGACGAGATGTTATATATTTATCATGCCTTTTATAATGTCATCATTATCGAACTTTTCACTTTTATGAATATTTTTAATATGGCCTTTTTTTTTTTTTTGCGTGTGTTCCTTTTTGCCCTTCAAATGTGCCGTTCAGTATGGTGGCATCTCTTTTGAAGATACCCAACATGTACTTTGCTAATTTTGTCTGTGGCCCCTCAAATAGCGGTTTCTTTGATTGGAGGGATAAAAGAGGTATACCTATCACAGATCAGATCACTTGGCTCTCAGACCCGGATATGAAAATGTCTTTCAAAACAAAGGGAATTCGATAGTAATGGCAATAGAAGGGAAGACGGGACAACATAAATGAACCTATCAACCAAAGAATAATTGATGCGAAGTAACTTGGGAAAGCAATAGATTGAGTTTAAAAGGGAGAAATAAGGAGAAAGAAAAATATATGTATATATAGACATGCAACTACTCAACTGTAACGGATTTTGCCAAGTTTCTTGGAAAATCGACATCGATACCTTTATTGACAGCCAACCAGTACGAGATCAATTGAAGGGGTATGATGTTCAACAAACCTTGTAAACAGTCAACAGTAACGGGAACTTCCAAGTTAGCCAACAGTTTACCATTGGCAACAACTTCATCTCCCTTGTTGGAAATCACAATTGGACGTCCATCTCTAGCAGTGACTTGAGATATAGCTGACATCACTTTAGGATATAATGAGTCCCTAGTGGCAAGTGCTATGATTGGTAATTGATCATCCACCAAGGCCAATACACCGTGTTTTAATTCTCCAGCTAAGACACCTTCTGAATGCATGTAAGAGATTTCTTTGATCTTCAAGGCGCCTTCCAAAGCGGTAGCAAATTGATAACCTCTTCCTAACAATAACAAGGAAGGTTGATCTTTTAAGACACCATCACACAATGCTTTAATTTCATTTTCCAATTGCAAAACCTCTTTGATCTGTTGAGGAATTTTTTGTAATCCATCAATGATCTCCTTATGACGTGCCACTTTAGAAATACGATCATCAGAGATGGACAAGGCAACCATGACTAAAGCAATGTATTGTGAGGTATATGCCTTTGTTGAGGCAACACCAATTTCTGGACCGGCATTGATATGTACACCACAATCTGTTTGACGAGATATACTGGAACCCACTGAGTTGACGATACCAATGGTCAAGGCACCTCTCTCAAGACAGTAATTTAAGGCGAGCATGCTATCTGCGGTTTCACCTGATTGGGAAACAAATATACAGGTATCATCTCTCAACACTGGAGCCTTACGATCGAGAAAATCTGACAGTAACTCAACCGAGACTGGGATTTCGGTCAACTCTTCGAATAATGATCTTGTGGCAACACAAGAATGGTAAGAAGTACCACATGCAATCATGATTATACGCCTGCAGTGTCGAATTGTCGGGATCCATGATTTCAATCCACCTAAATTGACTTTGTAATTGACAAAATCTATTCTACCTCTCATTGTATTGAAAGTGGAGTCTGGTTGTTCAAAGATTTCCTTTTGCATAAAATGTTTGTAAGGACCTTTCATGATTTCAGCCAATTCGATTTCCAAAGTTTGAATTGCTCTTGTGGAAGAAGCACCAGCTTCCTTCTTAGCTCTATGTATATGTAATTCACCGTTGTAAATGTGAACGATATCATCATCTTCCAAGAACAAAACTTTCTTTGTATGTTCAATGACCGATGAAGGATCTGAAGATAAATAGAATTCAGCTGGCATGGGAATACCATCTTCCGAAAGGAAAGCTCTTGATTGTGAGTGACGGAAATTCATATCACCCTTGGATACAGGTAATAAGCCATTTAAGTTCTTATTGACTCTTTGTGGTTGTTGATTCTCTGTTGGTTCAGGGAATTCAACATCGACAAAATCCACTTTTAATTTCTTTTGAGTCTTAACACCAACCAATAATGGAGAACCTTTTCTAGTGGCGACAACTTCACCTGGGTAATGTGATGATCTGACTAATAATCCATATGAACCTTCCAATTCGTACAATACTTGTTTCATCAAGTTATTGAAATCCAAATCGTTACCATTGGCGATATTTGTATCGTAAACGTGTTTGAACAATTTGGCAATGACTTCGGTATCGGTATCGGATTCGAATTGGAAACCCTTTTGAGATAACAATGTTTTTAAGTCCTTGTTATTTGTGATGATACCATTGTGAACAATGACGAACTCATTATTAGGGTCTGATCTCTGTGGGTGACAGTTCAACTTGGTGACACCACCATGGGTGGCCCATCTGGTGTGGGCAATACCAACATGATTAACAAAGACAGCGTCACGGTCAGGATTGATTCTATCAATCTCCTTTCTAAGCTCGGCAACTTTGCCCACTTGGCGGAAGATAAAAGTTTCGTTTGGTTTGTCACCATCGATGGCCATACCGGTGGAGTCATAACCTCTATACTCCAATCTCGAGAGTCCCTCGATCAACGTGTCAATAATTTCACCACGAGTTTTCTCAACGAGAAAATTGACGTATCCAAATATACCACACATGTCGTTCTACTGAATATGAGTTGATAGTGGGGAGTAGCTTGGGGTTATTGAATTTGGTTGAGTTGGTCTTCTTTTTCAAAAAGATAAAGTGAGAAGATGATAAATGATTTGTGTTGGATGACGCCCTCGGGACAGGAAACTATTTATAGAACTGATGAACGTATGTTATATAGTTTCAAAGAATAGATGAAAACTATAAGATACTTGGATATTATGTTGAGTGTGAGATTATGCTTATGTGCTGGAATAAGAGAAAGGAAGTTGATAACTCGGAAGTAGTTTTGGTTGTGGTTGTGGTTGTTGTTGTTCTTCTTCTTCTTCTTCTTCTTTGATCCTGTTTTGTGTAATAATAAATTTTTTTTCGCTTTTTTTTTTTTAATTTACACAACAACAAGAATGAGGCACAACAACAACAGTAACTACAATAAATACATTTATTGTTCTAGAAAGAATTTACAAGGCGTGTAGATTGATGATGATAATAATAGCTCTGTTCAATATTAAATGGGTCTTTCACTGATACAAAAACTTGGTTATAGAGTCAATCAAATGAAAATTCCATTACTAAAATTGACACAATTAAACCCCAATTAGGAAAGTTAATAATAAACAATAAGCGACACTCTGTCAAAAAAAAATTACACACACAACCAACCGCGTTTACAATTGAATGATACAAAGTTCTTTTTGAAAAAGATCTACCTCATTCGCGTAGTATATATCTACATTGTTTTCGGTGAGCTGATCCAAAATCAACTTTGCTCTATGTCAACACTCGTAATCAATGGTGTTGTTGAAAATCACGACTAACTAACTACTCTTCTAATCTCCTTTATATAACTCATACAAAAAGATTTGTAAGTGATGAACTTATTGCAGGGCAAACACAATTTGCTGTGATTGAGTTGTTCTCATAGAATGAGTTAAACTCTTAGAAGCCTGTAGAAAAATTCACAGCTTTTGAACAGTATGTGTGTACTCCCAACTCAAATTCTAGTTTATAGAGATACATAAGTTTTAATCATGAATCGAAGAAAGAAATCAAGAGCAATCTGATTAAGAATATCATTGATCTCAGCCAAAAGTTGTTGTTCAACACAGGATCGATGACTTTCAAGCATGCACTTTTTTCCTCTTGTTTAGTCATGATAGTTATGCTTCTTATGTTAGCAGCCGTGGTGCGTTCGTAATAAAGATACAGAATGGGGAATGCCATTTCGGAGATACTTTTCATACAGAAAGAGAGATCGAGAGAGATAATTTAGGGGGTGACTACCTTTTGACCTGTCTTCTTAGATCTTATACTTTGCAATTCCTATTAAAGTACTCTTGTTCTCTCATAAAAAGAACAAAATTTAATAATATTACTTTGAACACGAGATACATGGATAACTTCTTTGTCATCAACTTATTCCACAACATTTATCAATCTATAATCGAGTATTAAATTGGTAGTGGTTTCCAAAATTATAGACGCACACACAAGAAAACAAAAAATAAAAAAAAAGCATATGAAATCACACTAGACATGTATAAGAAAGCACACATCAAGAAGTAATATACCAGAAAGCTTCAGATTGCGCCCATTTATTGCCCAAGCAGATGATCTTCGTAATACAATGGACGAATATATGACCCCACCTACCACGAATCTCACCACTTCAACATCATCAACAACGGCTGATGATTCATCTTCTGCATCTCCCCAAGATAATTCCGATGAAAAGGTGTTTCAATTTGTCAACGATTGCTCTTTGGCAATCAAAGCGACACCATTCTCTCTTTCTGCCTTCAGTATGAATGTCATTGATACCGAAATCATTGGTTTAGGGTCTGTAGTGCCCGCATTGACGATTGCCATTACAAACGGTAAGATTTATTACAATGATGCAGACGATTTTGGCGAATTGACCAATTTGAGGTATAAATTATATCTGTACATTGATCCTAGTGATAACAAATTTAGAATCGATTTTAATAAGAATACAAGTGAAAGATTTGAGAATGATGATTTTGGTGATGTTGAGAGTGGGAAATTTTTCAATCCTCAATACGGGACCGATTTGGCCAAAGTTAAAGAAAGATTAACACAAACTAGTGACACACCAGATTTAGTTTTTAAAGGTGATATTCAAGAAGGATTCCCCAAACAGTTCAAAGAACCCTTCTTTGGAGTGATGACATTTGAAAATGAGAATAAAAATATTGCAGAGTGAAAGTTGTCTGTGGAAACCAAACAAAACAGACAAAACAAAACAAACAAAAACTGACGTCATGAAGATTAAAGAAGAAACTAATTGCAAAAGTCAACACAATAGGAAACTCGAAAACACAACAACAAACAGTGACGGATGAGCTGCCTCTTCAATCAAGAAGCTACTATTGTAGTGTTTGTTTACAACGTGGTGTAAACCACTTTTTGTTGAAGCCATTATTTTTCTTACAACAAGACTGTTTTATTGTTATTGGTCAACCTCATCTCGTAATACAAAAAGATATTTATTGTAGTCTTTTTGTTATTGTTGATATAACCGAAAATTTTCTAAGTAGCTATGTGAATAATTTCCAGCGAGATAACAATGTAAATCTTTTTTTTAAATAGACTTTCGTATCATATTATTCGAATTCACGTGTAATCAGTTATCCGAGAGAGTAAACCAGTTAGTTGTTTGGGACTGTATATTATTAAAACAAAAAGAAAAAGAAAGAGAAGGGAACAAAAAGTTTTTCCGAAACCAGTGGCTGCAAGGAACTTTTACAAGTTTTTCCGCTCAACTCCTCTTTGTCTTTTCTTTTTTCATGTCCTTTTTTCTTTTATTATATTATATTCAATCGACAAAATGACATATGTATGATATCATAGACATGATGAGTATGTGACAACGCGTGTGTAAACTAGTAATCATTTGGCCAACTCGTAACAACTGGAAGATCTCAAGAAAGCCGAAACATAACCCAAAACCAACCCAATTTAGTCATCGGGCATGAAGATGAAAATCGAGATCTTCTTTTTTGTCTTTTTGATAGCACTAAATTTTTCAGATCGCATTTATCACCGTTTCAGTCAACTGATGTTACCACTATTTAAATACTGAGACAATTCCCACACCTACACACTCATATCAAAGTTAGAAAACATAACACACACAACAACAACATACAAAAATAAATATATATAAAAATGGCTGTCACTAATCTCGATGTTGAAATTTGCTTGTTCGATCTTGATGGAACTTTAGTTAACTCTACCAAAGCTGTAGAGGCTGCATGGTTAGAGATGTTTGCAGTTGAAAAAAACATTGATCAAGAAGGTTTTTTTGAAGATAACCACGGTGTTAGAACTTCAGAAATTTTTAAAAGATATTTACCACACATGGACGATACAGATAATGTACTCTCAAACAAATTCGAAGTTGGTGTATCTCAAAACCATGGTCATTTGGCTTCACCAATCAAAGGTGCTCCAGAATTGATCAAATCACTCCCTAAAGGTAGATGGTGTATCGTTACATCAGGAACACCGGCTTTAGCCCATGGATGGTTTGAAAAAGTGCTATTGGAAGCAGGTTTATACAAGCCAGATGTATTCATCACATCAGTTGATGTCAGTACCGGTAAACCACATCCAGAAGGTTACTCTAAAGGTGCCACCATATTAGCTGAGTCCGATATCACTCAAGGTGGAAAACAATTTACGAAAAAAGTTGTCTTTGAAGATGCTCCAGCAGGTATTCAAGCCGGTTTGGCTTCTGGTGCTACCGTCATTGGTATTGCCTCAACTTTTGATAAACCAGCTTTAATTGAAGCAGGAGCCAATTACGTTGTCAAAGACTTGTCCCATGTCAAGGTAACCAACAAATCAGATAAAGGTTTCACTTTGGAAGTTGATGCCTTGTGAACAAACTTTCAATTTTTTGGTTTCTTCCTTTTCTTTGCAATTTCCGTTCTTGTTAGATAGACTGATTGATTTTCATGTTATCCCATTTTATAAAGCTTATTAGAGAGAGTTTGGTCATGCCATGGTTGCATGACATGCTCTTATATATTTATTCACACATTCCATTATAATAGACTTTTCTATATATATATCTATATTTAGAGTTTCTTCTTCTCATAATAGTTCTATTCGTATTCGTACGCCATACGTGGTTCGATGTTTTTTTTTCATCTCCACGTTGTTGTTAAACTTTTTTTTTTTTTCCAACATAAGCAGTGCTATCCCCACACATACTGACAAAGAGAAACAACACTGAAGATGCCTAAATTTACAGTTGACGTACAAGCAGCATTATTTGATCTCGATGGTACTTTGATCTATTCCACCGAAGCGGTCACCAATGCATGGAATGCATATTTCAAAAGTAAAAATTTACCAATTGATCCTGAATTTTTCCACAATACTCATGGTATGAGAACGATTGAAACTTTCAAAAGATACCTTCCCATGATCGAAGATGAAGACGGTAAGGTTTCTTCCGCTTTTGATTTGTCGATTGCCGAGGAATTCGGCTCATTGGCTGAGCCTATCAAAGGGGGTCCACAATTGGTGCTGAGCATACCCAGTGACAGATGGTGTGTAGTCACCTCTGGTTCGAACGGTATTGCCCACGCTTGGTTCGATAAAGTTTTGATCAGAAACGGTTTACCCAAACCTGCTGTTTTCCTAACTTCGAATGACGTCACTTTGGGAAAACCACACCCGGAACCGTATTTAAAAGGTGCTAAAGCTATTGGTGATAGTTTAGGTATCAAAATTGAAAAAGCTGCAGTTTTTGAAGATGCCCCAACTGGAATCAAAGCTGGTGTCGCTGCTGGATTTTTGGTTATTGGAATAATGTCAACTTTTGATGCCAAAACATTGACCGATGCTGGTGCCACGTATGTTGTTCCTGATTTGACTCATGTAAAGGTAATCGGCACCGCCAATGACGGCTTCACTTTAGAAGTGGATGCCGTCGCTTAACTCAAAATAATTGGATAAGATGAGGCAATTGTGTGATAGAATTATATAGAACACATTTTGATAGCCAAATACACATCTACATCATCTTATTCGCAATATACCGCTTTTCAGGATAAGAGAGGTCTATTGTAGCTCACTTTGTAAACTCAGCATCATCATCATGCGAGTTTCACCCCAAACATGGGTAAGCAGATCAAAATTGGTCTTCAAAGAGCCCATAAATCACTCTCAAACGAAAAACATCGATTCTGACACGATTTCCACAGCATCCGAACTGCTATGATTGTCTACTACTCCGAACTGGTTACTTTCTCTCTCACCTGCTGTTGACGAAGTGACCACTTCAAATGGACTTGTGCCCCTCTCTTTATTTATATCATCATTGAGCTTCTGTTTCTTCCTCATAGGCAAGGGGTATCTCGTGACTTTCCTGTGTTGGTCCCACTCCAGTTCTTCTATCTCCCTAAAGGGGCTTTCTTGCGATGGATCGGTCTCGTATGAACATCCTGTGGAAGTCGAGATTTGATGTGCTGGAATAGATGGTGTTAGTGGTTCATTGAAGACTCTGAATGGATGATATTTCGAAGAGTCAATTGTTGTTGGATCGATGTCATGATATTGTGTTTTGTATTCAAGGGGAATGTGGTACAAATTCATAGTTTTCAACTTCACTCCTTGCAAAATATTTGAGATGGAACGAAAGGGAACAATTATCGAATCTTCTGAACCAGTGGATTCTTGTTTTTTCATCTTACAACTGATCAAAAACAAAGATAGAAAGTTAAGAAATGGATCAGTTCTTCAACTTAGTCAAAGAGGATATGGGATATGATTTTCATTTTGTAGAAAAGGAAGAAAAAATAAAAGCAAAGAAAGACCAAAGAAAAGAAGTCAAAACATATACAATGTAATCATCTTCTGGGCTCAGTTTTCAAATCCTGGGGTATTTATCAGATCGCCTCTTCTTCTCAGTTGTTTAACAGTCATTTTATCAAGTGGGAAGTTGTCCTTGAGAGCCTTCAGCTTGGCAGCTTCCTCGGGAGTCAATTCATTCTCATTCTCATCCATATAAACACCGTTTTTAATCATGACAACATTTTCTCTAACTGCATTTGGTTCCTCACTGGTGACTTTGTGCACGTCCAAGATTGGAACATCATCCTCAACATGTCCCGTCTCCAATGCAGCTTCCGCATTTGGTTCACCAACGGTGGACTCATCTCTCTTCTGTAACAATTGTGAATCATCTTCCTCTGTGGTAGCTTCTATTTCCACTTGCGATTCAAACTGAGAGTTGTCTTCACTTTCTGGAATCACTTGTGCTATTGGTTCTTCTTGAATTATTTCAACAAACTCTTCATTTTGCTTTACAGGCACTGCAGCTTGGAAATCGATCGAGGGAGTTTGAACAATATTTTGAGGTTCTTGTGACACTGAACCATATGCAGCATCGTTCATTAAAAACGCGTTACAATCAAAATCCCAAGTATCAATCAACTTCAGAGATTGACATGCACTTCTGGTCCATGGGTCTCCTTTGATCAAAGGCGAATATTTGACAAAGACTGATACAGCTGCACTGAAGAATGCAGCCAATATAGCATATGAAAGGTATTTCTTATTTTTCAACAAATATGAATGAAGGACTTCAAAGAATTGACCCAATGCCAAGATACCAAAGTAGAACAGTGGTAAATAGTGATGTAAAAACAATTGACGGCCCATCAAAAAGGATGGAAAGTAATGGATAGCCCAACCGAGAATGAATTGGAAGGCTTGCACGTTGAAATTGAAAACTTCTGGGTTGTTTCCAATAGTGTAACCTCTTTGCCATCTCAAAATTTGTACAACAACGTAGATGACAAATGCCAGAATAGATGCAGTGACAGCATACCAAGTGACAATATTACCAAAAAGATAAATTTGAGTGTTATTCTTAACCCAGTAGTTTATACCACGTAAGAGAAAAGGCCATGAGTCTGGTGTTGATTCCCAAGTATGGGATTCAGTCAAGCCTTGGTTCACCTTCCACATCTTTTCATGACTTTCAACAAATTTAGACCAAAATGATGGAGCTTCATAGTTAACTCTCTCCAGGTCTTCAGGTAAGAATTCGTTCTGGTTGGTCTCGACATACCATAATTCCAAATCTTCAATACCTTGAGTGGCACAAGTGACTTCTTGTTGCTCAAAAGCCCAGTCAGGCAATTTGACTTCATGGGAAAACAAATAACAACCGGTCATGGCATGACGTAATTTGAAAATTGTTTGCAATGCGCGAACTCTAGATTGAGCTTCACCTTTTTTAGATTTTTGTTGGACAATTTCAACGATGAAATCATCATTTGGATCACCTTCAAATCCATCGAACCCATAACATGAGGCTTCCTTTTGCCAATCTGCGTTTTCAGAGACTGGAGCCTTAATATCGTGACTGTGTAATCTTCTCTTGGTTTGTAAATGCATCAATCTAACTTTAGTTCCATCTGTGATTGGCTTGAACTCAGTAGGAGATTCTGTTTCGTTGTACAACTCGATTTGAAACAAGTTGTTGTCATCCAAATGTGGATACAAGGTAACTTGTTGTTGCTTGGATCCGGTTTCGTACAAATGGTTATGGGAATGTAAATAACCACCCTGTGTATTTACGTGACGGATGGAGACAACTGACCCAACACCGACATCTGCTTGGATATCTCTTGGAAGAGTGTTACCGATCAAAGTAGATCTGAATGGAGCTGACATGAACAGGGCACCATCACCTTCTTTGTTCAACAATTGATAATGTACGCTGAAAAAATACAAGTACAAAACAATTGGAACAACTAAGAAAAAACTCAATTTGGAGATGATCTGTTTAATCAAATTTCTTGGTTTGACACTGATATCACCGAGTACAAACCATAAGTCCCAAACGGTGACCAAACCAACCCATGCAACGGTGAACAAACCCACCCATTTGGAAGAAAGTGCGAGTCCCAAGGATACGCCAGTTGCAGCCAAGCTCTTATACCAATTGTAGGAGAACGGAGTATCAACTTGTGATCTCTTTAAAGAGTATGCGGTGCAAGCGATGAAAAAAATCAATGGAGAATCCAACAAGATATACCTTGAGATGGTGAAATTGGCATTTTCAATCAACAATAAAGAACTTGTGAAAAATGATACGATTGGTTTACAACCAGACAATCTCAAAGTTGAATATAAAGTGAAGATGGTACCAACCCCACATAATGCACTAAATGCTCTCATCATGACATATGGTACCAGATCGGTGAATTCATCTCCAATTTTGGCGAATTCAAAGTTTCCATTGTAACCAAAGAGGTATCCAACACCAGCATATAACATCTTTGCCAAAGGTGGATGTACATCCAAAAAGTAAGTTCCCAAGATATATTTTCTTGCAAAACCACCAAAATGCACCTCATCAAATACAACTGAAGATGGTTGTGACAATTTGTAAAGTCTCAAGACCAAGGACCCGACGAGTAACAATGCTATCAATGCCCTCTCTAGAGGAGATCTATGTGATCTTGCATCTTGCAACTCTTTTGAAGGTTGTGTTATGATGTAATTTCTCTTTTCACCTTTGGCAATTTTCAACTCTGCGGTGTTCAAATCATCACCCAAGAATTGGAATTCACCATCCAATATTGAGGAAGAGGGCTTAACAGCAGATTTTGAAACCTTGGACAGTTTCTTAACGGCCATCTTTCGTTTTCTTTTTACCTAATAATGTTTTGTCTTAGGTATATATGGATTTGAAATGGGAACAACAGCTACAGAACATGAACACACATCAACAACTTCCTTGCAGAAAAAATGTTTTTTTTTTTTTTTTCCTTCTGAGACAAAAAATTCAATTGACGTGTTTGTCTGGTACACGTACTGGGGCTGTTTAGATTGGGGGAGAGATGGGATTATAAACATCATATTATACATGGGAATTTCACCTATATCAAAATTGTCAGTGTGACTCATGCCCTTCTTATTGCCTTGCACAGGAATACTGCTATTTTGGCGGAAGTGTTTTACCGGTTATTCGAAGACATTGCAGTTGTAAGAAGAGAGGGCGTTTCTTGCAGTGCTGATATCGCGATAAGCATGTTATAAAGTGTCCACCAGTGAAAAATAGTTGATTTCGTTAATTGACAGAGCTTGACTCGAAGGTAGTCTGAATTATGTGTGATTTTTTGTAAGCTCCTCCCATTTTAGTGTAGTCTACAAAGGGGAAAATTTAATTGCAGTTTTGGAAAGGAATTGCCGTTAGAGCACGGTATGAGAATGACTCATATCAATTGCTATATGATTATCCAGAAACTGTAATTATTCAATCAATCAATCATTTCAATCATTACACACACATAATGGTAGTATACAGTGAGTAAGAACGATGCAGGGCAATCCCTCAATTACCCCCTCGCCACCCTTTTTTGCTGTATTAATCCATTTGGTCACCATTAATCTCTCTTCCATCTAACTTGACTTGGCTGGTGTGGCAAATATATTCCACCAACCGCGTAATCGGTGTTCCATTGGTCGATATACGAGCACAATGCTGAACCTAAGGCAATCTCCCTTGGAATCTGAGACTCGTCCACTTTCAAAGTGAATCCAGACTTTCCTGCAGGGATCACTTGTCCAATACGAATTCTAATTTCACTCTCCTTCTCTCCCAAATTTTTCACTTTCTCCAACCATTTACCAGCTGTGGTCCACTGATACGTTTCTCCATCTGCCAATTGAAACATTCTGTAACTATCGATGGCATCAACCCTGTGGCCGATTATATGCCAACCCAATTCTGCTGCTGGAACTTTAGGCAGTCTGATCAAAAGAATATTGGACCTTAACCCTGCCCTTACCGCTGCCACTGGTTCATCTTCCCCCTGTTGGCCTGTGGCTCTTATCTCAGATGAATACATCTTGTAAGCGCCCTTGACAGCCCTCGATCTGACAAACCAGAACGAGCGGTCCTCTTGATTAGTAGATCCCAACGGACCAAAGATCTTGGCATCATAAACATCAAATACTTTGGAACCGGTACCAAATTTCTTCCTAATGGCGTATTCGGAGACATCTTCAGGCAAGTCCACAATGTTTGGAATGTAACGTGAGGCACGTCTATGTGGATGAAACAACAATGCTTTTGCCCTGACGACAGGTCTCATGATTGGGGAGAGGACTAACTCAATGGGCATTTTTGCTGATGGAGGAATATATTGTGGTGTGATCAAACGATTGGAAAGTTAGATACTTTCAACTGATTTTGACAGTTGTATAAATTTGAATTCTTTTATATTTTTTTCCGTAAAAATCACTTTTAACAATCATATGTCTTATATAATCTATTAAATATTAAAAAAAATATATGAACAGTAAAGCTTACGTGTAACCATATATATATATATATATATATATATATTAATATCTCTTCTGCTTAATAGATGGGTTCCATATATGTTTCAATACACAATCACTTTAAATGTATTTATGTCCGATAAGCTCATTGCTTATTTGATAGAACTCTGACAAAAAAACTTTGTAAATTGCTCTTCATCGATAAGATCCATACAGAATGGAGTGTTTAACCCACTTCCTCTTCAATAGATCCCAATCAAGTTGCCACGCGTACGATACATACATAGGCAAGTTCATCCATGACATCGGAAACCAATATATTAATGATGAAGAGTGGCTGAAAGGGTCAGCCCACCTATCATATATATTACAGTGTGAGTGAGTGTGAATTCCGAAATATGGTAAGAAGTTGTAAGGCAACTACAAATCAGGTTGAGTGACATTCTTAATCTAGCAGTGTTGGGAGATCAACTGTCGATCTTTTGAGTAGTTCACAGATACTAAAGTGACACATTTGTTCCACTTGTCGGGATATACATGTGTTTGACTATTGATTAAAAAACCAATTGATATTTTCCCAAAAAAAATAAGAAAAGGCGCTTGTAATTGTGTCAGATGACTAGGTGACTAAAGAGGAAAAGCCTACTTTCCCACTTACTTCCCTCTATCTCCAATTATTTCCTTCAATTAGACTTAACAATCCTCCAGAGATGATAGTTATTTGACAGCAATATACTTACACACGAATTCCTTTCTTTTTCATTATTACATTTACTTATATGAGATCGGTCCACACCGGTCTTTGCCCTCTAATTGTAAACCCACCTTTAAATAAAAACCGTTGCAAGGCTGACAATGACTTTCTTGGGGGACTTAACGAATTTAATATCCTATCTTTCCTTAATTATGAAGATGACATTGAACACATACCTTGGAACTATCAACTGACAATCGAACTACTTTTTAAGCAGCTGATGACAAATTGTGACACTGAACTTGTATTTCAAACATCACATAAATACACCACCACATTTGAAGCCTTGACTGTTCTTCTAGAAATATGTCATCATTCAAAACAACACAAAATCGACTTTAATGAATAATCTCAAAAAATAAATCACAACAATTTCCGCATCATTTCCAAAGAATGTTATAATCGCCATCACTTCAACTCATGTCCCATTTTATAAGGATGATTCCAAAACAGGCTTAATTTACGGTGAACTAGCCCGCCCATGGAAGGTCTTCATCGAAGCTGGATTTGAAGTCGACTTTGTCTCCAAAGGTGGCACTTACGGATTAGACGTCCATTCCGTCAGCACCCAATTCTTACCTCAATCTGACATTGGAGAATTTCATGATCCAAACGCTGTTGTCACAAAATTGTCACAAAATTGTTACAACACATCCAGAGAGCAGACACTGTCAACTCAACGATTACTCATTTTCTTTGCCAGTGCTGGCCATGCTACCTTGTTCGATTACCCTACCGCTTCCACTTCACAAGCTATCTCTGAGACCGTATACGAAAACGGCGGTATTGTCAGTCTCATCTGTCATGGCCCAGCCATCTTTGCAAGCTTGAACGACAGACAACAGGAGAGCCATTGATCAAGGGTAAGCGCGTCACAAATTTCACCGACAAAGGTGAAGAGATGTTGGATGTGCTTAAGGCGATGGTTAATAACAAGTTAAAAAGTGGTGAGACGATTATTGCTGAAGTTGGTGGTGTCTATATGGCGTCACTGCATCCATTTGATGATTTCAACATCACCGATGGAAGATTAGTCACTGGTCCAAACCCAGCATCTGCTATCAGTACCGCTAAAGCACTGGTTTTTGCCTATGCCGCTTTATAGCTTAATTACTTTTACTAATTTATGGTTACATGTTTTTTGATTCTTTTGCATTTATAATTTAATTTGTTCATCAGTTATCAACATTTCAAAGAGTGAAGCACAGATTTTGTTTCAATTGACGTAATTTGATGATTGTTTCCACAATCCACGTGGAGTCTTTGTATTTCAACATGTGGTTCTCTGATTTGGCAACATAATCTGATATGTATGTTAGATGAGTGAGCTTCTTTTGCAAAAAATCTCAGCAAGTTGTTAGAAAACGGTTAAGAGTGATTTTACAATAAATCAACTAAACTACCGCTCAGATATTCAATATATACTAATCTATATACATAGTAAAGTGCAAATTGAGCGAATGACCTCTATTAGAATGTTACTAACAGTAACCGCGATAACCTTTGGTGTGGTAGATGCTCTTTGCGTTGTAGCGGTTGCGGCAGACTGATTGTCTCTGATTGGAGAATTCATTTTTGTTTTAGGTACGACCTCCATGTTATATTCATTATCATAAATAATCATCTACGTTTTAATTAAGTAAAGTATGTATTGTTTGTAACTCTGAAGACTCATTTCAAACTGAAACTAATAAAGATGAAGAAAGATAACGATGAAGGCAAGACAAAAAAGACAAAACACGGCATTAGACCGACAAAATAGGATTTTAACGAATGATGAGAAAACCACGGTTAGCTATTTGGTGGTGTTTTCTAGTTTTATCGATACCGAACAGCACGCCGGTATAAGAGGACTAGTAACTCACTAAAGCCGTACAAAAAAAACACAATAACTAATTCGGGTAATTACTTAAGAATACATACCACAGTGCGGCTAATACAATGTCAAAATTGTGCGGTTTTTTTTTTCGCCATGAAGAGAGCAGCAACCACTTCATCAGGTAATTCACATAATATACACCACAGTTGTATCTATACAGGTTAAATCTCAGCTTTGTTGATCATGGCCACAAATTCTATAACCAAAACATTCGCCACAGACACAATCCATAGCTCTACCAAAAATAAGGAAGAAGCAGAAGAAGAAGGAGTTGTTGCCTTGGCCACCCTCGCCGCCACATACAAGATCATCGTGCCTGCATCCAACAGCAGAGCATTTGGTGAAAAATTCCCAAATGACTCAAAGACATCTGCTCTACCCATAGCTAATGACGAGGATATCAGCTCTTCATCTTCGTCAATTCCAATTACTTCGGTTCGAACCGATGATAATACAATTAGAGAACGGACAAGGGTGTACTACATCACTCAAGATTGGACCCTGCACGAGGAACTGAAACTGAAATGGAAAGCTGATTTGATAGTGATGCCCCTATTGATGCTCTGATTCTTTGCATTACAGATGGACAGAGGTAATATAAGCAATGCCTTAACTGATACTTTCAAACAGGACTTGCACATCACTCAGAATCAAGTCAATGTTGGAAACCAATTGCTTTACGTTGGTACAGTACTTGGTGAGATCCAGTAATTATGTCTTGCAAAAGATTGGTCCACGTGGTTGGATCAGTTCACAGTTTGTGGTGTGGGGGATCATATCATTGTGTCAATCTTTTATCCAGAATTATTCCCAATACATTGCCACAAGAATCTTGTTGGGGCTAGGAGAATCTGGGTTTATCTGTGAGGATTTTATGCTTGTCAATGTGGTACAAGAAGAATGAATTGGGCAGACGTCATAGCTTGTACTACATCGGCAATTACATCTCATTATGCGTCAGTGGGTATATTGCTGGAGGCATTTTGAAAATCGGTAATAACAGCCATACTTCTTCGGCCGGTTGGAGATGGTTGTTTCTAATCGAGGGGATCTTCACCATCACTGTAGGCTGTGTATTTTGGCTTTATTCCCACAATCGACGAGGAATACTGCCTCAGTATGGCTGCCACACTGGCAGTTATTCACAGAGAGGGAATGATATATATTGACCAACAGGTTATTGCTCGATGATCCCATCAATCTGCTGAACTTGACAAAGTCTATGTCTTCAGGAGACATTGTTGTAGGATTGAGCAAATGGCGAGCTTGGTTCTATGATTTGATAAGTTTTCTCACTTTGGGCTCATATGCTGCATTCAACACTTATTACCCAAGTATCATCAAGGCAATGGGTTATACTCAATTTCAACTGAACGCAATGTCTTCTGTCGGATATTGGATCGCTGGTTCATTATCTTTAATATTTTCCATCTATGTGAGCAAGATCAAACCACATGGGCCCCCAATGATCTTTGCATGCGTGTGGCAAATCGTTTTAGCCATCATGTACCGTTCTATTGTTGGATCCGCAGCCAATGGCACCAAGTAACTGGTTTACACTTTGTTCGAAGGTATCTATATGGTGATCCACGTATTGAACACCTGCTAGGTCTCAGTCAACTCGGTCACTCCCACTGATCGATCAGTGATGTTGCTGTTGAACATCATGTTGATCAACATGGGTAACATCTACGGCAACCAAATTATGAGAGGCGAAGACCTGCCATTATATCAGAAGGGATTCTTTGCTGCTATAGTGTTGTTTGCAGTAGGGTTTTTATGTATCATATTCCACATGTGTCAATACTCGTGGAAAAAATAGGCAATTGGACAAGAAATATTCTCTACTTCGGGGTGGTGCCAATAGCAGTGGCAGCAGCAGCAGCAGCTGCAAAGACACACAACACAGGAAAGGGACCCTGATGCCAACATTGTGATTGACTTCGACAGTAGTGAGGAAATGTCCGGAGCTGTGAACAAAGATGAGTTGTACTCAACTTTCAGATATTCCCCTTGATATGTTGTTGTCGTGCAGAGAAACGCAAATATTCAATCTCGTAAAAAGCTTATCAAGAGACTCAACCAACCGACTGTCCACGTTGGAAGCATAGATATAGGTATCTGATAGTGCACCAACCGCTTTTGAATACAGAAGTAACTCTGTTACAGAGTAATTCCTTTCTTCTGGTATGCATCCCAAATTGAAATCGTATGAATTGAATGAGTACATTTTGTTGTTCTTACAGTTCCAAAAAGTTTGATAATGGTTGGCTCGTTAAATCACATGATTGGGAGTAATGTCTTCCAGCAGCTGGTTTTGAAAATATGTGATGAATAGTATTGAGGATGATTTCATATTGCTATATAAGACATTTATATCATCACCATATGAGTTTGTTTTACAAATACGAATATGCCTACTTTACCACATACATTTCATTAGGAAAGATTAAACTGCTCAGAACATATTATTCATTTTCAGACACAGGTAAGGAAGTTTTAATAATTGAATTCAACATGACAAGCACAGCATTCAAAGGATCAAACAAACAACAACGAGATAAGTGTGAAAATGTAAATTTGGAAGGAAAAAAGATCAATCACCCGATTAGATGAATATTTTCGATTCTAACAAACACAGATGTATTCCAAATTTACACTTGGTATCATGCTTTTCAAAATCACACTACTCTTGATTTTACTGTTTGTGTTATGGTCAGATCAGGCTTCATAATATTTGAGCTCAGCATTTGGATCACCCGAACCAGTATCGGCAGTGCGGAACGAGATAAGACCGAGAGAGAGCCAATGTGAATCCCAAGAAACGAGTCTTGCCAATTGGAACTTGAGAATACAAACTTGTTCTCCTGATAGAAGATGTGATTTGAATGAGTCGACAAAGTTGATTGAAAATAGTTTACAAGAGCTGAGGAAAAGACTGCAAGTCGATAATTTACGAAGGGGATATTTTGTGATCGATTATGAAATAAATTGGCGTTCGTGTGTGTCATATGATAAAAATGCACGGGTGATGTGGAGATTTCCAGATTGTCCAACTGGATGGTGCGAAATAAATTGAAAATATTTGCTCGAAGAAAACCTGAAGCCATTTTTCTGATCAGAACACAGAGATACGTATTGACTTAAAAAAAGGGAGTGTGGTACTGAAACTCTAATATATTGTTTGCTTTGAAGTGATTTATCTAACGAGATTGAAAACGCTGTAAAATTTGTAGTTGAACATCTTCACAACGTTATGTAACAAAGGCTGAAAATCAAGTCACATAAGTTTATTGTAATCTAGTTCACTATATTCAGTTTACACATAAGTTTATTGTAATCTAGTTCACTATACTCAGTTTACACATAGTTCTTGCACATATGGAGGACACTGAGAGGGTTGAGCTAGTACCAATTCAAATGAATCAGTTGTTTAATAATCTAATCTCAACTTTTACCTATAAATCAAGGAAAAAAAAAGAGAGATAGAGCAGAAAGGAGTAAATAAGAGATGAGTAAAACTTAGGATATGGGACCCAAGATTGTTGTAAAACTTCCCTTGAACAAGCAGGTCTTGAACAACAACTTCAAAGAGACACACTGGACATTAGAGAATGACTTGTCCTTGACCAAGATCATCGAATCCACTAAGGTGACTAATTTCAACGCTGGCGATGTTAACATTGAAGAATTGTCTACCGTGTACAAAGTACCCGTTGAATTTTTGTTGAAGAAGTTTGTGCAATTGTACAACGAGTTACAATTGAGTCATCTGCAGCTAGAGCAACTACAGAATAGTCACATAAGGGAAGATTACGGTACGGATAGATCAGCTCACGCGTCTTCATTCAATCGTATCAGGAACAGAAGAAGAAGAGGAAGCTTTGAAATTCAGAATACTGATTCATATACTCAGCCACTGACAGATCAGCAGCATCAACAAGGAATAAAAGAGTTGGTGAAATCTCATATCCAGACACAGACACAGAGAGAGCTATCTGATGAAGAAAGGAATGATTTGGCAGATGAAATTGAAGGCAGAACACTGGTTGATAATGGCACATATTCATATTATATCGACAAGAAGGGCTACCTGTCTAGAAATGGATCTGAGTCAGATTCGGATGAAGAAGACGATGAGCCCAACTTGATCAAATCATCAGAGTTTTTACTACGACGGTCCACGATATTACCGGTGCCCGAATTATTGGACAACTCCAGTCTTGAAGACTTCTTTAGCGATGGTGTTGATGCAATTTCAAGAAAAGAAGAAGAAGTAGATGATGATGATGAATATGAAGATGAGAGAAATGATATGATCACTGCAGCTGATGATGCTAAATCCGAGCATAAAAAACAACTACAACAACAACAACAACAACAACAACATAAACAACAACAACAGCGGGTCCAGCCGAAACCAATAACACCACTGCATCTGTTGAATCTACGACAGCTGCACTCTAATACTGTTGAAAAGGTGGTGAATAATAGGAGAAATGCAAACACTGGCAGTTCAAGTGGTCAAAAAACTAGAACAGCGGTGTTGAAGATGGAGAAAGCAGCGACAATGATGATCAATGATGAAGAAGTGACAGGAATCATATCTACAAGACGTAAAGGTTTGGATACAGGAAGAAGGAATTCGGGCTCGAGCGATTTGAGTAACAGAAGTGAATTGGAAAAGCTGTTGTTGGATCGGTTGTAAAAAAATTTACATCAACATACATACAATTCATATAAGGCGATAGATAGAGAGAGAGGCGTTCGCTAAAAAAGAGAAAAAAAATTTAATTTATCGGTCGATTGTAAGAAACAACATCAACGTTTTTAAATATCAATTGAAGTAATCATATACATCGACACACACACACACGATGGTGTTTAACAGAATCATCTCTAGACCGTCTACAAAAATATACAAGAATGGCAATGCTTCGATCTTGAACTTGACTGGTTCTGCTATCAATGCAGTTAACATTCCTTGTTATAAGAACAATAATATATTTCATAACAATCATCATCATCAACATTATAGATCATATCATTTACTCAGCCCAAAACAATTCCAGGAGTTGGACTTTCAACTGAAAAGTTACAAAATCATAGATGCCACATGGTATATGCCGAATGTGGGCAAGACCGGTGCTGCTGAATTTGCAAAGAGTCGAATTCCAAATGCAATCTTCCTCGACATTGATGAGATCATCGATAGCTCAAGTAAACTACCACACATGTTACCGAATTTGGAAACTTTCAACGAGGAGATCAACAAATTGGGTGTCACCAGGGATGACCATTTGATTTTTTACGACAAGCAAGGTATATTTGCCAATTGTAGAGCAGCTTGGATGTTTGAAGTGTTTGGTCATGAGACGAACAAGATTCTGTTGTTGAACAATTTCCCCTTGTACGTCTCAGAAGAGGGTCCAATTGATACCACAACACCAGATGACATTGAATCCAATACTCTGGAGAAGAAAGAAACCAAATATGAATCTTTTGGATTGAATAGAAGTAAAGTGATCACTTATGATGACATGTTGAAATTGGTTGAGACCAACGAAATCCAAGATTATTATCTCTTGGATGCTCGTTCCACTGGAAGATTCAACGGCTCTGCACCTGAGCCTCGTCCAGGTTTACCTAGTGGTCACATCCCATCGGCCATCAATGTGCCATTTCAAGACTTGTTGTCTGGTCCTCAAGGTACGATCCCATCAAAGGAAGAGTTGTTGTCATATTTTGAATCGAAACAGATCAAAGATGACAAACTGATCATTATCATGTGTGGAACCGGGGTCACTGCATGTGTCGTGAAGTGTTGTTTAGACGTTGCCGGTTTGAACAAGAGTGGTCATATAATATACGATGGTAGTTGGACTGAATGGCTGCAATCACTGCCTTCTAAGTACATTGTCCAGGGATGATAATATTACTTTCAATTCCAAATAAAAGCAAGCATGTATATAGCACTCACTCTTTTTTGTCATTTGTTCTTCTTCCTCATCATTTCAATAATATAAGAGTTATTAATTCGTGTACTTTCGATGATTGAGGGAACTCTCTTTCGAATTCTTTGTTTTGAATTCAATAGATTGTCTACTGTTAGTCTATTGGGATCTTCTGTCAAGAGTTCAGCGTATTTCAATCATTGGAGAGCTCATGGAGACAGCAGGAATGAAAATGTATTATTCTATAAATGGCCTCTACGATTGCTTTTGATCCTACTACAGATTCTCCTTTGTTCGGTGATGAACCCATAGTTTCCCTAACAAATTGGTGAGTGTCTCTTCCTAAATTCAGTACACTCAGTGAATTTGCTCGACTATAGCAACAGACTGAAAATCACCCAGATCTTGATCATCACTGATTACTTTGCAAAACTTAGCATGTAAAAGAGTTCATTACTGGTACACCATTGATAATACTGTCGAACTATTGCTTGATGAAATGATGTAAAGGTAATGAATGAGCTTCAATGAAAGTATTCCCAACTTTTTTAATCCAGTTATTTATTTATTGTAGAAACGAGTCAGGAGTGAAAGACTGGACATTGGTTAAGTCTTAATAATGTGAAGAGACCTTTCTGCATAAATCATATTTGAACAAGCAGTCGAATCTGATTGGACTCCAGTGTACTGTGTTTATTTATTAAGGATAATATTATACCAATTCTGGTTTTGGTTGAACAATTTGTTTCAAAAATAAAATTACCCCGTTTTATGATCTGCTTAATTTAAAGACAAGCATTAGATTTGACATCATCATTCAACCCATCATTCAAAGAGATAGTTTTGTTCAATATGAGTAATAAAAGTTTCGATGAAATATCCGAGAGGGTTATGTCCCACAAAGACAAACTCAGTAGGGATGCAAATAAAGTTGCGGTACTGAGGTCAATTCGAAAGAAAGTTGAGCTTTTACAGCAGTTGTTTAATAAAGTCTTCCATTATGAACTCCTTGAGTTACAGGTGCTGGTAGATTCCATCACTGATAGCAGAGCCACTTCAAACATGATCTCAAAAATGTTGAACACCACAAAGTTTTGTGGAAAAGAGCTAGTAATTGAAGATGATGTTTTAAAATGGGAGGGTCGATTCAAAAAGTTTGCAAAAGTAGACAAAGCCGAAAGACTTGCTAATAATATGACAGCAGTCATTTTGCCTCCTCAAAAATTTGTCAAATCGGAGCTTGAAAGACCTTACCAAACGGCTATGTATAATCTTTGGAAGCTGATAGGTACGGTTGCCCGGGTAATGGGTAATAAGTTTGATGGAATATCAGTAGCCGAAGAATCAAAAGGAACTGGGGTCTCCCCAGGCCTTCCACATTCAGGAGACTATCTGACCTATTATGCCAGGTCAGATATTGGCTGCACTGTAAACAAAGGTGATAAAACATTCATAGCTATGGTCGGTGAAATGAAGAAGCTGTGTATCAGTGAATTAGTTGAAGATTTTTTGAAGCGTATGAACGAGGAACAAAATGTAAAAGATTCAAGATATGATCAATTGGAAAGTATTGATGAAGCTGACGAAAATTCTTCGGTACCTTCGATGGAAGAGGACGTTTTGAAACATTTAAGACTCAGTAAACTGGAAAGTAATGATAAAGCTGAGGGAAATGTGTCAGTACCTTCGGTGGAGAAGGATGTCTTGGAAGATTCGAGACCTCTTAAATTGAGAAAGATTAAGTCAAATGGCGCTATCTTTGATTCTCCATTGAATAAACAAGAAGTGGAAAGCCCTGCGACATCAGTCAGTCAAGCCGATAAGCAGGACGACGGTTATCAAAAATTTTTAAAGATGATCAATCAGCTTCTTCACGAGATGATCTCGTGTGGTACACCCATTGGCTTTCTCAGTGACATAAGAACCACGATGTTTATTGAAGTTGACTTCGAAAGTTTCAAAGGTATAACGAAGTCTCTGATGCATGAAGTAAAGTTTCCCATAAAGTATCTTGTTGTATCTTCCGCGGACAGCGGCAGATATTGCTAAAGAAACGTCCTACTGGCTTTGACATTGAAATGGTCTGAGAAGTCAGTTGAAGAACTTGAAGACTATGCTTTGAAAATGAGAAAGAACGTATTTGAAACCCTTCGCAAAACTGATGACATTTTTATGGAGGAGTTTACAACTGTGGCTATAAAATTCTACGTTAAGACGTGCAGAGTACTTTTACAGAAAGAAAATGTCGTTGAAGATACTCAAAAGGATCAAGGAACCGGGCAATTTCAGAAGCCTATTATCAGTGAGATGTGCTTTCATCCCGATTTTTATAATGAGTTACAGTGTGGATATGGCACTTGCAATGCACAAGTTTTCAAAGTGCAAGGAGGCTTTTTGAGAGAGTTTTCGAGATGTCAGGATATTCTTAATAACAATCCTGTTGTTCAGTCTTCTGGAAAATTTGTTGACGAGCTTTTGAAACCGCATTTCTCGGTTGCGATCCCCGACGAAGAAGTTGATAAGAAATTTTCAGGTTTTGTAAAATCATTGGTGGAGGAGAAAGAGTATATTTTGAAGATATACGATCCTTTTAAGGCGAAAAGGAATCATGAAGAATTGTTGGACTTGGAGCTGACAACGAAATTGGCTTTTGAAAGTAGGGAGAATGAGAAATTGATCTACGAGAAATTACTCAAGTGTCCTGCGTTCAACAATGTTTATGTTTCCCAACCTTCCATTGGAGGAATATTTTTGGATGAGAAAGGATATTGTGCCAGCCAAGGCCCATTCCTTGTTTTAAAGTATATCCTGAGCAAGGAGTGGACGCATGAAGAGTTTAATGAAGAGAATAAACAATTAATTTTAGACCAGTTGGATGCCATACACCGTATGGGTGTCTTTCATGGAGACCTCCAATTGCGAAACATATTGTTGTCGAAAGATGAACCTCCAAAGGTGTACATAATTGATTTTGGCTATTCGAGGCTAGCTGCAAAGAGGCCAGGGTATGGTAAACAGACACCACTGGACTATGATCGTAGCGTAGCGGAGATAAATGCTTTCGAAGATATGTGGGATAAAGAGTGTAAGAAGAAGTCTTTAGCTAATGAGAGAGAGAAAGAGGAGTCTTCAGCTAAGGAGAGAGGGAAAGAGAGAGAGGAAGAGACGTCTTCAGTTAAGGAGAGAGAGAAACGTCTTCAGTTAAGGAGAGAAAGAAAGAGAAGCCTTCAGCTAAGAAAGGAAAGCTAAATTAGTGGTGAAGAGCAGTGTCAATGTTTGACACATATGATGATATTGCGGGCAATATGGATCATTTTATGTAGCTAAATAATTAATTTATTCGTTTTCTTCGACGTAGATAGTGCATTTAATTCAATGTATGAGAGAAGTTAGTATGGGACTTTTGCAATACTGAGTCTTCCTGATTCTCTTGATTGCCCGAGATCACGGTAATGTCGTTTTCGAATTCCATAATTTAATTGATAATTAGTTAAATAATATAATGTATATTAATCGTATTGTAAAGTAAAAGTCACTTAAATGAATCCTGTATGAATTTTTCCTGTGTGAAGGATCTCATTTCTTCTATTCAAATCTCTAAGTGAAATCAGTCTCTTTTATATGCTTTCTAGACATATGAAACAAGAGCTAATTGATAAAAAATAATAAAATATGAAACATGGACTAATGATAATAAGCAAGTATAATAAGTAAAAAATGTACTAAAAAATAATTAAGGTTCTAATTGATAACATGAAACTTGTTGATCATTGCAATTGATTTCCAATCGGATGCTATTAATAGAAATAGTGATAACGAATATGCATTAGTGCATGTAATCAGTGTAATTGATGTTATCTTGAAACGTTTCATATTCAGTTTTGGGGCTCAAATTTTGGTTGTTGCAAAATAACATTTTTATGATTTCACAGACATATGTTGAAAACGCCATATGTCTAACAGTTAGTTATTGGGAATTTGATTTTGATTTCAATATTTTGGTGAGTCGTTCAGAACACTGAAACTGTCATTCAAATTGTAGAAATCCCTGATCATTTCTAAGTTATTATTGTTTTTTACATCTTCTGTCTAGAGTTCACAGTTATTTATTCGGGACTAGAAACTCAGTTTTCTACAAGTGGCCTCTATGACTGCTTCTAATGTTATTGTTTTATTTGGTGATGAAGTCACAGTTGTGCCAATAAATCTGTGAGTGTCTCTTCCTAAATTCAGTTTACTCAGCTAATTTGCTCGACTATAGCAAAAGACTGAAAATCACCCAGAGCTTGATCATCACTGGTTACTTTGCAAAACTTAGCATGTAAAAGAGTTCATTACTGGTACACCATTGAGAATACCGTCGAACTATTGCTTGATGAAATGATGTAAAGGTAACGAATGAGCTTCAATGAAAGTATTCCCAACTTTTTTAATCCAGTTATTTATTTATTGTAGAAACGAGTCAGGAGTGAAAGACTGGACATTGGTTAAGTCTTAATGATGTGAAGTGACCTTTCTGCATAAATCATATTTGAACAAGCAGTCGAATCTGATTGGACTCCAGTGTACTGTGTTTATTTATTAAGGATAATATTATACCAATTCTGGTTTTGGTTGAACAATTCGTTTCAAAAAAAAATTACCCCGTTTTATGATCTGCTTAATTTAAAGACAAGCATTAGATTTGACATCATCATTCAACCCATCATTCAAAGAGATAGTTTTGTTCAATATGAGTAATAAAAGTTTCGATGAATTATCCGAGCACACTGAGCTCTTTAAAAATGAACTCAGCATGTATCCATATCAAGTTGCAAAACTGAGGTCAATTCGAAAGAAAGTTGAGCTTTTACAGCAGCTGTTTAATAAAGTCTTCCATTATGAACTCCTTGAATTTCAGGTGGCGGTGAATTCTATTACTGATAGCATAGCCACTACAAACATGATCTCCAGAATGTTGATCACCACAAAGTTTTGTGGAACAGAGCTAGTACTTGAAGAAGATGTTACTGAATGGGAGAATCGATTCAAAAAGTTTGCAAAAGGAAACAAAGCCGTTGATATTGCTCGTGCTATGATGGAAGTCATTTTGCCTGCTAAAAAATTGACTATGACTAATCTTGAGAATGATTACCAAAATGCCCTATCCAACCTTTGGGAGCGGATAGCAATAGTTTTAATGAAAATGGGCTTTAAAATCTCAATCAGTACACAAGCAAAAGGAAGTGGTGTCTCCCCTGCCCTTCCACATTCAGATGATGATGCTACATACTATGCCAGGTCGGATATTGCCTGTTCGGTAACCAAAATTGGTGATAAAACGTTCATATTTATGGTTTGTGAGGTGAAGAAACTGTGTATCGGTGAATTGGTTGAAGTTTTTTTGAGGCATATGAGGCAAGAAATGGAAAGCACTGGAATATCAGCAAATGAATCCGAGTAGAAGGACTACAGTTATCAAGAAATTCTAAAAATGATCAATCAGCTTCTTCACGAGATGATCTCATGTGGTACTCCCATCGGCCTTCTCAGTGACATAAAAAGCATGATGTTTATTGAAGTTGACTTGGAGAATTTCAAAGAAATAAAGAAGTCTCTGATGCATGAAGTAAAGTTTCCCATAAAGTATCTTGTTGTATCTTCCACGGACAGCGGCAGATATTGCTAAAGAAACGTCGTCGTTCAGAACACTGACACTGTCATTCAAACTGTAGAATTCCCTGATCATTTCTAAGTTATTATTGTTTTTACATCTTCTGTCTAGAGTTCACAGTTATTTATTCGGGACTAGAAACTCAGTTTTCGACAAGTGGCCTCTATGATCGCTTCTAATGTTATTGTTTTGTTTGGTGATAAAGTCACAGTTGTGCCAATAAATCTGTGAGTGTCTTTTCCCAAATTCCAAGTTTTCGGCGTATTTGCTTGAACTATATGAAAAGACTCAAAGTCACCTACAATTTGAGCATTAATGTAGTAAGTAAACTTTGCAAAATCAGCTTGTAAAGGAGGTTCTGTCTTATAAGACGTTGAAAGTGCACTTCAACTAGTGCACGATGTGATAATGCAATATCAAGTAGGTGTTTGGGTTTTCGATAAAGGTTCATCTTAGTTATACCTTTGGACAATAAGTGTAGATTAATATTGAAGGTGATTCAAAATAGATATCATATGTTTTGCTATATTTGACCATTCCATGTGAAAAGTAAACTGCTGTAGTTAGAACAGGTGGACGCTCACTTTATGGTCTTTGATTCCTGTCAACATCAATAGAGTCAATGGTTCAATTCTGAATCTCTATTTATTGGGAGGTTGGTATATCCGCTTACTATTAGTTCAAAGGTTTAAAAAAAGATAAAAATTATCAAGGGCAAAAAGGCTTTTTGAAGTTTTAATCACCCCAAATTTCAATTATAAAGATAATGTCTTCAATACTGTTACCAGGGATCACTGAGGATTCCTTTGGTAGTGGTGGTGCGGGAGGACTAGAATTTCTTGATTCAGATATCCCAAATACTTCTTCATCTAATGCACAACACGACGTGAGACTCGAGCCCATGCACGAGATCGTTATCGAATTAGAACCCAATGAATCGATCAAGTTGACTGTAACTGCAGGGATTGTGGAGATATTCGGTACTGAGCTAGCCAATGAAGTTACTTATAACTTCAGTGGAGCAATGAAGTTTCTGTGTTATACATACCATGGTGGTGAATTGCACATTGTTGTCCCGAACGGTGGTAGTATAACTACGGAATTTAAAATATGCGATGAACCCTTGATGAATGTATACTTGACGTTGGAACTAACGTTGGAGAACCAACGTAGTGTTGTATCTCAATTGAACCAATCGATAAACATAACTAAGATGACTGGGCCAAAAGTTTTGATCATTGGTGCTGCCAATTCGGGGAAATCAACTTTATCTAGGGTGTTGTCTTCTTACGCCATGAGATTAAATCAGAGACAAGTGATGTTGGTAAATTTGGATCCACAACAACCGAATTTTGTATGTCCAGGACTGTTGACACTGACACCGATATCTGATTTGTTTAATGTGGAAAATATCAATTTTGGAGAGACAGAGACCACAGGTGCCAATTTTTACCATGCGAAGCAACCCATGGTTAAGAACTTTGGATTAGAAAATGTTGAGAGTAATTTACAATTGTACAAGCGAATTGTATCTCAATTGAGTGATGTCGTGTATCAGAGATTGGATAATGATTTGGAAGTTTGCAACAGTGGAGTCATCGTCGATACTCCAAGTACGATACCTGATGAATTGATCAATTATATCGTTGACATTTTCAAGATCAATATTGTCATTGAATTGGTCGATGCTGCCACCACTGCCACCCAACACAGTGTTGAGTTGGATAAGAAGGATGTCAAATTGATCACAATCAATAAGAGTAGCAATATTCCAGAGAAGACGGATCAATACACAAGACAATTACAACAACGAAGCATCAGGGAATATTTTTATGGAATCGACAAATTATCTCTCTCACCTTATACTATCACTGTCAATTACTCTGATTTCAAAGTTTTTAAACCAATAAATACCAATAAGGATACCGAGATAGTTAGCGAAACCATTGAGCAAGAATTTTTCATCCCAGTGGAGGTAAATTCTTCCAACATCAACAATTCTATAATGAGCATTATCCCACCACCTTCACAACAACAACAACAACAACAACAACAGCAAAGGGTGAAGACTTCGTGTCTTGGTTTTGTGTGTGTGCTGAGTTGTGATGATGAGAAGCACAAGTGCAAAATTTTGTTACCGATGCCAAGCAGTAGCTTACCAAGTTTGGAGTTTGTCTTGACGGATTTTAGATATTACGAATGAGAAACGAAATTTGAATTTATTTTTAATACTTTAATGCTATTTTTGGTCTTTATTTAAATAGTTTAATTCTAAAATAAAGCTTGTATATCAGTTGTAAGTTTTTTATCGAGTAATGAAGGTGATATAATGATGCTGATTTGGATATAACATTTATTTATGATAGATTCACCGTATAGTGATTAGGTTTCGACAATGTTATATACAAAACATACAGAGGGTGACAAAGATCGATAAGTTTGCTGATATGAGCTTTGTGTGAAGTCTAGATCTGTTGATGATGTCAGGTACCAAACGACAAAATTTTAAACGGTTCGTTAAGGCAGGGCAAAACAAAAAAAAGACGAGACGAACAACAACCTGATCTGTGCGGAACCGATAAGATTTGAAACATTCAGCACTTAGATATGAGAGGTACGGTACTCTGGAGTTGTATTCTTAGTAGAGCATTTTCATAAATCATTCTTCTTCATCAATTGATTGTAGCGCTTGAACAGTAAAGGGAAAATTTTTTTGTGTGTGTATTCCCGCTGCAGGCGCAAATAAGATTGGGATCTCATCAAATATATATATTTATATGTTTTTCTTATAAATAGAAATACCATACACATATTATTATTATCAATAATACCACAAGGGTTTGATTGATATCTTGCTATCACATCAACAGATATATTTTATAAAAGTACTGAAGAAGGAGCAGGAGATCTCGTGGTTCATATTTATTCATTCAACTCATACACCATTCGTCATAGATAAATAGATATGGTGGTGGTACTACCGAAGATCGTACATCTAGATGTCATCCGTAATGGGAACCACCTCCGACTGTTATTTTTAGTCATCGCATTGCTAGTGGTGTCCAACCTTTTCCTTCTATATCTGGGTGTTTACAACACCACAGACTATGAGGTCATCATCAAACGACCACAGTCGTTGCTGTTACAACTATACCAGGATAACGATCTTAAAAACCCTCGGTTACAAAGGGCACGTAGTTGGTTGATAACAGATAAATACGATGAAGAGAAATCGTTACAACAAGAGTTGAAAAATGAATTCAAGAGCTTTGACAAGTTTGATCCAAGGTTGGCACTTTCTTTATGGTTAGATATGATCAATGAAAATTTACAAGATGATTCAGAACTGTTATTACCTCTTGATTTCACGTTGCCCTTCAACTGGGGGATGATTCTCGATTTATCATCACAGATACTACAACATCCTTATTATGACAAGATCATACAAAAGAAGATGAGTTGCAAAGAATTCAGCGCCTTGGATCCGGCTATAGAGAGAAGATTCCCAGGACGTGAAATGGATACTTGTATCGATTACAATTATGAAACACCTAATTTTCGTAACCCCATGAAACTACCTTTCAAATTGACGGGCAAAGATAATATATACATGGAAGATCTCGAAATGAGAAAGTTTTATTCAATCATGTATTGTCTCACAGGATTACCTACACCTGCTAGGATGTTATTGTTGGGGGCCATTGATAATCTAGGTTCGAAGAAATCTTTGATAGTGCCCTTGAGTGATCTGAATCTTATGGTCATGGGGAATAACAGCGCTAGTGGTGATCTTGATACTATTCCTATAGTACAACATTCCTCTAAATCACTGACATTTTTGAAACAGTACTCAGAGAGGTACATTGAAAGACAATTACAGAACAAAACGGCACCGTTGTCAGATATCTTACGTAATGGTATATCAACTTTCAACGGGCTCCACAATTTGAATCAGTTTATTTTGAAGAGTAAGAACCTGCTCAATATTATATCTCAAACGAATCTCCACCAGACTTATGATAAACCTACAGTAATTGGTGTAGGTGAAAAGTTTGCGGGTGGGGAAAAAAGAGATTTGATAACGTTGCCCATGGATTTATTTGACTGGAACATTGATGAAGAATTAGACATTGTAAAAGATCAGTTAGCAGAAATTCCCTCGTGGTCGCCTGCACTGACTCCGCTTCTCCATTTTGAAAGACTTTTGTTGGATAAAAAAGATCATTTGGTAACAAAGGAGCCAAGGTATTGGGGACTTGCATCATCAAAGGCTGATAGATTAGATCATTTTGATTTCAGATTTTTCAGATACAATGTCAAAAAACATACACCGGATTTACAACTGGCAGTATTACACAGGTTAACTCGTACATGGTTTAAATTGTGTCATGAATTTGACATACCGACGTGGTTGAATCATGGTCCATTGATTGGATGGTATTGGAATGGGTTGAATTTAAATTATGATTCCGATATTGATGTTCAATTGCCGATTCAATCCTTGCTGAGATTGGCTAAACTGATCAATGATACGTTGATATACGATTTCATCAATGAGAAGGAATATATCAATGATCAACTGAAGCTTGACAATAATGCTGAACTTGGATTACGTAGTTTCTATTTCGAAGTTGCCGATTCATTTGTATCAAGAACCAATGCGCTGTCCGTGCATAACAATATCGATGCCCGGTTGATTGATACACAGACAGGAGTGTATATCGATATCACTGCCTTGCTGAGTATTACTTCTCATACTTTGGATTCAAAACCTCATCAGTTGTTGATCTTAAATAGAATGAGAAACAAACAAGTGAGTAGATTCATATTGAGTCAGTATTATGACACATTTTATGATGGCATTACATTAAGAGATGAGATTAAAGAGGAACTGGGTGAAAGAACTTGGAACAAGATTGCCTCGAAATCAAAACTGATCTTGAACGATTATGTAAAGGAATTTCCAGAAATGGAAAAAGAGCAAGATTTATTGAAAGATTTGATTCACGATAGAAATTATCATTTTTATAATTTGAAAGAGTTGAACCCATTGATACCCACTTATCACGAAAATTATGAAACGTTTGTACCATCGAATTTTTTGAAGAACTTGATTGTTGAATATGGTGATAAACAAGTTATATTAAGACCTTATTATATGAGATACAAATTTTATAACGATCTAAGACTTTGGATCTCACATGAAGATTGTCCCGTATATGAAATTGGGGAGGGGAAATTGATTTTCCATATGGATGAAAAGGCAATGGGAGAGAAATGCCTTGAAATGAACGATAAAGTACGAGAAACTGAAAATTCATTAAAACTGTATTTAGAATTCCATGCAAAGGAGTTGAACATTTTGTTAGGTGGAGACTCAAGAAACGAGACTTTGTTGAGTACATTGATGCAAAATAGTACCAAGTTAAACTATGAGCTGCATCTGGCTTATACTTTAGATCATCCAAATCATATCATGATCCCAGAGCCTTTCATGGTTGACAATTATTATTGATTGATTAGTGTGCACGACGACTTCACATAGACAGCCCCTATTAAACAAATACAAAAAAAAAAAAATTGAAGAAGAAAGATGAAGAAAGATGGATAGTAAAGAAGATGAGTAATAACAATAACAACAATAACAGGACATCAAATGAATTTCCTATAGTATTAGTGAAGAATCTCCCATATGAGATTCAAGCGGAAGATTTATACGAGTTGTTTGGCACATTTGGAAACATATTTGAAGTACGAAGAGGCTCTTCACCTGAGACCAAAGGTACTGCATTTGTTATATACCAGAATTTACACAGTGCCAAATTGGGAATTGATAAGTTGAACGGATACAATTTCCATGGACGGTATCTTGTATGCTTGTTGTACAGTATTGACAAGTCCAAATTGGTGCCAAAAGAGAGGAAGGAGCGTGAGTTGGAGTTGGACAAGTTGAAGAAGTTGCACGATATCGAATGAACAGTTTGGTATATGCATGTGCGGTTGTTGGTTATGTGTGATTATTGGAGGATTACATGAGGGAATTGGCGTTTATACTTGTTTGCTTATATATATATATAGAAAAATGGATTTACTGAACCTACTATTAAAGCAACAAATATTGTTGTATAGAGAGATCTTCATATCATCTATCATCAACTTCTTTGTTTGTTGTAGTTTTTTCGTTTTTACTAAAAAAATTCATAAGAAGATATATGTTAATATAACAAACAAATCACACATAAATAGCTATGACAGTGGATGAAATTGAACTCTCTGCCTTCAATGACTCTCAAAAGGTATGCATGCCATTATGGTTACATTCATAGAATGAGCAGAATATATACTGACATCAACTCGTTGCTGAAAGACTGTGTACATGCTTGAGCTGAGTCCAGGGTTCACCGAGGTATCTCTGGAAGAGTTGTTACCCATGGCTAAACTACTTCAAGGCAAAGAGAATACAGCTTATATGGAGACCCGAATGGTGATGTTCCAAAAATTCTGGTCTTCCAAGGAAGAAAAGATCAACAAGATTCTTCTCGGTAGGAATGATCATTTATTTCAAGAAATTGCCGATTATTTACAATTACCCAATGACGAAAAAAACAATTCAACATTCAAAAGTGTGTTGTTGTTGATGGGTGCCAATCTTTCCAACCACAGTTTGATGTTGAGCAATATGCGGCTGTATTTGAAGAGATTTGGCAGTTTCAAACTCGTCTCTTTGAATTCAAAAGATTGTCATACTTTAAAGACAACTTTGATCTCCTTGATACGACAAATTATAAGGCCCTCTTCGGATATCAACGAAATAGATGGAAGAACTTCTGATCACTCATCGCATAGTGACAAAATTGAAGAAGAAGAAGAAGAAGAAGAGGATGAATATGATAATGACAATGACGACGACGACGATGACGAAGCTTATATGGGAGATTTTCTAAAATACGACTTTGATGCTGTAGTAGACTGGTTCACAAACAATCAGCAAACGATCTTGGTCATTTTTGAAGATTCTGAGTTATTCGACACATCTTGCTTGACATCGTTGCTTGATATCATCAGTTCTTCCAATGTTGGACATAACTTCAAATTCATATTTGGAATTTCGTCCTCTGTGGCGTTGTTTGCTGAAAACTTGTCATCTTCTTTGTTGGACGCCATAGATGGGCACATTGTCAATCTCAACGATCCAAGGGCAACATTACAAGAGATCACAGATAAGATATTGTTTAATTTGGAGCTTGAAAATAATTCTGATTTCTTATTATTATTAGGTCCAAGCCTTTTGGATGAATTGTCCAATTTTAAACACAACGAATTACTATTCATTGATGTTTTAAAATATTCATACTCGGTATATTTTTACAATAATCCGTTGAGCATACTAAATTTGGTAAGTATAGAGGAAGATGATCCAGGCCAGGAATTTGAGATTGATGGTGATTTGATCGATTGCTTGAGAAGGACACCATCGTTTAAGAGTAAGATTGATAAATTGAACATGTTTAATCAAAACGAAGAAATTTTAGACTTATTCAACAATGATGAAACACTTGCACAAGATTTCAAATTTCATTATAGAAATTATTACAAGTTGGGGGAAGTTTTTTACAAATTGTTGGACTTGTTCATCAGTTTGCAACACCATTTTAATGATGGATATATAATGAAATCCAAGTTTGAAATTTATTCGATGGTTATTCAACAAGATATGGTCTTCTATGAATCACAGTTTTATCAGGAGTTGCTCAATTTGGTTCTGAGAAATGGTAGAGTTGATATGTTGGATGATTTTTTGCTGGCAATAAACGACAACACTTTTATCACTCAAGATTATATTAATGAGCAATTGGGACCCAAGCTTATTGAAGAAATTGATGTTCAATCTTTGAAACTCATTTGCAAAAAATTGAGCTCCTTGATCGACAAGCAAATCAAACTCTTCTTTAAAAACTTCAATGAGATCTTATACAAGGAAATTTTCACTATTGACATTGTGCAACCGAACCATTCTACAAATGAAAACATCATAGCATCGAGTTTCAACCCTTTCATTCGTGCCAGCATTGAATCTGCCTTGACCAACCCGAATTCGTACCTTTTCATGCCAAAGGAACCCCACACTCCACATGATAAATTAGCACAATTGATTGAACCCATTCTTTGTGAATTGTTTACATTATACCGTGAACTGAATATCTTGGTGAATATTCACGATTTTTTCATCGCTTTCAAAGAGTCAATCGAGCGTGGCAAATTGGTAAGAGCTATGGTAGATATATTGGAACATGACAAAAAAATAATTAAGATGGATCCGGATATGCAATTGTTATACAACGATTTGAAAAAATTGACAAAAGAGGGCAGTTTGACAGATGAGGAAGAAGTGGTGTGGGAAAAAATCACATTGAGTTGGTTCTTACAACTGATGGGTGAACTTCGATTCCTAGGGTTCATCAAGGATCTGAAAAAGAAGGCAGACGCTGTTGAGAAATTGGTTTGGAAGGGAATATAAATACAAGTACAAAAGATATAGGACAGCCCCGATCTAAAAAAAAAAAAATTCACCAAAAAAAAAGCAGAAAAAAAATACGTGTAAGAAAGCACTCCAGTGAAAGTTTAGAGAATTACTGAGACCGACTTCATCATCATCATCATCATCATACAACATATCACACACAGAAATTAAACAAGATGATGAGATCCACCATTGAAATCCACTCAATTGTCTGGCTTTTGTTCATCTCTCTTGTCTCTGCTGAGTTTTTCCCTCCGACTAGCGCATGGCAAAACGTCGACTACACACGAGTTGTTGATCTATCGAGGTCGTACGTCAGGGAGACTCACAAGTTCAAATTGAAAAACATGCAACTGGAACCCTTACAGATGTATTATTTTGTCTTGCCTGCTGAGGACAAAGAGCTGCTCACGCTCTTGGTACCAACACTTGAAACCACAACTGGTAATGGTGGCCGCAAAGTGCTGTTGAAGATGGAAGAATTAGATGACACATTTGACGGGTTAAACATTTACAAGATCGAGTTACCATTCCCCATTGCACCAAAGCTGAATGTCGAGTTCCAAGTGTCCATGGTGTTGACAGGAAGATTGGCTCCGTTGCCACTGCTGGTGGAAACCATTGATGAATTTCAATCTTTGGTTTATCATACAAGCAAATTACCATTGACCGTGTATCCTACTTTGAGTTACACTTTGAAATTCACTGGGTTCCAAAGTACCGTAGACGAGATTGCTGTACCAGGAGTACCATTCGAAGTTGATGACCAGTATAAAGGTGTCCCTATCGAGGACCAATTGGTCTATGGTCCATACGACTTGTCAAAAGAGCCAGTACCAATTCTGTTACCGATGTCGTTACTTTTCAAAAGACGTGCTCCATTGATGCACGTGAACAGATTGATTCGTGATGTGTGGGTCTCGCATTGGTCAGAGCTGTTACAGATTGAAGAACATTACCAGTTGACTAATAAGGGTGTTGCGTTGAAGAATGGATTTAATAGAGTAGAGTACATGCAGAAGAAAATGGCAATGAAGTTGAATCCATCAATTAATAGTATCGAGATCCCTATATATGATAGAGAGACTACAGATATCTATTACACCGATTTGGTGGGTAATGTGTCCACCTCGATGATTATGGATGATTCATTGTTGTTGAAACCGAGATTCCCCTTGTTTGGAGGTTGGAATTATAATTTCACCATTGGTTGGACCAATCCAATACTGAATTATGTGCACCTGATCAGTGGTGGTAACGACGACAAAGCAGTTGGCGACGAGGAGTTCTTGCTCAAGGTTCCAATCATTAATGGACCAAGAGATTGCTCTTATTCCGAGTTGCAATTCAGCGTTTTCTTACCTGCAGGTGCCAAGGTTTTGTCGGTGGAGAGTCCAGTTGAATACTCAAATTATACCGTTGATGAATTCTACTCTTATTTGGATACCTTGAAAGGTCATACTAAAATCAGTATGCAATTTGAAAATTTGGTTGATGAAATGAAGAACATTCAAATCTTGGTCAAATATAGTTACACCAAAGTTGATCTGTTTGCTAAAGTGATATCGATCTCGATCTATGTATTTATTGCATTGATCTCGTTCATTGGAATTAGATTGATCGATATTAGAATCGATATAAACAAGAAAAAGCTGATCTAGATACATATACCTACATATACCTACATATATATATGAAAATGTGATGACTTTTGTTTTGTTTTGTATGCTTGAAAATGTGAAATATTATTCTAATTACGATGAACACACGCTTGTGGCGGATGTATATGCAGTCCACTTTCAATCTCTTAATACTGCAGCACTATTCCTTTCTATCTACCTTTCACTATTTCAACAGTTGTAGTAGAATATATATGAAGTTTATCTTAAACTACTGCAGCGCTTGTAGTAGAATATGTTCCTTTCCATCTTTCACAACTGCGTATATTGCATTCGAAGTAATATATGCAGTTTAATTTTCAATATTGCAGCACTTGTAGTGGGTGTATACATTAGTGCCCGTTTCTATAGGTTAACCAGTGCCGCACTAGTGACAAACCCATTCAATCTCATCAGCACTAAATAGATCTGTGTTCAATAGAATGCAACTTAATTCAATAACAATGACAAAAAAAAAAAAAAATTCAACTGTCTTTCTCTTCCAAATTGTTCACCGTTTCCCAAATCATCTGTCCACTTTGTCCATACCCTACCAAATCACTTAAATTAACTCTAAAATAATCGATATCTTTTAAAATTATCAGCTTTTGTATACTATCCTTGATCTCCAACTTGGAATACAGTTGTATCAAATGAGTCTTATAATTATCAAAGATCTGTGATAACATCAACGAAACTTGCAATTCAGGTAAATATCTTTGTAAAACACGCGAGATCGTTGTCGTTTCCTTCACTAAACTCTCCATATATGGATGACATGACTTGTCCTTTGCAGGTTCGGACCAATCAATGGTAGCGATGGCCTTGCAATGCAGTTGCACTCTATCGTTCATCAAGGAGATTAATTTGGCATATATTTGGGATTGATGATCTTTGTAATTTGACAATAACTCATCAAACAGCTCTGTCATTACATCTTCTGGTGATAACGATCTCGCCATTGATTTCTTGATATATGGTATTAGTGCAATGATACATGCCAATAACTGGGTAGTGATGGCCAAATGTTTCGAAGTGATGTGTTTCAAATCAGTTGTTCTCTTAACATTAGCTTGTAACACTTGTTGATTGATCTTTTCATTAATATTTTGTAGAATATCTATTAAATTTTGTTGTAATTGTGGTGTGTATTGTTGGAAAATGGTTTTCAAAAGTAAGAAATCCTTAACCATTTGAATTATTTGGTTTGCCACTCCAGGAACGATGAATGATTTGTCATCGATTAAAACAGTTTGTCTTTGATCAGTGTTGCTATTGGAGTGATCTGTATTATCTGTGTTATTGTTTTGAGTTATTGCCGCCGCCAGCCCGTTGTCTGTTGTATCTACAGATGTCATATGGAAATTTAACGAGTCTAACCAACTGGCTGGATCATCATTAGCAGATTCAACAATTTCATTGACAAAATCTTGCAAATGCATAGGTAATGGGATATCTTTCCATATTTCTCTCTCTAAGGCTTCCATGATATATCTATGTTGTAAATTGGGGAAATTTTGTAAATATTGTGTGATGTAATGATTGACAATTTCATGAATCGAAATTGATGTGGTTGATCCACTAATGGATTCACATTCATGAGAGAATAAATTGTTGATGGAATAAAATTTCAAAAAAAATGGCACCGTTAATTTGATCGTTTGATCTCTTCTGACACTGATGATCCTTGACATTCTCTCCTGAATCTTATCGATACATTGCTTGATCGTTTGCGTTATATCCAATCTCATGATCAACTCCGAGTGATCTTGATAAGATGGATCTTTAGAATTAGAAATGGTCTCCAAGGCAATGTTTAACAACACTTTTTGTTGAGTGGTAAGTCTTCTCAAACATTCTGCCAATTTGACATAGATCTCCACCAACATATCTTCGAATTCCTTTGGAGTCATAGCTCTTAAGTCATTTCCCAACCTCGGTGCGTTATTATTGTTATCTCTAGAGGTGGCAACAGAGGATGTAGGTCTAGATGAAGAAGTGGTTGAATCTTGATCATTGACAGAAATGTTAGCATTCGGTAAGCTATCACGTATGATACTTTTCACTTCTGGTACCAATTTTTGTTGGTAAACTTGGAATGCTGAAATCAAATTATGACATCTAAGTAAACCCAGCATGTAATTTGCAATTATTTTTTTGAAGGAGTCATTAATTGTTTGATACGAATTGTTGATTTTTTTGGAATCGAGATTCAACTTTGATCTTTTTCTAGATTCTCTTGAAACCGAAGATGTTATTCTGTCTAAGGAGTCTTGTTTTGAAATTGATTCATAATGATTTCGCAAATCTGTCAACAAATAATCAAAAAACAAATTTATGTATGAGAGACCAACATCATTTTGCAATTTGTGTACCAAATTCTTCAAATTTTCCAATGCAGGAAGTTTACTCAAATCAACTAGTTTTAAATCCAAACCTTTAAGCAATAGTTGCACATGTGAGTCTTTGTTGTTACCATTTAGGATATTGTAAAACAAATCCATAAAATCCAAGCTCAATTGGTATTGATTTTGATAGAAAAATTCTTCAGCAATATCGGGGACTTTCATCAGTAATTTGATTTGAATTAAAGAGTTTTCTAATAATACCAAATTTTGTCTTTTTTTAAATTTTTTCATCAAGTCAACTGCCACTTTAGCCTTTGTGGTATCCAATTGCAGAAATTTATCGTCCAATTGGACCAAGATATCGCTTGTCACTTTAGATTTTGTGGTGATTTCTTTTAAATCATCCAAAGCACTGAAAAAGGAATTGGAAGATTTAGATATTTCATTTATCAAATGAATTTCCACAGTGTCTAAATACCAAGATAATTTTTCTTGTAAAAGGTTATTGTTTGCTAATGCTTTGTTGTTATCCCCTACATTATTTTTCAAGAGGATATCTGAATTTTCAGTCATCTTGCTAAAAGTTCTTGGATCATCTAATTGGAAATCTTGTTCGAAATAAAAATCTGGAATTGTTTTCAAGTCTTCTTCTAATGAGTTGTTGTTGTTGTTGTTGTTGAAATTATTATTTGTTTCAGCCATCAAGGAGTCTAAAGTGGCTTGAGTCAATTGTCTATTAGAGTTGAAGCTTTTATATTCATCATTGATGTCACGGATGAACAATTTCAAATCATTGTTTGAGATTTTTTCAACTTTGGATAGGTGTACTGGTGGTATATCGTTGATAGTTGGACCTCTCAGTGAAACTTTTGTAGAACCATTATTGACGGTAAGCCATAATTTACCTTGTTTGCGTCTGAGTTTGTCAGCTCCAGAGACAATTTCATAGATGGAATTTTGAGCCAAGGGAGAGACACTTGTAGTGGAGACTTTATTATCACCAAGAGATATCGATGCAGAGTCATCGAAAGAATGACGGGTAAGAATTGAGGATGAACTGAAGGAAAAATTTCTTTTGTGTCTTGGTTGGTGTTGGAGACGGTTGTTGTTGTTGTTGTTGTTGTTGGGGCCGGGCCCCACTTGTAATGAAGATCTGGTGTCGTACAAGTCATCATTCAAGGATGGGGATTCGTCAATTGTCAAGCGAGAAAGTGTTGAAGTTCTTGAAAGACGAAGTGAGGATTGAGAGTCGTCGTCGATATTGCTGTTGTTGTCATCATTATCATCATCATCATCATCATCAGTGGTGGTTTTTGTAATGTTGTTATTTTGTGGGAGATGATGATTGGTGGTGCCGTTGATAAGGTTGGGGCTGTTACTTTTCTCTTGGTCATGGTGATCAATATTGTTGAGGGGCAGTGACGATGATATTTGTGGAGGTGTAATGGTTGAGAAAGAGGTTATACTGTTGGTGGGGCTGTTTGTGGTGATGATGATTGGTTGATGTTGTGTTTGTTGGAAGGTGTCATCATTTGAAGTAGAACTGTTCAGCAGCAGCAGCAGCTGTTGCAGCAGCAGTAGCTGCTGTTCTTCTTCCTGGATGGGATCCATTGAGTTTTTTCTGAAGATTTCTTAACCCGAAGTTGAATTGAAAGATGGATGGATGATGATGATAATGGATCTTTCTTCTCTCTCACTCTTTATTTTTGTTACGTTTTGCACTTGTGCTGAGTAGGGTAAAGTTTGACTTCTTTAAATGGGGTATTACTACATTTGGTAAACCCAAATGGTAGTTCATATATTTACCAATATATAATCAGGTAGTGTACTATCAGAACAAAAAAAAAGTATCAAAATTGTAAAAAAGGGGCAGAAGACAGAGAGGGAGGGGGGCATGAAGAGTTGTCGGCGCCCGCGTAACAATCTATTAAAGAGAGACAAAAGGGGCAATAAATGTATTTGCTTAAAAATGAACTGATTTTTTTTTTTTTTTTTAATTTTCACAAGAAGAAGAAGAAGAAGAAGGAAGGGGCTGCTTAAATAGTATTATTATTATAGGAATGAGTTCTTTTATAGAGTTATCAGAATTTCATTACTAAATCATTTTCAATTTTATATACATATACATATATATAATACATATATACTTAACCAAAGCTATATATCATTATAAAAAGCAGAATATCATCATTCACTCATATTGATCATCAATTCTTACTCCCTTTTGTTCAAATCAATTCAAATAAAAAAATAATATTAATTCACACACATTTTTATAAATCAATTGCAGTTCAAAATTCAACAATAACAACAATCATACAATAATATCTGTACATATATATCTATATCTATATCCCAAAAACTCAGATAGAGATTTATTCCACATAAACCCTCTTCACCAACACACACAATGAGTTCAACAACAACAACAACATCAAGCAATACATCAAATGATTCAACCCAAACACAACAACAGCAACAGCAGCAGCAACCTGAATTCCAAGCATATTCTTCAATCCCCTCGGGGAAACATAAGGGGAAAAAACATATAGTCATTGTTGGTGCTGGGATCATTGGTGTTTGTACTGCTTTTTATTTGACAAGACACCCAAATTTTGACAAGGAAAAATATTATATCACCATAATAGAATCAAAAAGAGTTGCTGGAGGTGCAAGTGGTAAAGCTGGTGGTTTATTAGCTCTATGGGCATTCCCACAACAAATTGTTCCCTTATCATTTCAATTGCATAGCGATTTGAATGATGAATTCAACGGAGGTAAAGAGTGGGGTTATAGAAGATTGACAACCATATCGATAGAAGGTGATATTACTCAAAACCCTGAAACAATACTCTTGACAAGCAATAACAACAATAACAATACAACACAGTTGCAACAACAGAAACAGAATAAGAATGCTAGTAGTGTAGATGATGAGTTACCCGAGTTGAGCAACTCAGGTAGCATATCAAGTGAAGTTAGTGAAACTTCTTCGATAGATTTGCTCAGTGGTAATACACCAGATCAACAACAACAACAACAACAACCAAATAAGAAACCAAAGAGAAGTGTAAAGAAAAATTCAATAAGGATAGAAAATAATTATCATCAGGGTAAAGATACTGTGACTACTTCAATAAACGATTTACCAAAAGATTTGAATTGGATCAAACCGGATATAGTCAATGATTGGAGTCACGTTGGTGGTGAAAGTGCTACCGCTCAAGTGCATCCATATCAATTCACCACTTTTTTGTTAAGAAAATGTATCGAAACTGGGTGTGTTGAATTAATAATTGGTAAAGTTGATGATATCTTATTTGATGAACAAACCACCGAATGTAATGGTGTCTCTTATTATCCATCATCGGCTAAACTGACTTATGAAAATGATAATCAATCTAAGATGGAATTATTTGGAGATCAAATCATCTTAACAATTGGTCCATGGACTTCGAAAATCTTACCAGATTGTCCAATATCGGGACTTAGAGCTCATTCTATTACAGTTGCACCACAAATACCAGAAGAAATTAGTCCATTTGCCATATTTACCGAATTAAAATTATCTCCATCAAAATTTGTTTCACCAGAGATTTATGCTAGAAAAGATGAAATTTATGTCTGTGGTGAAGGTGATACATCTGTTCCAATACCGGAAACGACAGATGATGTCGAAATCGTTGCAGAGAAATGTGATGAATTATTCAATTACGTTTCCAAAATATCAACAAATTTAGCAGGTGGTAAGATCTTGAAAAGACAACTGTGTTATTTACCAGTATTAGATATTCCATCATCATCGGGTCCTCTAATAGGTGAGACCAATGTGACTAACTTATTCTTGGCCTCTGGTCATTCATGTTGGGGAATCAACAATGCACCAGCTACAGGTTTGTTGATGAGTGAGTTGTTAATGGATGGGACAGCTACTAGTTGCGATATTAGTGCTTTGGATCCACTGTTGTATTTTGATGCATCGTTGATCTACGATAGCGAGTACTCTTCGATGAATGAAGAGGAAGAAGATGAAGAAGATGATGATGACGAGGACGATGGTGATGACAGCTATGAGGATGATGAAGATTAATGGAATTAAGTGCTAAAAAACAAAAAAAAAGAGAAAGAAGAGTGAAATCGAATCAAAAAATGATAAAATTGTTTGGATGTTTTAATGTGTTTTTGCTACAAAAGCGGACCTTGACAAGTTGGTTCTATAAGAATCAAATTGACCACAATTTCATCATTGCATAACTATAGAAGCAAGTTGAATACCAGATCACACATAATGGAAATGAGATCAAAAAAAAAAACCAATACACGGCATCATTACTATGTATGAGCAGCCAGCTATGATTATAAATTACGTGCCAAAGACACAAGCTATTATCTCATTCCATTTTCGAATATTTACAGACACATACACACTGCATTCACCATATAGTCTCTATCTATCTGCATGTCTTGTCTGTGATCTCTCGAACTTCTTCTTTACAGAAAATACTTCATCATCATCAAAGTTGCATCCATCATACATATATATATATACATACATATTTACATACATACAAACACCGTACACCCCATATTTATCTTCAAATACTTGCTTTCCTAAATTAGAAGAAGAATAACAACAGCAGGCAGAGTAGTAATTATCGTTATCATCCGATGGTGGGATGGTAGGGCTTTGAACTCGGCAACAGACAGCCCCTATGAACCTGCCTAAAATAGAAGAAACAAAATTTTTCTTCTTCACAACAAAAAAAAAAATAAAAAAAAAAAAACAAACAAACAAAAACAAAAAAACATAAAGAAGAGGAAGTGTAAGAATAAGAAGAAGAAGAATAAGCAATTGAATAATATACCAAATTTTTGCCACTTCATTACTTTACATCTCTATATCACATCATATAATCTAGTATAACAATGCTCAAGTGGGTTCAATCAGGGTATGTCTATTCTATATCATCGCCGTCAACATCCTTTCCTCAATTGGATTGCTCCAATTACAACAACAAACAACATCCCATCCTCATCCCATCGCCTCCTTAAACAGGTTTTGAAGATTTTTTATCGTTGTAATCTAAAGTTTTCCCCACTGGTGGATGCCGTTGAATGCATACATCTCAACATTACTTTCCCATACTAACTAATCAACTCTTTTGTTGGTATTAGAATCTCAGCTGTTACAGGTATAGCTGAGCCGGAGTACGGAAGACAAGCAATTCACCCGGTGACGGATGAATTAGATGGGAAAAAAGTGTACAGTGCCTTGGAACGTGAAGATACAAGGTGGTTTCATCCAGAACAAACCAATGTCGAAACTCAAACTTTTTATTTCAATTGTTTTGAAACAGGGTATATGGGTTTTGCTCAAGTAATCCATTCTGATATGGTGGGGCTTTACAGTACTGCACAACAAACTTTTAAAATCTTTCATAAAGATACTCCAGATGATTTTATTTGGACTTCAACTAAATTGGAAAATTTTAAGATTGATGGTACCAATTTCTATGCAGATGGTTTACAAATCGAATTAAGTGAAGATGGTAAGACATATAGTTTTATGAGTGATGCTTGTCCCGAATCCATCATTGAATTAAAATTCGAACGTGTTGTCGATGGTGTCAAGTTTGGATCCGATGGTACTACCATCTACGGTGAAAACAAAGCTGAACCTTGGGGTACCATGAGACATGTCTTTTGGCCACGTAATAATTGTACCGGTAGAATCACTTTGAACTCTACAACAAAAACAGCAACATCAAACGGCACCGAAGTTGACAAAAAAGATGAAGAAGCAAAAGCAGCAGAAGAAGAGGAAAACAAGAAAACAGAAGAGTCAAAACAATCGATAGTTCGTACAATCAATGGAACGTCAATGTTCGTCATGGCATTACAAGGCATGAAACCACATCACGCTGCCGCTGCTTGGAATTTTTTAAGTTTTACCTCTGATAAACATTCTGTCGTTGCCATGGAATTCACCACACCAAAATCTTATGCCGCAACCAAGGTGAGTGTTGGTATCGTTACCGATCAAACTAAAATCATCAGTTGTTGTATCGGTAATGATATTCAACATATAGATCCTCAAAATGATGAAGTTGGTTGGCCAGTTCCTCAAGGTTTGAAATGTACCATGATCGGTTACCTCTCTAGTGAAGACATGACCCATAAATTGGCAGTTGATGCCAGTAAAGTACCTCAAGTAACTTGTGTCATTGAAGGTAGTTTGGCTCAATGCATCGAGAGAGTTGATGTCATGGCTGAGATTCCAGGTTTTATCAAAAACATCGTGAGTGGTGTTGTTGGTACTAAACCTTATATCTATCAATTTTGTAATAAGATGAAATTGAACATATCTGGTGCCGGTGAAGAAGTAGACGTAACTGATGAAGAAGGTATCATGTTCTCAGAGGCTAGTTTTATTAGTTATATTTGAGCAATCACATCATCAATTTAGTCACATCATCATCATCATTATCAGTTTTGAAAAAGAAAATGAAGTACAACCCCAATTCCTGGTGGGGCGCTTACAATTTTAATTTTTAATTTTTGTGGGTCCAATTTTATTTTTTTGATGGTGGATTATACTATATGACAGATGCTAAAAAAGAAAAAAAAAAAAAAACTTGTCCTCTTTATTTTGCATATGAACTTGCATGTTTTGTTTTGTCTCGTTTTATGTTATTGTTGTTTCTGTTATTAGTTGTTGATCTTTTCTTCTAATTTATGAGATTCAGTTTTTTCTTAATATGTGTTTGTTTGTTTGTTTGTTCGGTTTCTTTTATCATTTTATAACGATCATCTTAAAGTGTCACCCTTTTTTTTTGTCCATTTCTTAAGAGGGTTTTATTCATTCGTGATGTGCGTTTCTCTTACAGCTCTATTTTAATTATAATCTTTCACATTTTGCTGTCTTTCAAAACATATTTAAAGATGATAGATACATGGGATAAGCAGACTATCGTTTGAGTTTTGTTTGTTGATTAAAAATTTAAGTATTATCATTGAATTGCCGCAGGCCAATATATCTATCAACTTTCTTCTTCCTCTTGTCACATACATACATGTAATTCTTGAAACAAATTCTTCTACGCTTGAACATAAGATATATGGTACATTTGGGTTTGTTTGAAGTGGGAACGATGATGAAACAATTCATGATATGGACTACTTTAAGAATATCTTTGTATGATGTCTTATCACCCCTGTTTGACACCACACTAGCGTAAAGCTCCTTTTTTTAATTTTTTGTATCAGCTGTCTTACAAAGATTACCAGTATATGCTCTACCCCAATACAGACTTTTACTAGCGTGTTCGGAACAGAACATGCACAATGGACTACTCAATATGGAATCAGTAACTCGTTTGAATTTGGCATAATTGTTCACATGGCTATCTACACCCATCCACATATATATATATATATATATATATAATAGAATTGAAGGATTCATATCAAATCAAATAAAAATCAAAAACTCTCCTCTTTGGAGTTTGCCTGCACACTATCTTGTAAAAGATCCAGACCCCAGCTACCCAACACATTGACGATTCCAACTTTCCAACCCCGGAAAATGGCTTCCAAACCTTTATTCTCATTAGTCTCCTCCGTGACCAGCAGTAATGAATTCTCATCGATGGCATAACTTGGGATACTGCCAGTATATATATAGTACAAGGTGGGCAAATAACCGAAATAACCTGCAAATTGAACACTCAACTCTTGTGGTTGGATACGTAATTCAGAGTTACAATTCTCATCGTTCAACAAGTAGTCTAATTGTGCTCTTCTCAACAACACTTCCAAGGGCAATTTGGTGAATAATTCAATGATAGACGTGATCAAATTTGTTGAGGAGAATAATAAAGGTGAAGAATAACTATCAACGTTGAATTTTGTACAGAGTAAATATGGTGTATATTTCTTCCAAAACACCGAAGCTAAACTGAAATTCAACGTAGGAATGATCAAATTGGTTGGAATGAAGAAATCTCTCCATTGGAATGAAGTGATAATTTTCCTAAAACTTCTCTTGTCTTTCAAATTGGTCGATGTCACAATAAATTTTAAACGGATCAAATCTATCGGTTGCAAAATGATCACCGTCAGTACCCCTGCAATGATGCTCAAACATAAACTTTTAAAGGGACTTGTTGAATGAACTATATCGATGAAAAATGGATCTGGAATGTTCAAAAATGGTGACAAGAACCCAGATAACCACAGCTCAATGGTCCTTGCCAATGTCTTGTATATGAATGAAGTATTAATACCTCTCCAAAGTCCCTTGGTACCTTCCTTCGATAACAACGAGGACATGAGATCCATAGTATTGAGACTTTCGGGTTTAATATGATTCTTCTTCAATTTCCTATCGTTCAAGTTCAACGTAATAGAGCTCCGTATAGATGGAACTGAACGCTCAATGTTTGATTTACGTCTGAGACGCTGTCTCAGTGGTGAAGATGACGATGACGTTCCTCCTGCTGATGAAGCTGTCATGTCTGGTGTCGAGGCAAAGAAATTGATCACCTCATCCCCCTCATCATCATCATCATCGTCATCATCATCATCATCATCATCATGGTAACCGGTGCCATCCAGACCTAAAGTCATTGTCTCCAACACTTTTCGCGTTCCCTTGCTGTTGCCACTATTGGAATAATTTGACGTATTGAATGCGCCAACTTGAGATATCAATCTAACCACTTCAAATGGCTCACTTATCAACACCTTGATATAGTTCCTTATAAACGATTGAAATAAATTCTTGATCAATTCTTTGAAATTGTTGAAATCAAAATATTCTTGAAACTCTAAATCAGAGTAAATATTTTTACCACTGCTACTGTTATTAACACCACCTCCATCACTACTGATCACCAGTGGTTTTTTCTTGAAACCGCCCAACCCAATCCTCGTCATGCTACTCCCACGAGCACCGTTTGTGATTATGTTGCTATTGCCACCGCTGCTACTGCTACCCAGATGGCCTTGCTGGTTATTATATTGTGATGTAGTCGGGAGCGATAACGAGATGGGTTTGCCTGTACGATGATCGATAACGCCTTCTCCAGGATTATAACTGATGCTATACAACGAGGAAAATTCGGACTCGTTGTAATAGGGCCGTAATTTACCATGCTCTGTAGATGGGTTCATGATGATGTTGTTGATGGTATGTGGGTTTTCTGATGACAATGTGAGATAAAAGCAATAGAACGTACGTCTAGAGATTGGTGATGTGATTAAACTTTTTTTTTTTTCCTTTTTTTCCCAAAGATACAGCAGTAGTTAAATTAATTAGTTATACAAAAGATAAAGTATACAAATATGAAGACACGAGCTACAAGTAATTCTCTTTATTGTTATCCACAATATCAGCCAAATGGCTCTTCTTGGCCTGTGGGCTATTTTCTTCAAACTTGTGAAGAGCCAGTTCATTGTAATCCCTCACAATATTATTCTCCAGTGCACGATTCATCGTTGTTGTTGTTGTTGTCATGGTCTCATTTGAGATTATTACCAGCTTTCTCTTCTCTGGTAACGAACCATTGAAGCAGACATCATCACTGAAGAATTGGTTATTGTTGCTATTCAAATCAATTGGTTGTAATTTGTTGGATGAGGGCAACATCCTCTCATTCAACGTGACGTTTCTCTTTTGTACTCCCAGCTTTGTCATTGTTGACCGTTTGACAAAGCTGGACTCCGAAGAACTTGAGACTGATGACCACGCAGTTTGCTGCTGCTGTTGTTGCTGTTGCTCATAGCTCAAATCAAATTTCACATTGTTGATGAGTTGCCTTTCAGGTCTCAATGATAAGTAGGAATCCGTTTTCAGTTTCAATTCCTCAAATCTTTGAGAAAGTGTGATAAATTTCTCCAATTTGGCATTATATGTCGTTGATAACTGATTCAACAGTCTCTCTTTCAATTCATATTCTCTTTCCAATGCAGCAGTTTCTGATTTCAGTTTGACATTGCTCTGTATAAGATCCATCGTGTTCAATTGAAGCTCTTCTTTCAACTCATAAGTTTTTAGTTTATCACTGAGCTCTTTCAATCTCAAATCGCTCAATTTCTCTTCCAACAATGCCATAGCGTCTGTATTGTGTTGGGAGCTCAATTCAGCTATTTGAGTCTCTTTCTCATTAAGTTGTTGTTGTAATAGTTTGATCTGATGATTTTGATACCCATGTGATATCGTATCGATAATTTCCTCTTGTGACTTGCTCCGCAACTTTTCTTGTTCCGTTGTATAGTTTGCAAAATTTTCAGCGAGCTTCGTGATTTGTTGTGAGATTAGCTGATACTGCTCCTTGCTTTGCGAATTGAGTAATATTTCATTTAATTTTTCATTATAAGCTTCATCCTTCGTACTTTGAGTCACCAATTTGGCCATCTCCTCTTTTATCGATACAAAATTTGGCATTATCAAGTCCATATAGCTAGAGTTTGCCTTCTCAATAAGCGTTTGTGCTATTGAATCATGATTTAGACTTAATTCCTCCAATTTGCTGGTGAGGGGTTGAATATCAACAACCTGTGATGATATCAATTCAATCTCTTTCATCAAGTTTTCAACAATCTTTTGCTGATTAGTTTGCGTGCTTTTTACTATGTCATGCATCATCACTTCGAGTTGTGAAACTAAATCTCGAGATCCAAACAACTCGTTATTATACCGATCATCCAATTTGCTTCCTAGCGTAGTTGACATTTGCTCAATCAATTCCTTCACCTCATCCAATGAGGACCCGCTAGTGCTGACTTGCTGAGATGACAGAAGTTGCTGTTTGAGATCAACGAGAATCGTGAGCAATTCTTGCTGTGATTGTTTGTGCGTTGTTGTTGTTAACAAATCATCTTCATTTGCCTGTCGTTGTTTAAAAGTGTCGTTAAATTCTCGAAGTTGATTACCGAAAAATTGGATATGTGAGCTATTTCCTTTACTCCTTTCCACTATATTGACCAACGCATTTTGTATAGACTCCAACATTGACTTTAATTCATCCAATGCAGCTCCACTTGTATCACCTCCACCACTGAAGACTAGTTTATTGATATCAAATTTCCTTTTACTGTTTGGAATGGTTGATTTCAATTGCACATCCATGTGATCAGGCACGGGTAATGGAGGAGGAGCTTGAGTATGATTATTCCGCGATGGAGAATAAGGCGATTGCACTGATGATAACGGTATGTTGTTGTTATTTGTCTTGGGACTGCTAAACATCGTCTCTTCCTTCTTTTCAAATTGTTTTGTTGGAGAGTGCTGGGTTGGGGTGTCAACATACAAGGCAGTCAGTCTGTCGTTGAAAGGATAAGGGGAATTGGTCAAGTCAATTACCTGGGAAGAATTGGGTCCTTGATACTGATGAGCTTCCGATGACATGACAAAGTTTCTCTTTGCTTTTTACCCAAAAGGTGCTACTTGTATATACAAAGTTGTTTACATTTTTATAAATCAACGTAAAAAAAGATAAAAAAACTCACCATTTCGTGTCCCTGCAATAAGAGTTGATGATTCAAATAAGAGCGAACGAAGAGAATGGTTGGATATCTATCTAACAACAAAACGTGACCCATATTGCCGGCAATACCATCACCTATGCCAAACATTGCAACCAATTATGACTACTAAACTAGCTGTCATCTCTCACCGAGGGACCTGCCTTCCACATCTTTTTGAAAGCTTCCATCTCCATTGCGCTACGCTTCTCGGCTATCTCTGCCTCTTCACCATCTCTCTCCGCTGATCTCTCCAAAACTATTCTGGAATAGCCAAAATCGATTATGTACACCTTTCGAGGTGTGTCTTCCGACAATAAAATATTTCTAAACTGGTGATCACCATGATATACCCCCATTTGATGCATGGCTTGCAACTGTTCTGAAATTAAACACAGTCATATCTTCTTGCGTCCACTTCCTGTTTGGAATATACTTCAAAACAAGAAATGGCCCTTGACTAGCACAGTAACCCTTCTCATCCAAAAATATTCCTCCAATGGAAGGTTGGGAAACATAAACGTTGTTGAACGCAGAACTTTTAAGCAATCTTTCGTAGATCGATTTTTCATTGCTCCAACTTTTGAAAGCCATCTCCGTTATCTGGTCCAATGTCAGTAATTCGTCATGATTTCTCTTCGCCTTATAAGGATCATTTATCTTCAAGAGGTACTCTTTCTCCACCAACGATTTTACAAATTGCGAAAATGTAACACAAACTTCGTTGTCGGCGATGGCAACCGAGAAATGCAGCTTATCAATAGGCTCACCAGAAGATTGAACATCAGGATTGTTCTGGAGAGCATCTGTACAAATCGACAGCTTTTTCAAAAAGACAGTTTTCACCTTCATAACCTGTGAATTAAACGTGTTATATCCACACTGTATTCATAATCTTTGCTATCAAGCCGCATCTCGCTAACAATAGATTAGGGTATCCTAAACAACACATCTCTTTCGTAAATCATGCTGACATCCCAAGGAAGTGTGTATCCCCGTAGAAGAGTTCTACACCTACTAACATAGAATTTTATAGCCTTAGTTGAGAACTCCTTCATGAACTAATCATTTGTTTTTCGAAGACTCTCGAACACTGTGGTTCTCATATTCAACGCATTTTCTTCAAGCTGATCCGCTGACTTCTCACACCATTTCAATGTCAAAGCCATTATGACGTTTCTTAAGCAATACATGCCCCAAGGAGTTCATAGTGGAAGACTTCATTAAACAACTGCTGTAAAATCTCAACTTTCTCTTCGATTGGCTCCAGTATTGCAACTTTATTTGCATCCCTACTGAGTTTGTCTTTGTGTGACATGACCGTCTCGGATATTTCATCGAAGCTTTCATTTCTCATATTGAACAGTATTATCTCTTTGAATGATGGTTTGAATGATGATGTCAAATCTGATGCTTGTCTTTAAATTAAACAGATCATAAAACGGGGTGACTTCTTTTTTGAAATAATAGCAGAACCAAAATTTTCAGACTGTTTTATTTGATCTATCACTTCTTTGTCGAAGTAGGTGCAGTTTTTAATTGCTCCTGCATCGAATATTAACCGCATTCAGTAATGACGATGTTCTCCCTGAGATGAAAGGTTAGTGATTCAAATATGAGCCAACTTCACCAACTCATGAGAAGAAAGAGGAGTTTTAACTTGGAGAGTTTTCAGAAATATATAGATACAAGAATATACATACCAAGTAGTTAGTTGAAAAGGGGTATTGATCTCATACCTCTTGACTCAGAGTGATGATTTAATTATACCCCATAAGATAAGAAACAACCACAAGCACGCCAGTATTTCTTCCGAAGTGAACCAGGCCAAGTCAATCCAGTCCTCAGGTGATCAATTGGAGAAGGGTCATGTCAAGAAGACGTTTAATTAACCTGGTAAACTATTACTCTTTAGGTGACGAAAATTCAGGTTAACATTTCATTATAGAGTATACATATACACGGGACTCAATATCAAAATCACTATAGAGCCAAACGCGATCGATGCATGACTCTCTCACATACATTTCAGGTACTCTTCATCACTGACTTCCATCTCCTTCCAAGTCTTGGCCACATACAGTTCGAGGTCTTTAAGTAATTTGGTGCACTCATCTTTCTGGAAGGTGTCACCTTTGGCTCTGGCGACATTGAATTGTTCTCTGATTACATTGCATCTTTGACTAACCAATTTCATTCTATAATCGATCCATTCAGGGTAAAAATCGTTGTATCTGGAACCAAAGTTGACTTCCGGTTTGACTGTGCTCAACACTGAACCTTCTTCGAGCATTGGGTCCTTAGCGATATATGACGTGACTGCTGTGATTCTCTCTGTGAATCCAGCTGGAAATGGCAGGATATGATTGATCAATCTTCCTTGCAAGACTGTGGCCTTACCCTTGGAAGGGTTTTCAGCGGCAACTATTTCACCACTATTTTTTTTCAACAATGTCTCACCACCAATCATATCTGCAGTGTCACTTAACATCAAAACACAGACGAATGGATAACTGTCATTGTGCCAGCCAACAACAGCTGGTATATCATCATCGAAACTATTGTTCATCGATCTTTTTCTTTGAGCAATACGTCTTTCATTCTCAGCTTGCTCTGAACTCTTCATGGCAAAATTGGCATGGGCAACTTCGTAATCCATTATGACTTGTAACTCAACTCCAGCCATAGCACTTACTGCAGCAACAGTTTTTGGATGTGTCCAAGCAGCATATGTAAATGGACAACTCTCTCTAGCATAGCCTCTGATGACACAATCAATACCGGATGTGGAACTATGAGACAGTCTTGCATATTTACTAAACACTTCGTCTCTCAACAATTCAGCTCTCATAATATCGACAGCTTCATCAGTGAACAATGGGAATGGGTCTGAGACACCAATCTCAGAAATTCGTCTCTTATCATGTAATCCCAACTCACCCATAGTGACACGACGTGTGTTTGCAACGTCCAGGTCTGTGAATGCCAAATGCCTTTCAGGATTGAAATCCTTAACAGTTGCTACACTTGTCAAGGATTCATATATTGGTTCAATATTTTCCTTATAAATCTGTTCAGAGACACATTTGTGGATGTTTCCACTTTGGATGTTGGATATCAATTCAGCGGTTGCCATTTTCTTTTTAAATAATTTAGATTGTTAGATATGTTGTTATGTGTTATAGATTTTTCAATTGCTCTTTTTATTCCCTTTTAATTATAAAATCTATCAACTGTGTGTTTGAATGGTGGGTCATCGTGTGTGATTTATATAATTCTTGAAGATATGTTTTTGTGAGTTTCCCTACTTGAAGAATTTAAAACCTAAAGATGAAGTGTACGCTCCCTTCCTTCCCCGAACGATAAGAAGCAAAAAAAAAAAAAAAAAAAAACTGATAAGCAAACAAAAGATTTGGGAAAAGGAAACCGACAGACTAAGAGGAAAGAATTGAGTTGCCCTTTTAGAACTCCGTTATATATAAAAAAACAACTACATTAAGTTAACTGCAAGGCAAGACAGAAAGACGATCAAACGCTCAATAAGTTCTAGACATACTTCTTCTTAGTTTCGATCTTTTAGATATATATGCCTTGACTAACCAACTCTTTTTTTTTATTGTATGTGTTTCTATGTGATTTTCCCTTTTAGGAAAAAATTTACCTTTGTCGGATACCAATCAACATAAGTTGGGAGCTTGATTCTCCACAAGATTGATTGACATCCATTACAAAATAGATAGGGGTATATACAATTCATATACAAAAAGGTACCGATAACTCCTGCTAATTGTTTCAAATCCACGCTATTCAAAAGCTGTCACTTTCTTCTTCTCTTCTAAGCCTCTTCATATCAATTTCGTTACTCATATAATGTCCTATCCAAATTCTTTTTTTTGGTTACTCTCAGTGTAATCATACAGACGATTTGCTCATCGCATCTTTCCACTATCTTGATCTATATAAGGATTATCTTTGAAATCTGAAAAATAACAAAACATTGCACTTTTAGAGTATAAGATTCATTTATGAAGTTCCTCTACACTTTAATAAATGTCAAATATTTTTGTGGATGTTGCTACCATTTTGATCATCATATTTGGTGTTCGTGGCTTATTTTGCTAATTAGTAAAACATAATTTCTGTACTATGATTCGGGTTTGAACATAATAGCTCTGTTGACTCGACTCAATGCAAACATGTATGTATAAATTATGAATCCCGCTATCAGTTCGAGTCCTCTTGCATGGTATGATCATGTATTGACTCGACAAACGATTGATGTGATTTTGTAATTCTGAGAGCGCTCCTTAATGTTACACTTCTTTTCCATCAAGGAATTATTCAAACGAGGTACCTGTTGATAAGGTCCAACGAATAAAGAAAACCCCGATCATAAGTCTAATTAAAGGTTCATTAGATTGTTTCATTTTTGCATCTTCGATAGATTTGTGTTTGCATTTTGCATTGTGCTTCTCTACAAGGAACAACTCACATCATATCAATTTTGGACGCAATGAAGAAACTTCACCAATAAAATTATTTGATTTTCAGCAAATAAAACATACAGTAGCTGATGTATGCCCCTGAGATGAAAATATGCAACAATCAGTTAGTTTTCGTTGCTCTCGTAATGATTAATATTGGAAATAAAATGTATAGACTAAAAAGATGAGCTTTGAACTTAATTAAAAAAAGCATAATAACAGAGAAGATCAATACTAGAGAAGTCATCATCTATCAAAGAAGGTTGGATTACAGATATTATAAATAACAAAAAACATATGATCAAATAAAGTAATTACCATAAGAGGAAGTCATATCTTCAATGACAAATAAAAAAAAAAATCTTTTTTAAAGAGAAAAAGCACATCAAAGAGAGAGACACAACATATAAGTCATCTCTCAATTGATCATTATATCATTTGAGAAAGATTCCATTCACCTAGTTTTACCGGCTTGTTAGTTGACGTTGGAAAACTTCATTTTCTATACTTGAAAATCTTTTTAATCGATAAAGACTTCACAACTAATTGGAGTTTGATTTCAAAAGTTTTAGTCTTTGTCATATAGATTCCAGGATTGGACTCATTTTATACGGCGAGACAAAACGAAAAAAGTAGTTCCTTTACTCCAGCAGTCAGAGTATCACTTTCCAATCTGAATCAAAATTCAGAGGGATTTCAATTGAAGGATACAAAAAAATTTGGATCCCGTCCACATAGTTTGGCTCATCGCCACCAGGCTGAAAATAGTTTTTTTTTTTTTGTCTATTCGTCATTTGATCTGAGGAATTATTTAACTAAAAAGAAACTAAGTAACCATGATAATCTCACTAAGAGACCACTTGGAGAAAGTAGAAGAGGCAAAACCGCTTCAGGGTCTTATTGATTCCTTGGTAAATATTCCAATTTCAGACTTGACGAAAAATTTGAACAAAAACATGGAATGGAATAGACCAAGAGGAGATTTATACCACTGGATCCCATTATTGAACAGATTCGATGAAATCCTCGAGCTGATGATCAAAAAATACAAATTGAACGAGCAATACGTGCTGCCTCATATCTTGGATGAATTTGATGAAAACTTGTTGGTAGCTGTATTAGAATTTTCAGCTATGCTCTTGGATAGTTGCTCAAATAGAGTCATTTACAGCTCCACACATAGATTGTATGAATTGATCAACACATTCTCGGTACGTGTGCGGTTAGCCACATTGAGAATCTGCAGCATGATAGCTGAAAGATATTGCCAGACAAATTCTGTTAGATATTATGCACCGCAAGATGTCAAAAACAAGTTTATCGAGTTTGCAAAATCATTCCCACCTGCATTACATCATGGTTCATCACCACATTACAGTCTTCTAGACGTCTGCAAGGATACCCCTGTGCCTTCCAAATGGAGACTGTTGGATTTTCAATATTACAACACGGGACCCACAAACAGTAAAGTGGTGAAACTTCCCTCTCTGCATAATCATGACAACAATAATAACAATAAGAAGAACGATATCGAAAGCCCTTTAAAGGCTAAAAAGAAGACAAAAAGATCAGCATTGAATACTCAATCCTCAAAAAACTCAAAGCCTTCACAAGGTGGCTCTCAGAAATTAGACTCAAGTGAAGGTGTCAAACATTTCATTGTTTCGGAAGAAAATTTAACCAAACTTTCGTTACAACAAATTTATGATCGAGCAATTGATGAAATACCACCAGAATATTATTTCCAATTTGGTTTGAAAATAGCCGTGGCCAAAGCATTCAATAACAAATCTTATGAGAACATCAAGTTGAAACATCAATTACTCTCGATAAAGTGTCTATCAATTGCAATCGTGGTGTTGATGACATCATCTTCAGTAGTTAGTGTCCAATTGTTTGATGAAGATCCACACCTCTTTGGTTTCTTAGCTGAGTTAATAAACCCAAATTTTACTTCTGCCGTCCCAGAGGAAGTACACTTCAATGCTATAATGACTTTGGAAGGTATATCGATGAAGAGAATGTGGGGTAGTGAGATCATAAAGACCTTGGGAGGTAATATTAGTCATGGATTAATGTTTCAAAAAATTCGAGTAGTGATAAAAGATTTGAAAGATGGTAAAAAATTTCACGAAAAATCTATAATTCATTTCTTCAACATGATTGCTAACATTATCGATACCAAGGGCCTTGCTCAAATCTTGCTCAATGCAGGATTGCTTCAGCTATTGATGGAATTTCTTCCATTGAAATCAACCAGCAGATGGATTTGCTCAGGTGCGACGCACTTGATGAGTATTATGATTCAGCAACAACCAAGCGCCTTGGACGAATTTGTCGAAAATGAAGGTTTCAAACTTTTAAGAGAAGCAATCGAATATGAAGTCAATTTTGCAATTGAAAATCCTGATTTTGGTGGTGGTGCTCCAAAACACTCCGTTGTATATTACAAATTCACTTTCAGACAAAATAATTATATGAGGACTTTATTGAAGTTTGTACTCCATTTGATTCAATTAGATTCCGGTGATAGAATGAGAAACTTATATGATTCACCAATTCTTGAACTGTTCAACAAAATCTTGAGTCATCCTGATTTGTTTGGACCAGAGTCTATATCAAACACTTTGAGTATCATCACTGCCATTATCCATGGCGAACCAACAGCGTATGCCATATTGGGAGAAGCCGGTGTTATTCAATTGATCTTGACTAATTTTGAAAATTTTTTCATCAAATATGAGGATCTACTTTTGTCATTACCAGATGTTATTGGTGCCATTTGTTTGAACAAGAATGGACTAGCCAAAGTGATTGAATATGATGTCATCAGCATCTATTTTAATGTCTTTCGAGACGTTGCCTATGCCAAATTATTAGTCAAAGAAGATAACTCCTCCAATTTGGGTGTCACTTTCGACGAACTCTCCAGACACTATCCCGATTTGAAGCCAACTATAGTCGACAACATTGCCAGATTGGTCAAAGAGATACCTGATATCGTGGCCGGACTTTTCAAACCCCCAGTTTTATTTCAATCCCCTAAGGGCTCACTTTATCATTCTATTGACGAAGAAGTCATTGATGATGAAGAGGGACAGAGTGCGCTCACAGGTTGGGAAACCTCTGAGGGTGCTGATATCATTGATAATGCCTCAAATTTCCTCGCTGAGTTAGTTCAAACTCATCAAAGGTGGAGAGTTCTTGTTGAAAAAATTACAATGGAGGAATGGTTGAATTTTATAACTATCCAAAACGCACCATACGATTACGTGTTGTCAAATGGGTTATATGCCATTGCAGGACTTCTAAGATTTTTCGATGATGAAGATAGAGAATATGGATTGCACCATCTTTTCACTGTCATTATTAAAGCATTAAACGAACTGAATGAGTTCATTCACTACAATAATGACGAAGTCTCTTTTTTCCAACAATTCGAGGGTATTCCTAATGGGGAAGACATTGCCGGAAGACATTTGAGTCTGATCAACAAAGTTGACTACTTGTTGTTTGTCTTGACTGATGTCTATGTGACGCCAAACAACCTTTTCCCATTGAGAATCAAGCAACTATGCTCTTTCTTCAACAGTGATGATGGCCAACATATGTTGAAGGAATTAACATTGTTATTCAAAAGGGTCACACTTGAGGAAATCAACATTCAATCGGTGACTCCAGCTGCCGCTATAAAGGACACAACATTTTTCCAAACTATTGATTTTTCACCAGTAAAGATACAGCTTGGAGAACCAAACGAAAACAAAATCAAAAAGCTTGATAAGTCAAGTGCCAAATTTAAAAACACTTTACAGATAAGATTTCATATCAATAGAATTCAGACTTGGTTGGGATACATATTTGTGACGCTTACCCGCATGGCAACTCAAAAGAGACAAGATCCACTGTCTCACAGTATAAAAAATAGTATAAGGGTCACGGATACATTTACTGAGTGTTTTCTTGAGTTGTTTCTGAATATACTGGTTGATGATACAACAAAGAGGTCTGCTTATTACTTGATTGTTCTCAACTTTCTCATTTCGTTATTGGTTACTAAGACGAGACCAAATGAGCAGATTGTCACTACTTTTGCAATAATGATCATGCAAAAAGGTGGTTTCGAAAACATTCGAACTTTGTGTATGCCATACTTGAGAAGCGTTAAGTCGCTTGATCAAACCAAAGTTGAGAAGGTGAAAGATTTGAAGTATGTCACTTTGACCAGGGAGAGTGTTATCTTGAACATCTCGAAACAATTTTTAACTTTGGTGTCGAAGATCATAAACAATACAACACTCACACCAATCCCATTTTCTGGATCTTTGTATGATAACGAAGAACAGACAGGAAACACTATTCACCATGAATTACTCATCTCTTTCATTGTTCAAGCTAGACTTTTCGCATTTGGAATACTATTAGAGCTCTTGAATCAAGACGATGGTATTCTTTGTAATGATCAAAACATTCGAAATTACACATTGCCAATTATCGAGTTGATCATCTACATCAGCAAAGTGGTTTATGCATCTTCAGGAGAGGATCAAGTGAGACTGCATTCAGGGAAATTGTATCCTTTGGAATGGAAAGCTGCAAGACCATCAAATGATAAGGTCAATTATTTAAAAGATGTCGTAGGTATGACTGAAGAACAGGCTTTGAATTTTTTGAACTCCACCGCTGGTGATATGAGCCCTATATACCAATCTGACTTTATTCAACTTGAGTTTGAAGAGCATGATTGGGACGTTTTCCCAGAGAGAGCAAAGAAGAATCCTTACAAACCAGCTCCTCTTCAACCAGTGTCACCACAGTATTCGAATTTCTCTACTCTTGATGAGTTGGTCTTTTTGAGAAATGGCAATGAATCTAACTTTCTTGATCAGTGGTTAATGCTCCTACAATACTTTCCAGAATCTGTTTTTAGAGTCTCTGATTTGTTGTTAGAGGTCTTTTCCAGCTCAGTTTATGGTGGTAAATCAAATTTTGAATCTACAGTGCTCGTCACAATTTTGGAATTCATTCAATCGTTTGATTTAAGTGCTACAGAAAATACCTCGAAATTAGCGGTCATGTTGCATTTGTTTGGATTGCTACTTCAAGAGGATTCCATTTTTTACAATTGTCAAGAAACATTAGAAGATTTTCTTTCCGTCTTGGTCGAGAGTGTCAAACCAGAATATGCAAACCGTGATTGGTTTCCAAAAGCAATGCTCCCATACGAAAGAATACTTGCTGATTCACAGGTACCAATAGTTGACAAGATATCCGTACCTTGTAATGCATTTATCCAAAAGTTCCCTGAAATCTATCGAGTTGAAGATGGTGCCAATGAGGCCATCCTTGGAAATTTGCTTGAGATCACCGAATTCACAAACCTTGAATCGGCTTTATCTGTATGCCGTGTTTTGATACTTTTCGCCAAAAATGCAGATTTTGCTCATAAGATAACAACTTCTGGTATTCTTAATGCTCTCATTTCAGCTGTGAAGTTGGGGTTCAAGTCACCGAAGACGTTTGCCTATCAATCATCGTTGATAATTCTCATCAGAAGATGCGTTGAAACTCCAACAATCATCAAAGAGGTGATTGAAAGAGAGTTGGAGGGAAGTTTAGGTGCCAGCAGAAAGACAAGCTCTTCAATCAAAAAATCTTTGACGGCCTTGGCTAGAGATTCCGCATCTCTTGTATTAAGATCAGAGGACATCTTTACTGATGTGTTGTCATCGCGTGTACGTTTGGAAAATCCAAAAACTCCGCTCACAACCTTGAATGTTCGCTTTGTTGACGTAAAAGATGAAAATTTGAAATCTGGCGAGGATGATGTTGAAATGACAGATGGAAATGCTCAAGAGACGCAGGTCGTGGACTCTTCTGGAATCATTAGAATTTTATTGACAGAGTTGATGTCCGTTTCAAAACTAGACTATGTCTCGTCTCCTTTGGAAGAGATCGAGCTGGCGAAGACTTTCAATGAAAACAAGGAAAAAGATCTGAAGATAAGAGATAAATTCAAATTTAACCCGTTAGCCAACAAGAACTGTGCCTATCTAGCCTTTCTTTTACAAGCTTTGACTGAGAGTCTTTGTTCCTATAAACAGAGCAAATTGGAGTTCTTGACCTTTTCGAAGAAGCTGGAGAGTGGTGTGCCATTGAAACCAAGATCTACAGCATTAAATGTTTTTATTCACAAGTTGATACCAACGAATAAATTGGTGAAACCTGAAGGTGCAGAATTTGAGAGAAGATGTTTGATCTCTACCTTGGCACGTGCGGCTATATTTGGATTCATATCGACACCTCTTTCCAAAGAGAATGAAGCACCTGATGGGAAAAAAATTGACCCAGACATAAAATTCATCAGACAATTCACTTGTGATGTAATTTTAAAAGTCTTGAAGGACACCAGTAATTCAGAGTCAACTGCAAATGAACGTTACAGCAAAATTTTCGACTTGATTGAACTAACCGGTTCCCTTATTTCAAAAAACAGAACTCAATTTGGTAATATAGTTGAAAAGGATATTGTCAAGTATGACTCATACCACATGTCCAAGGTGTTAATCGAAAAGGCATTTCCACAGGAACTCACCAATATATTGGCAAACCTCGATTTGAACTATCCATACTCTTCAAAGATATCAGTCAGTTGTCTTAAACTGTTGAACAGTTTGGGTCATGCCAAAAAGGATTATCAACAGTTGTTTAAAGAAGGAGCCGCGGAAGGAGAAGAAGAAGAGATGGAAACGGATGAAATGGATGCAAGAGAAGACACGCCTGATCTTTTCCGTAATTCCACTTTGGGAATGTATGATGTTGAGGACATCAGTGATTATGATGAAGAGAATATGGACTACGATGACGGTGGCGCTCTTGATATCGTATATTCCGAATCCGACCTTGGATCTGAGGAAATTGACTCCGACGCTGAGATCAACGATGCTGGTGATGACTCAGATGGTGAAATGGACTCAGATTCAGACCTTTCCGAACATATACATGAGGATGAGATCCAGTCTATAATATCTGATAGTGAAGAGGATGGTGACATTGAAATACTACACGATCCTGATATTGCGATTGAAATCCATGGTGAAATGGGCTATGGAGATGATAGCATTTCTGAGGACGATTATTCTAACTCAGAAGAGGTCGACGACTATGGAGAGGAATATTACAGTGACCTTTCATATGGAGATGAAGAGGACGATATATCTACAAGTGATGAAGGTCTCTTGGATGAGTGGGCTGCGAATTATGAAGCCGAAAATGAAGATGAAGATGACCAACCTCCTGAGGCCGGTGCTTTTAGAGATGAATTCGATAGAGAGTTTGACGCCAGAACACCTCCCAACATCATGTCCATGTCTAACGAAGACGAAAGTGATGATGATTTGGATATGGATCGTGTTGGAGAGTCAAGCGATGAGAGCTTGAATTTGAACATCAGGGTGCTAGCTAATGGCCGTACGGAGTTAATTCATAGTACGACAAGACGCTCTGGCGACTCCAATGAACAGACACTATTGAACCCATTACTTCAGAACGAACCAGTGGTGATTCCCCGTCTGAATATGCTGCGTCGTTTGAACGCAGATACTGTTCCTGAATTGCCTGATCTTCTCGATGTCATGTCCAATGCCACTGGATTATTTGGTCAACGTGGCAACTTGGGAATGGGAATGGGTATGAATATGAGAGATGATGGATCTTCCCAATTTTCTCAGTTGTTGAGAATGTTGGGAGGCGCCGAATCTCGTCTGAGAGCTGATGACAACCTCAAGAATCTTAACATCAAGTCAACACAACAAAGATGGGCTGAGTTTATCACTATGTTTTACAAGAATACTGCTCAGCGCGATGCTTGCAGACTTGTCCCAAGAATTGTCAATATAATATATGGACCAAGTGTTGAGCTTGCAGCAAATGAACAACTGGAGCGTGAAGAATCGTTGAGGGTGCTGGAAGAAAAGATGAGAAAGAGAGAAGAAGAAGAACAGAGAAAACTTGAAGAGGAACGTGCTCGGCGTGCAGCAGAAGGTGCTGACGATGATAGTGAAGAAAATGTTGCAGCGGAGTTGGAACCAATATATGTCAGCATTGGCGATAGAGAAGTCAACATTGCTGGAACAGACATAGATCCTGAGTTTTTCGAAGCATTGCCTGATGAGTTAAGAGAAGAGGTATTTACTCAGCATGTTAGAGAAAGAAGAGCCACAGCTACAACCTTGAACTCAAACACTCGTGAGATTGACCCGGAATTTCTTGATGCTTTACCAGAAAATCTTCGTTCGGAGATACTTGATCAAGAAGCTTACGTTCCAAGCTATCATGCTTTTGATTCAATAGGAGAGAACGAGGAGTCTGGTGATGAAGGAGAAAATACCGAGCTGACGTCCAGACCTTCGACCAACGAGTCAGAATCCAAGGAAACAGGTAAACAGAAGTTGTATTTCTCAGCGTTGGCTGATAAGGCAGGGGTTGCCGCTCTCTTGCGTTTATTGTTCATTCCACAAAATTATCATCATAAAGAAACATTGCATAAAACTATGGAATATTTCTGTTATAACAAGCAAACAAGATCGGATGTTATGGGACTTTTACTCTCGTTCCTTCAGGAAGGTATTAATGATTATAAGTCACTAGAGAGATCATTTGTTCAATTATCAGTTCGTGCAAAGCAGTTGACCCATCCAGCAAAAGGTGGCATGGCTACAATCACGAACGAGATGAAGCAAACCACAATATCAGAGTTTCCAAGTAATGCTTCTCCCCTCACTGTTGCATATCAAGCTATTGAATCAATAAAGTATCTTTTGGAGTCAGATCCACACATGCGTTATTATTTCTTGATCGAACATGAAAATTTGATCACTTTAAGAAAATTCAGTCGTCAAAAGAATTTAACCGGCCCGACAGCCAAAAGTCTCAAGTACCCTATCAACTCATTGTTCGCCTTATTGAATCAAAAAATTGTCAAGGAAGAAACCTCATTAATGGATGTACTATCTCGTACTTTACAAATAGCCACTCGCCCGTTGCAATCATTGAAAACTGATAAGAAACAGGACATGGAACTCGCAGATGTTGGGCAAGATTCTGACACGAGCATGAAATTAGAATCGTCCTCAGATAACGTCAAAGATGAACAGACATCTAGTTCTACTTCGAAGGGTGGTATTGTCCCACCATTTGTACCTGATCAGAATTTAGAACGTATCATCAACATCTTATTAGCTGATGAGTGCTCTTCAAAGACATTCCAGCAGACTTTGAGCGCAATGCAAAACTTATCGGTGTTACCAAATGCCCAGAGAGTTTTCCCAGTTAGCTTATCTGAAAAGCTGACAAACCTTGGTCAATCGATAGTATCAGATTTGAGATCACTCATCGAAGTGATAAAAAAGGTGAAATCAACAGAAGATTTGGAAGGAAACGTGTTATCAAAGTTTACCCCGCCAAGTTCGGATCAAGCCAAGCTTCTTAGAGTTCTAACGGCATTAGACTTTTTATTTGATTCAAAGAAAGATGGCCAGAGAAAGACCTCTGAAGTGAAAGCATTGACTAATCTCTACAGAAGTTTAGCATTGGGTCCGTTATGGGGTGCCTTGAGTGATGCGTTGAAAGTTTTGCAAGAAAAAAGCTATCTTTCTCACATATCGACTGTACTTTTGCCTTTGATTGAGGCTTTGATGGTTGTATGCAAGCACAGTAAAGTGAAGGAGTTACCAATCAAGGAGGCGATGAAGTATGAAACCAGAAAGCCAGATTTTACCAATGAGCCAATTGAAAGTCTATTTTTCACTTTCACTAATGAACATAAAAAGATTTTGAATTTGATGGTCAGATCAAACCCAAAGCTTATGAGTGGACCATTTTCGATGTTGGTTAGAAATCCTCATGTACTTGAATTTGATAACAAGAGAAATTTCTTTGATAGGAAGTTGCACTCTGATAACGTCACCAAATCTACTTTGACTGTCAATGTTCGTCGTGATCAAGTCTTTCTAGATTCGTTCCGTTCTCTATTCTACAAACCGAACGAGGAGTTGAAGAATGCCAAACTTGATATCAAGTTTAAAGGTGAAGATGGCGTTGATGCTGGTGGAGTAACTCGTGAATGGTACCAGGTATTGTCGCGTCAAATGTTCAATGCTGATTATGCATTATTTACACCTGTCGCAGCTGATAAGACAACATTTCATCCTAATCGTACATCATGGGTAAATCCGGAGCATCTTTCATTTTTTAAATTCATTGGCAGAGTCATTGGTAAGGCTGTTTATGACGGTAACTTTTTAGATTGTCACTTCAGTAGAGCCGTTTACAAAAATATTTTGGGAACACCAGTTTCGTTGAAGGATATGGAAACCTTGGATTTGGATTACTATAAGTCTTTGCTATGGATGCTAGAGAATGATATAACCGATATTATTGTTGAGACGTTTTCTGTTGAGACTGATGATTATGGTGAACACAAGATTATTGATTTAGTGCCAGATGGCAGAAACATTGCAGTAACGGAGGATAATAAGAAGGAATATGTCAATCGTATTGTCCAATATCGTTTGCAAACATCTATTTCCGAGCAATTAGAGAATTTGTTAATCGGATTTCACGAGATAATTCCAAAAGATCTCATTGCCATTTTCAGTGAGCAAGAAGTTGAATTGTTGATCTCTGGGTTACCAGATATTGATGTTGATGACTGGAAGAACAATACTACCTATAGCAATTATTCTGCATCATCTCCTCAAATCCAATGGTTCTGGCGTGCTGTACGCTCATTCGATGCTGAAGAACGTGCCAAGTTGTTACAATTTGCCACTGGAACAAGTAAAGTGCCATTGCATGGCTTCAAGGAGTTAGCGGGTGTGAATGGAGTATCCAAATTCAGTATACATCGGGATTACGGATCAAATGACCGTCTACCTTCCTCGCACACCTGCTTTAACCAGATTGATTTGCCCGAATATGAATCCTATGAGACATTGAGAGGAGCGGTTTTGGTTGCCATTACTGAGGGAAGAGAAGGTTTTGGTCTTGCTTAATTGTGTTTGTGCTTTTTGTAAGCTTGTCATTTTATTTTACTTATCTGTTAGTTATCACCACTAAAATTGTATTTATTTTAAATTATCTGTTTTACTTAATTGTGGAGTAAACTTTCTGTTGATACAGATGAGTTTAACAACTACCAGTCTCTTTCTGCTGAGAATCACGGTATGCGTAGCAAACTGAAATGAATTAAGTCAATAAAAAAGCTGTATATCAAAGAAGAACAGAAAGCAACCTAAAATGATGTGAAGTGAGTGGAGAATTTTCCCTAAACCACTAGCTATCTATATACAAGTGACGAAGTTATAGCAAGTTTGATCAACACATCAGCAGTTGTCATTGGGAATTGATTGAGCTTGAATGCATCATCAATTGCCATTAACCGCCAGTCATTATTCTATTTTCAACAATGGACAAAGATCAAGAAAAGTCTCTAAAAGGGCGACAAACCATTGCTACATAAATTCCGTTTGAATCGGTTGATGGAATTGATCGACAACAAAAGATCAGGACAACAACTTGGTGAAGATCTCCCAGGTACCAAACATGATGATACTATTAGGAACAGTTCTCATCAAATGAGGGGTCAAGCCACCGTACATACTCACAAAGCCCTCTTCTTTCAAGATCAACTTGAAGCATTGCACCAATCCAGTATACTTTGGTTTCCCATTTTCCAAAGATGGAGCCTGTCTCAACCTTGTTCTAATGACTTCATGAGGATATGTCACCATGGAGGCAATGAATTTTGCTGCACCAGCAGCAGTGGATCTAGCACTCCAATCGACAAATGAGTCCCATTTTGTTCTCTGATGACCAGATCTTTCGAGCAGCACACTACGAGAATGTATCAGGAGTTTCATCTGTTCATACAAGACCCATTGAAGCGTTGACTCTGCTGAGCCCAAGTATGAGGCGCTGAGACCTTTGTACAAGCCGCGGATTCCCTCGTGACGAACTACAGACTTGATACAATCCCATGAATTCTTGTATTGTTTCGACGTGGCCCTGTCCAATTGCAATCTGGTTTTCACCAACCAGATAGGATTTGTTGCTGTGGAAGTGACAATTCCAGCGTTGACTGCGGAGATGAGATGCACTAATGAATTTTCCTGACCGTCGTAAAAAGTCTTGGATATAAAATCTTTACCGGTACCGTATGTGAAGAAATTTATGGATCTTGCTGGCACAACACCGATCAAGTTGGGTCCTAACCCTTTGAAAAGTGACCTCAGCCCTTCTGTTGAGTAAAGATTGTATAGGATGGAACAAGTTTCTTTGAAATGTTGTCCCGCTTGTTTGATGATATTTGATGACACATGGCTCGATTTGTAAACGTCCTTATATACGGAGGATTGTAACCTCGTCTTCACCACATCTAGGGGGCATGTGAATATGGCTCCTGTCATTCCACCGAGCCCACCGGCAACAAAATGCACCCAGGGTTTCACCTCTTGTTGCTCATTCTGGTGCAAGGGCAGCGTAAGCTCTGCCTGTCTAAAATTCACCAGTTTCTCATCACTGGCCAAGTCGTTCATCGAAGTCTCGATGTCTGTTTCCAACTTTGAAAGTCTCTCGGGGTCTATGGGACTCATGTTGGTGTAGTGGTGCGCTAATGGGCTGGAGGTGGTGGGGGGCCTTCTTTCCTACTTCCTTTCTATCTCTGTCATTTTTCCTTTGAAATTTTTCCTTCTATAAAAAAAATATTTCGCTTAGAGTTTTTTTAAGTTACACATCAAGGTGAAGAAGAAGGTAAGACAGCAAAGGGTGGATCATCTCATATAATTCCGAATGCTCTCTTACCTTTTTGGTAAATCATTTTTCAGAGTCATTATAATACTGCCAATCATGAACACCTTTACTCTCATATAAGAATTACACTCAACATTTATTATTTTTGTAAGTAATTTATTTTCCTATTGTGAAAAACATCTCAACTAAGCCCTCAAAGTACAAAACAATACATTCATAATAATATGTATCTAATTATAAAACAGATGAATAATAAAACTTCTTAGATAAAGGTTTCGTATGGAACTGGAGCTAAAGTAGTTGGGACACCTGCAACAACATATTCCTTTCTTGGTTGAGCTGGTTGTCTCTTCAATTGGACAACGGTACCGTTGGCTTTAGCCTCAGCCTTCTTAGCAAAGTTGGACTTGACTCTGTTCAAGAACTCTTGTCTACAAGCAGAGTGCTTGATATGTTCAACTCTCAAGTTAACTCTCTTCTCGATATATCTGTGACCGACAACCTTGTTGACAATGACACCAACGGCAGATTTGGTAACGTTGTAGATGATACCGGTTTTACCATGGTAGTATTTGTGTGGCATACCCTTTTGGATAGAACCGTTGGCCTTGATATCAACGATATCTCCAACTCTGTAAACCTTCATGTAGGTGGATAATGGAATACCACCATGTTTCTTGAAGTCACGTTGGAAAGCGTAACGAGTACCGGATCTGTAACCACGACTAAAATTGAATGAAAAAAATTTGTTAGTTTTCTGATATGATATGGCCAACATGATAGTTGTCTACAATAATCATCATCCATCACTTTATCATTAATTGAAGTGTTGAGTCTGTGTTTCAATATTTGAATCCAACATATGAGCTTTTTGAGTAATCGTATTACGTTTATTCGTATCACTATTAAATAATTTTATTCGTGATGCTTCTATCTGTATTGCATTTCTCTTGTGTTGTGTATGAGATGAAAAGAATTACTGTCTTATTATGGACATATTCTAGGATTGTTCAATTGGCAAATTACTTGTATGCTAGTTTTTGATTTTACAATTGTGTGATGATTTGATATAAGAAATGGTCATTGATACTGCGATGATGATACTAATGTCTCTTTGCCCTGTTGTTTTCATTTGAAGGAGTAGCAGATGATGGATGATGACTATTGTGATGAACAAACGACATACCTTTTACCCATTTTGTCTTATTTGATTAAAGTTGATATGTACTTGGTATATTAAGAGAGTATTGACTTTTTAAGAAAATTTTAATGAAAAAAAAAAAATTGAGCACCTTTTTGCGGTGCAAACGTACACGACTTTTACTTTGGTCAGTACCATATGTGTGCTAATTTGGGGTAATTGTGTTTCTAGTACACGATAAATATTTAAGTGACAAAAAAAAAAGCGAAAAATAAAATAAAAACAACAGTCACAGATTAACCCTTATCATAAAACATCACTACACCAATATCTCTTTATAGAATATTACATCACCAAAAAAACAAAGTGGAAAGCCCTAGCACTCTTCACATCATGATAGTAGAAGATTTCATATAATATATACACGCTAATCAGTTGATAAAGATATAACAATAGTTGTAATACTTTGATTAAAAACAATAAACACCTACATAACAAGAAGATAACCCCAACGATAATAAAAAAAGGTTAAAGCTTTAGAATTGTATTATATAATCACAAAAAACATCAAAACTTTCCAGAAACTGTTTTCCATTTTAGGATTTGTAAACGATAAAGAGCAAACAAAATAAAAACTAGTTAACAACAGTTAACTAAATTATTCGTCATCTTCTTCAGCCTCTTCAGCACCTTCTGATGATTTAGCTTGGTTTCTTCTCTTAACTCTACCAGCTCTACCACCACCGTATGGAGAGTTTGGAGCAAAATCAATATGTTTTTGGGAATCCAATCTGACCATGAAGGAAGCAATGCTGACAATTTGTTTACCAACAGCAATATGTCTTTGAGAAATCAAGACTCTAGCATGGTGAATGGATCTAGCCAAACCTAATCTGAAAACTTGGGTTTGTAATCTTCTTTCCAAGAAATCTTCTGGTTTCAAAGCCAAAACGTAATCCAATTTCATCTTGTCATCTGACAAGACACCGATTCTAACCAATCTTCTGATCAAAGCATTACCTTCAAATAATCTCTTTGGATCTTTTTCATCTCTGGTTAACAAGTCACGAGCAGCTCTTCTAATCTTGGACAATTGGAAGTTAATTCTGTAGATTTCTCTCTTGTTCTTTAAACCGTATTCACCAACCAATTTTAATTCACCATCTAATCTGGCGGATTCGTATGGTCTTTTTGGGACGGAGTAAGTCTTGGAGTAAGTTCTTGGAGCTCCTATAATACAACTTATGTTAGAATAATGTTGTTGTCAATGGTAATAGGAAACAAGTTTGATAACAACACACACAAGAAAGAGAGATGGTAAGGGTCTTTTAATATCGTTTGGAATTTTCTTTTACACAAAACACACACCCACCGCAACCACGGCATACGTATACAGGAATCAAAAAAAAAAATAAACTTATAAACATCAGTATCGTGATCGAGTTCGAATAATGAAAAACCCATAATATTATTTGAAAAGACAATGTCAATGTAGCCACACACGAAGACGCGAAAATATGACAAAAATCATATCTAACACCACATCTATGTGTATACATCATGATATACATCTCAAACAACAAAAGGGATTCCAATGATCAAGCAAGAAAATAACGTAAAACCAAACACACACTCAAGTATGTGAAAGGTTTAACATCAAGTGATGGTCTATTGCAACTGAAGTGTCGGGAATTCAGAGCAAAGAACTATAAGTGAATTTTTTTCTTTTCTTCTCCATATACATACAAAGCCATGATTATATATAGCAAAGTATGATAATAGTGTGTGAAAAGTGTTTTTGAAATTTTTCCAAAAACGAGGACCCGAACCTCTCATGAGATGGTCCCTATTTAGAGAATGATCTGTGTTCAGAATCCACTAATAGGCCATACAATCATGATGTGAAGTGTATAAAAAATGTTGTCAGTAAGTACATACTTGGCATTGTGACTTTGAATGAATTTGATGAAGAGAAGAGAAGAAGAAGAAGAAATGAAAAGTTTTAGAGAATCCTTAAAAGTATTTATACTTTTCTCTCCTTCTTCTGCGCATTTTTCAATTTTGCAAAAAAAAAATTTTCAACCAAAGAGTCGTGTATGAGTGCACTAAACATTTTAGGTAGGGTAATTTGTTTTGTGTTTGTTCCCTTTTTTTGTTTGACATTGGCGTGTGATGAAAGAAAGACGAGATGTCTGCGTAATGAAATGAATAACATACATCAAATCAGTCAGATTTTACTCATTACAAGATCAATGTCAAATGGAGACGAAAAACAATCAATCATATACTTTTTTTTTTCACTCTCGTCAATTGTAAAACTAAATGAAAAGAAAACCCAAGAAAACTTAAATAAAAAACACATACCCTTTCGGCAACACAACCGACAACCTTTTTAATGACAATGATGGGTGTAAAAAGGTGAAATTATCCAATTTTTTAAAAAAAGATAGATTCGGCCCAATTACCACCATCAACAATTGAAAGAGAGAAAATGCACAACAGAAATAACAATGAGCAACAAAGAATTGAAAAGGGATCATATGGTTGGCATAGTAAAGGCGGCAAAGAAATGTCAAAAAAAAAAAACATGTAACTCTTCCCATTCAGACTTTTGAAAAGAAGAAATCAATTCCTCTTTGACTTCTTTGCGGCAGCGCCACTTTTTTGATAGACGTAATCATGGATGATTTTATCAACATCTTGTACTGTCAATTGTTTTTGATCACCTTCCACTTTAACTATGCTGGTAATAGCTTTACAATCTTCATCGGGCAAATCCATTCCTATATCTTGAATTCTAGATTTGATCACATTCCAACCTGTTAATTTATTTGCGAAGTTAATAGTTCTCTCCAATCCAAAATCTTCAGGTTTTAAAATTTCATATGTTGAAGGATTGGTCAAGATAGCCTTGGTATGAATACCTGCTTTATGGGTAAAAGAGCTGAACCCGGTGATTGGATTGTTGAATGGGATAGTGATACCGACAGATTCGGCAATCATCTCTTCTAAAGCTTTCAATTTGGTAACGTCATATTTGGATAAGATATAATCACGATCGGCAACAATACATCTAGCCATCAATCCACTTAAAGAGGTGATACCATTTCTTTCACCAATACCTAAGATACAAGTATCGATAAAGTTTGCACCGGCTTGTAAAGCGGCATAAGCATTAGAGATGGAACAACCGGTATCGTTATGGAAATGACATTCGATATCACAATTGATTACCGATTTCAATTGTCTAACCAAGTTATACACTTGAAATGAATCAGCACCACCAACGGTATCAGCGATACCAATTCTATTGACTCCCAATTTATCCACTGTGGTATAAATATTTAATAAATCAACGATATCGGATCTGAAAGAATCCTCTGTTGAGAAACGAACTTCTAATCCATGAGATTTGACAAAATTGATAACTTCAACTGCGGAATTGGTGATGAAATTCATATCCTTACCATGACTATAATTTCTTAAGAATTGAGATGTACCAATAAAGATATTAACACCATCACAACCGGTCTCTACTGCCAGTCTAGCATCATCCATATGACATCTGATATGAGTCAAGATCTTGGCGTTCAATCCTAATTTACAAATCAAATCACAATCCCTTCTCGATTGTTCACTAACCACTGGAGATGTCAATTCTATATAATCGATACCAAATTCATCCAACAGTTTGGCAATTTCTAATTTTTTTTCAGTTGTGAAAAATGAAGTTGCAAATTGTTCACCTTCTCTTAAAGTGGTATCGATCAATTTGAAATTACTCACATTGGACACCACGTCCAATGGATGTCTTGAATATGGATTGAATGTACTCAAATCTTGCATCTTTGTATTTTAAGTGTTATATATATATCTGTTAACTTTTTTCAATTAAATGTTTTTAAGCAATACAACTTTTAAAAAACAATTTTATTTGAAAAAAAAAAAAAGATTGGGAGAGATTAAATATTACAGTGTATAGATCTGAGTCATTTGTATTGGGGTGTTTGATGATGATGAAAAATCTTTTTTTTTTCCATTTTATTTTGGCCGGCACAGGCAGAACGTGACTCATGTCATGACAGAGCGTTTAAAAAAAGAAAAATATGTTTTTTCCCATTTGATTTTAGTCTCTCCTCCGTCTTTGAAATTACAAAGGGAAAAGGAAATGGAAAACTTCAATGTGGAAACCACAAGGAGAAGAAAAAAAAAACGCGTTTTTTTATTTTTTTTTGTTTTTTTCTTCATTTTACTGTAAACGCCATTAGTTATGTCTTGTTTGTTGTAAGAAACCTTACATATATAAAAGCAATACACAATCTGGCAAACAAAAAAACTTTTTTTTTTGGTTTTTGAATTTTTTTTTTTTTTTGATCTCTTTATCAAATATTGGGCCGGGTAATTGATGAGATTAAAAAAATATTATATTTGAGTACAAAACACACGACCCCAAATTTAAACGAAACAAGTTTACCCATTAAGTTTTTTATGTGTAACAAGACAACAAGAATTTTATCCATCATCATAATTTAATTCACTTTCAAACTACTCACCCACTTACAGTCACTCTTTCATAAATTATAATCTACCAGTTTGTCCATTTGATTGGCATTTCCAATTTAAATTTTTTTTTTTGGAGATAAACAGAGATAGCAAGAGAGCAAAAGAGAGAGGAGGGAATTAAAATAATAATAATAATAATGGCTTCAAGATTAGATCGTTTGGTCCTTTTATTGGAGACAGGATCCACTCCATTTATTAGGAATACTGCTGCTGACCAATTGGCAGATCTATCCAAGGCCCATGCAGATGACTCTATCAACTTGTTGAGCCGAGTTTACCCCTACTTGAAGAGCAAAAAATGGGAAACAAGAGTTGCCGCTGCTAGAGCATTTGGTGGTATCGTTAATAATATACCCGTATGGGATCCCAATAAGATTGAACAGGAAGAAGCAAACCTACCTGACCAATTCCAAACCGATAAAAAAAATAAAAAAGAGTTGAAAGAGGAAGATGATGATGATGGAGACGAAGATAATAATGATTTGAAAAATCTTTTACAAACCCAAGACTCCGCTTTTATCACTTTTGATAATTGGAATTTATACGATACACTTCAATATGGCCAGAAATTGTTGGCCAGTGGTGGCAAGGAGTATAATGAGTTTAGTATCAAAATTGGTGATAATGGCGATGATTTGTACAAGAGACAAAAAACCAGCATAAACGCCAGACTTGGAATTGGTGGTAATGGATACTCAAACGTTGGCAACGGTATCAAAAATGAGAAAATGGACATTGAAATGAAATTGGAAGAGAATGATGATGATGATTATAATAATGATAATAATAATAATGACGATGATGGTAATAATGATATGATATCTCCTAAAAAAGAGGTTCTGGTTAAAGAAGAGCAGCAGCAAATTCCTCCACCAACACAAGATCAAGGGAATGCAAAGCAAAGTGCCAGAATGAGGGCCCTGGCTAGAAGGAAGGCCAAGGCCGATGCAAAGAACCCCAATATGAAACACAAAACGGTGGATTTATCCCAGAGTACCGTCAGTAGAGAATTGGTAAATCGTGGTGTTTCCAATGCCGATTTGGAACAAGCTGATGATGCTAACAATAACAACAACAACGGTAACGGTAACGGTGGACCAGCAACACTGAAAAAACCAGCAGTGGATATTACCGAACAAGCTAATGGTGAGAAATTGGTTGTTGAAAACAAAAATGAACCGACAATGGCAACAACAGCGCCAATCTTTTCACAGCATGCCAAAGTGAGTAAATGGGTTTGGCCATTCCAGGGAGTCTACGAGTTGCTTTTAATAGACTTGTTCAATGAAGAATGGGAAAGAAGACACGGAGCTACTATGGGATTAAGAGAATTAGTCAAGAAACATGCCCCAGCTGCCGGTAGAGTTCGTGGTATGACTAAAGAAGAAAACGATAGAAGAAATTCACAAACTTTGGAAGATTTAACCATACGTATCTTGGTCTTGCTAACATTAGATAGGTTTGGTGATTACGTTTCAGATACCGTGATTGCCCCAGTGAGAGAAAATGCAGCTCAGACCTTGGCGGCATTACTCATCCATTTACCTGAACCAATAGTGTTGAACACTTTTAAAACGTTACAAAAAATGGTACTACATAAACCAGGTGACGTTGGGTTGAAGACCCCAGTTTGGGAAGTTAAACATGCTGGTATGTCCGGTTTGAGATATTTTGTCAGTGTGCGCACCGATATCTTGTTCAAGCACACTGAATTACTCGAAGATATCATATCGATGGTGTTGCATGGGTTGACAGAAAGTGACGATGACGTGCAGAGCGTGGCTGCTGCAACGTTGATCCCTATAGCTTCGGAATTTGTCAAATTGAAATTAAATTTGGTTTTCCAAGTTGTTGGTGTCATATGGGATTCCTTGACAAATTTAAGAGATGATTTATCAGCATCGATTGGATCTGTTATGGATTTGTTAGCAAAGCTATGCTCTCACAAGGAAGTATTAGAAAAGATGAAAGTTGACGCTTTAACCGATTCCAGTTTGACTTTTAAAAATTTGGTGCCTAGATTGTTCCCCTTTTTGCGACACTCAATAACAGATGTCAGAAAATCGGTATTGAGAACGTTATTGGCCTTTTTGGAAATCGATGATGATTCCGTCAAAAATTGGATCGATGGTAAAGTTTTAAGATTGATCTTTCAAAACATTTTATTTGAACAGAATCAAGAGGTATTGCAACTTTCAATCAAGGTTTACAACTCCTTGATTGGTGAAATCTCTCAAAATAAAATCTTGAACAAGAGTATGGAGTCCTTATTCCAAGATCATGCTCAACCGTTGATGACACTATTAATGACCCCAATAGGTATTTCGAGATACAATTACTCCATGAACACTGACCTCATAATGAGACCTAGCGGTACCACTTACTCGGGTTCGAAAATTGCTACCACTCCACGAAGAGCAAACTCTGTTCCATTACAGGCCACTTTGAACAATATCAGTTCTGGCTCATCTTCTCCCTCACATCCTCCTCCATCTACCGCTTCTCCATTGTCTGCCACTGCACATTTGGACCCATTGGAACCAGGTGAAGACTCTAAAGACGCAGGCCGTCGTGGACGTAAGAGAAAGACCCCACCTTCAACTTTTGCCGCTTTGGCTACGATGTCGTCGTCATCGTCATCAGATGAGAAAACAGGTGCCGCCGCCGGTAATGGTATTCCAATCGAAGATCATAGAATCAACATTGATGCACCTATATTTAATGGTGATATCACTTTGGTGGGACTCGAAGTCTTTATCAGAACGAAGACAGCAGCTGCTATTTGTTACGGAAAGACTATTGCCCATTACCAAGATGAACGCCAATTAGAGGAAATTGGAGCATTGTTAAAGTATTATTTACAAACGCCTCATTCAACTCCTAAATTGTACTCTGCTATTATCATTGAAGAATATGCCAAATCAGTGAACCAACTGGGGAAATCACTTTCCAATTTTTACAAAGATGGCATATTAACCACATTGAACAATGTATTGTTACAAAATAGCTTACCTGATTTCCGTGAGTTGGTTCCAACATTGAGAAATGTTCGTGTTCAATGCTTGCAATTGTTCAACACATTCCATGAGGCCGCCAAGATATCCCAGCATAAACTACCTCAATTAGCCGTGGTCGTACGAGGCGATGTTCAAGCGGGTCCCGATGCGTTTGGCATCGATGTCGCCGAAAAAGTGGTCAATGAACAGTACAACAAGTTGATGAAGTCGTTATCGGCTACGTATAGGCTCACTGCAACAAAAGTCTTGGATGATGCCAATGCAAGGGTGCGTTTGGCTATCGATGAGGCCCTTCTTGCCAGAAATGAAAGAGAGGTTGCCATCATGGCGTCATATGCATCTGCGGCATTGCAATTGGGTGGACTTCCAAAGAAATTGAACTATGTCATCAGATCACTAATGGACAGTATCAAGCTTGAGAACCAAGAGTTATTACAACGAAGATCTAGTGAAGCTATCTGTAGCCTCGCTGTTGAGTTGATTAAAGTAGGGAAGAAAGGCCCAGCTGATAAGATTGTGAAAAACTTGTGTGCGTTCTTGTGTGTCGACACATCAGAAGTGCCAGAATTTGCTCCTAATAAGATGTACAGGGATATCATCCTATCTTTGAAAAAAGAAGAGAGAAGTGATCCATTAGACATTGCCGCATTTGAGAAATCGTCCCTGGAGGCAAAGAGGAAAAGAAGAGGTGCTCAGATGTCACTTGAAAATTTTCTACTGTATTACGATGAAAAGTTATTTGCTGAAATTCCAAAATTGAAGGAAATAATGTTGGACTCGTTGGACATGCTATTGCATCAATCAGATAATGGCAATGATGATATTGACGATATCAATGGACAAGCGGTAGTGGATGCCTTAGGTATCTTACGAGCATTGATACCTAAATTGCATCCTTCATTATACGAGCAATTCCAAGAGAAACTTCCAACGTTAGCAGTTGGTTTGAAATCAGAACTATCTGTCTTCCGTTACTCTGTTGCCAGGTGTTTAGCTACGGCTTGTGCGCGTCTTCCCGTGAAAACATTCCCATTTTTGATCAAATCTGTTTTGCCCTTGCTAAAGAACGCTGGGAAAGTTACCGAACGTCAGGGTGCCATCGAATGCATATATCATCTATCTAACGAAATGGGCTCAGACATATTGCCATATGTTGTTTTCTTAATTGTGCCAGTATTGGGTAGGATGAGTGACTCTGATAAAGAAGTTCGTACCTTGGCTACAACGACGTTTGCCTCGATCATCAAGTTAGTGCCTTTGGAGGCAGGAATTCCTGATCCTGAGGGCTTGCCTCAAGACTTGTTGGAAGGAAGGGATCGTGAAAGAGAGTTTATCCAACAGATGATGGACCCGTCGAAAGTAAAATCGTTTCAACTTCCAGTTGCTATCAAGGCCACATTACGTAAATATCAACAGGAAGGAGTTAATTGGTTACTGTTCTTAAACAAGTACCATTTGCATGGTATCTTGTGTGATGATATGGGATTGGGAAAGACATTACAAACAATTTGTATCGTTGCCAGTGACCAATTTATTAGAGCCGAGAATTTCCTGAAAGCTCAAGACGCTGAATTTCGTCCATTACCATCTTTGATAGTTTGTCCTCCATCGTTGACTGGCCATTGGGAGCAAGAAATCAATCAATATGCACCTGGGTTAACGGTTGTTGTCTACGCCGGTGGACCATCGGTGAGAGCTCCATTAAGGTCCGGATTGAAGAATTATGATGTCATTGTAACCAGTTATGACGTTGTGCGTAATGATATTGAGATTTTAGAAAAGATTGATTTCAATTATTGTGTATTGGATGAAGGTCATATCATCAAGAATGCATCAACTAAGTTGTCCAAATCTGTCAAAAGATTGAAAGCTGAACATCGTTTGATCTTATCTGGTACACCTATTCAAAACAATGTGCTAGAGTTATGGTCATTGTTTGATTTCTTGATGCCCGGATTTTTGGGATCTGAGAAACATTTTCAAGAGAAATTTGCTAAACCAATTGCTGCCAGTAGAAACAGCAAGACTTCTTCAAGAGAGCAAGAGGCTGGCGCATTAGCTTTGGAGGCGTTGCATAAGCAAACTTTACCATTCATGTTACGTCGTTTGAAAGAGGATGTATTGTCGGACTTGCCACCAAAGATTATTCAAGATTACTACTGTGAATTGAGTGATTTGCAAAAACAGTTGTACAATGATTTCGCCAAGAAGCAGAAAACAATTGTCGCTGAGGATATTGAAGACGTCACAGAGGATTCCAATAAGCAGCATATTTTCCAAGCGTTGCAATACATGAGGAAATTGTGTAATCATCCAGCTTTAGTTGTGAGCCCAAGTCATCCACAGTACCTGCAAGTTTGCAAGTATCTCGCTGATTCAAACATGGATTTGGACGATATCAGGCATGCTCCAAAATTACAGTCATTGAGAACTTTATTATTAGAGTGTGGTATTGGTACCTCGGATCCATTAAACGGATCGAATGGTAAGCTGAAAAGTAATAATAACAGCAGTTTGGTGAACCCACTGGATTTGGTTATAAGTCAGCACAGGGCATTGATATTTTGTCAGTTGAAAGATATGTTGGATATGGTTGAGAAGGATTTGTTCAAGAAATATATGCCTAGTGTGACTTATATGAGGTTGGATGGTAGCACTGATCCACGTGATAGACAAGCAATAGTTCGGAAATTCAATGAGGATCCTTCCATTGATGTGTTATTGTTGACAACGAAAGTTGGTGGATTGGGTTTGAATTTAACCGGGGCTGATACTGTGATATTTGTTGAACATGATTGGAATCCAATGAATGATTTACAGGCAATGGATAGAGCTCATAGATTAGGACAGAAAAAAGTTGTCAATGTATACCGTTTGATTACAAAGAATACGTTGGAGGAAAAAATTATGGGCTTACAGAAATTTAAAATGAACATTGCATCAACGATCATCAATCAACAAAACGGTGGATTAAGTTCGATGGACACAAACCAATTATTAGATTTGTTTGAGGTTGATGAAGATGCAATGAAGCTGAAGGAGAAAGAAAATGGCGAGAAGCCGGAAGAGATTGATGAGACTGGATTAGGTGGTAAAGCCGGTGCGGCAGTTGGAGAGTTGGGAGAGTTGTGGGACAAGACCGAGTATGAGGACGAGTATGATTTAGACAAGTTCATCAAGAGTCTAAATTAATCCAGGAACCACTGAAGGGGGGAAAAAAAGCATTAGATTAATTATTCATTTGAAGGAGATCATCATCATATGTGATTGATGGCCTGCTTTGTATAAAGTATGTTTGACATAAAAACATTTTGCATATCATTATATCGATATCGATGAAGGATTTTGAGCTTCTCGTGGCTAAGATAAGCAGATAATCTTTCTCAACAATAGCGCATACATTTTACAAAATTGGTAAATTACCTCCACACCAAACCATTTCTTGTAACACAGTTGCAGTGAAAACGGTTCACTCAGCCAATCCTGTCGTTAAAACTTTCAACTTCATCACCACCGTTTGATAGATCTATCCACTACGAGAGTGAATTCTCACAACGATTTTCAAGGGTGTGCTGAGTTGGGGATTCTCGTTTATGACTAAATTTCGTCTTTGAGTTTCAAGAAGATTATCGATGTCTTATCAAAGTTAGACTTGTAAACCCCCTTTGAACAAAGAGCGGGGATCATAGATGGGTAAATAATAAGAGAGAGAACATTTCACTTGGTGTTATTAGTCAGTACCATACTATTGTGGATAGTTGGAATTATTTGTTATTTTACTATTTTTCAACATAATTGCAATTGGGTGCTTATAAAGATTCCGATGAACACATACATCATCAAGCTGTGTGTTTTAACTTCTGGAAGATATTGCACATTTTCAACTTACGTCTTTTCTATTGAGAGAAATTGTGTATTATTCAGCGTCAACGCAAAGCATCCTAACTGGTAATAATTGCAAGCACTTAAGCGTCGAGAAGCATTATGAATTCATTCATCATCTATGCGATAACTTCAATTACAGTCGATGTGTGCTGAGTGATTTGTGTTCTTTAACAAAAAATAAAAATAAAAAAAAAAAAAAATATGAGAGGAGGCCCTGAAGAACGGTTCGATACAAGTAACGATGTCATCATCCTTAGAACAAGAAGCAGCGAGCCGTAAAGAGAGACTAGCCCAACTTCGAGCAAAGAGATCCATTGGAGCTGATAAGAAGGTTATCGAAGAAGAAAAACAAGTAGAACAATATGGAGAAAATGATGACATAGCTGATGCCGATGATGATATAAAGAGACGTAAAGTGGTGCATCATCGAAACTATGTCGAGCCCATTAAGTACAAACAGGGTGAGTTGGGCAAAGAAGATGATGATGATGAAGAGGAAAGTGCGATAACGAAGGTAGTGATAGATGGAGAAGACACTGTTGAAGGTCAATCTGCTAAGCTCGAGCGTGAGATATTGGCCAAATATGACAGGATATCGAAGATGGACTGGGTTGAGCTGTTGACGGTGGGGGAGTCTATTGACGGTGTCGTCAATGGTGATGAATCTCTGGTGTCGAAGCAGGAATTGTGGAGTAAAGATGGTGGAGGTGAGTATCGAGAGAAGTTGAGATTACAAGAATTGGAATTGATGAAAATGACAAATGATCGGATAGTGGAGTTGAGACATGAGTTAATGCAAGAAAAGGGAAAAGTATAGAGAGAGCGTGGAAGGTTCGTTTATCGATTTTTACCGAATGTCATGTTGATCAAGCTGTATAGGAAGTAAATGTTGCCTGGAATGAAGTAATGCCCATATAAATACATTATTTGATGATCTATCAAAATTATATTAAATATCTATAATAAAGGATAACAATGATGATGATGATGATAACTTTGGTATGGAATAAAAATGGCAACAATAAATAATAAGAGTAATGGTCTCTTTATACCCTTTGAATGCTTTGGTCTATGAGAACAATTTTTTTTTTTGGAGATTGACAAGTTCGCCTCACTCATTCACTCTTCGTGTTCACCATAAATGGCGTCGTAGAAATACAAGATGGAAAAGATGAAGAAGGCAATGGATCCACCCAATGTTACATTCCTCATACTGATTCTTGTGGCTAACAATTTCCCACCTAATACTGCACCTCCAGTACATATTCCATGACCGATGATGGCACCTAAGATGACAGCCCAATAGTCACTACCAGCGGCCATGGCTATGGTTGAGATTTGAGATCTATCCCCCCATTCACCTAAGAAGGTCATGACAAAAGTCTGTACCCAGATTGGGGACAATACGAAAGAGAACAAATCCTTAATGCTTGACAGCACTTTATGCCATGCGGCACTGTTGTTGTTGTAGGATGATGGGGACTGCTGGCCATTGGTCTCCTGTTGGTCCATGCGCTGATTAATATCGCTCATGGCGATCTCTTCTTCCACTTCTGCCATCTCTTCATCGACACCAATATTTTTAGGCATTGCCAAACCTTCTCTGAACAATCTAAACCCAAATACGATAAACAATGCACCAGCTAAGAATTGAGTGTATCGTTGTGGGATCAACGCAGGTAAAGTATGGCCAACTATTCCAGATAAGATCGTCATCACAGCCAATGCGGCAAACAGCGCTGTGAACACCGTCAACCTCGACAGTTTCATCAGCATCAATGCTGCAATTAAAAAAGTCTTGTCACCAATTTCGGACACGATGATCATAGAGACTGACATGAGCAATGGGTTCGAGGCACTGGTCTTACCATCTTCCTTGTCTTCACGGTCGTCATCACGACCAGATGACAAAGGTGACCCAGAGGTCAACAGCAGTGGATTGAATTTATTGTCGATCTTTCTCGTTCCAGTGAGGGCACCAGCTGCAGAAGAGGCAGCAGTGTTAGCAGCAGCAGCTCCAGCTCCAGCTCCAGCAGTAGCAACTGATTTGTCTTTCACCGCCAACAAGTCGGCGTTGGTTATATATATAAGGGTGGATGCCACTGCGAATAGACTCGAGACCTTCATATCGATTCTATATTTGAGTATATCAATCTATGATGTTATATCTATCGATCTATCGATCTCGTTTTGTTAAAAAGTTGGGAAATCGTTTGTTGTCATTTTGTGCAAAAAAGCAGAAAAAAAAAAAAAAAAAATTTTGGTGTTTTCTTTTCACACAAACATTGGGGGCTGTGGAGAAAGACTATGGGAAGGAGTGATAACATTTTGATGAGATGTGTGTTTTCTATACGGCGTGAAGATATATAAACAAAGAGGGGATGTGTGATGTGTGAATAGATTTAGATCATGGCAATGGTTCACTGGACGAGCTTAATCTGTTCAAATGCAAATAGACATCGGTACCATAACCCTCCATACTGATCAATTTTAAATCACCACCGAAATATTTGGCATAAAGTCTACTGATGGGTAAACCGTAGCCGTATCCAGCCATTGGAGCTCTGAAATCGGATTTGTTATGCTCGGGCTCGATGCTAGGTAACAGATCCACAGTGGTGTATAAATAAGTCCATACAAATGGGATGGCGCTACGAGCTATACCACCACCTTCGTCCGAGATCTTGATGGTTATATCCTCTTGTCCCTCGGCAACGATAATTTTGATAGGTGGGAATTCAATGTCTTCAATGTCCTTATCTGGGTTCTGCTTCATGTGATGTTCAACGGTGGCACGAAGTGAATTTTTCAACGTTTCAAATAACATGTGTAATAAATGACCTGGAACGTACATAAAGTTTAAATCATCGGGACAATAGAGTTGTACTTTTGGAGCTTCAAACAATCCATAGTGTTCTTCACATACAAACCGAGCACTATCGATAGCGTCATTGGCAATGTCGGCAATGTTGGTGTTAAGGCAGATGATTCCAACGTAATCATCGTTGAACAGAGAGTATTCCTGATTAATGGCAATCTGTTGTCCAATCAACATTCTGATACCAATCCTTGATAAATAGAAAGCATCTAAAAAAATTTGAATTTGTGAGTCGAGTAATAGGTTACTATTTGACCTTTTCCATTCCTGTACACCACGTGCCACTGTGGTGACGGTGGCATCGTGTCTCTTCTTAATCACTTTTAATGTTTCGGTAACCAACTTGTTATATTCGTAAACTTCAGCGGGGTAAACGATATCGGATGGAGCACTGATATAATATGATTTCTTCTTCTCTCCTGTAGTTTCTTGTTGTGCATGATGTGTGGGGTGTTGCCTCCTTGTCCTAATGATCAATCCATCGTCTTCAAATATCCTCTTCTTTGGTCCTATTGTGGGCAGCAGTTGTTGTTGTTGGGTGGTGGTGGTCTCGGGTAAAGGGATCTGAAAGTCATTGGAACCATTTTTATACAACAATTTCTTCAAATCCAGATCAATCTTGGGTGTGGGTAAATTGGTCAACTCTTCAAATGATTGACTGTACCAGTCCCGTACTTTCAAGATGGAGCTATTTTCATTCAAACCGTAGGGCAACTCTTCCAATTCCTTGACACGATGTGCTAGTCTTACCGGAAGTTCTTTGACCACAAATTGAGAGGCATGAAATAGAGTGCCTGGTGAGGGTCTTGGTCCAAATTTCACCATGTCTTTTAACGATACCCCGGTGGCCTGCAACCGGGCATATTCGTACATTTGTTTTCTCAACTCTGGGGTGAGAGTCCACCTTGAAGATGGCATTTTTTATAGTCTTCTCAATCAAATTGACTTCAAAGTCTTGTATAAAAAATATATCTGTTGTGATTTATGAGATTTAATTCTCACTCTCATCCATCCAAATCTGTCAAACGAGAAACAAAAAAAAATTGCGACAAACCACAAATCCGGGGCTCCACACACACACACAAAAGAATCAATGAATGAGTCACCACAGATAATAGTTTGATTGTTTATATGACAAAACCAAACAAATGAATTTGAATAATTATTTGACTTCTTCAAATTCAAGAGTTGAAAATGCTCACTCTTCGCAATGGGATCATCTGTTTTATTTATTTAAATATTATTTAACATATATGAGTCGTGTATCCCGGATCAATGGAACGACATTAATTGATGGTGGCTCAGCAGTACCACTACCAGCCACTACGACATCACCACACCACTTGCTCTCTTAAAGACAGACAACAACTCAAAAGAAGTTTTGAATTCAAACCAGTTCTAGTTATAGCTAACCCCAATAAGCTGGAAAAAATTTATGAACTGATCTACCGCCCGCAAAAACAACTCAGTGAAATAGGTGGGTCAATCGTTACTAATATCCCCTTCATCGCTGTCTCTTCAATACTTACCAAACACTATTCAAATATCACAAGCTCACCCTTTAATCCTTCTCAAATCATCCTGTGGGTCTTTTTTGGTTTTCTTTTCTTTTAACTCTATCATATCTGCGAACCCAATTGCCATTCTGATCATGTAAATTTTCATCTTGTCTCATTTTCTCGTCAATCATAAAATTGGAAAAGAAAGCACAGACGTCTCAATCAAGTAGAAGTTGTAATAAAAATGGAGAAAAAACCTTACACCAATGCCTCTCGTTTTCAGTTATATCACCATAGATCTATTCAGTGCAATTGATGTTACAGTTGACAACCTGAGTTAGCAAATTACTCATCTTTTTGCTCTCTCTTCCTTCATTCCCTATCTGTTGCTACTTTTTCTTCTTCTTCTTCTTTTCCGCCTTGTTTAATCTTCAAAACTGATAAATCATAAGTGGCAAACATCTGAATGTTCTGCTCATCGCAGAATTTGACTCACAACACTTATAAATTGGAACCACATCAGAATTATCGTACGAAGTTGTAGGGCAAGTCTGAATGAAATTGCGTGACATTATTATACTAGCAATGTTGGGAAACCAACTATTGGTCTTTTGAGTAGTTCATGGATACTGTAGTGACACATTTGTTCCATGTGTTGGGATATACATGTGTTTGATTATTAATCAAAACCAACTGATTTAACAATTATTCTCCAAAGAGTTGAAAAAAGAAAATTTATAAAAAAAGGCTTGTAATTGTGTCAAATAACTAGGCGACTATAGAGGAAAAGCTCAATTTCCCACTTACTTCCCTCCATCTCCAATCCTCTACAGTCAATTAGGCTCTACCATCTTCCAAAGATGATAGTTATTTGACAACAATTTACTTACACACACAAATGTGATACCAAATAATAAAAAAGAGAGGAATTTACTTATATGAGATCGGTCCAGACCGGTATTTGCCCTCGGACCGTATCCCCCACCTTTAGAAGAAAAAACCGTTGCAAGGCTGACAAACACTTTTTTAGGGAAATTAACGAATTTAATCATTTGTAACTATGAAGCTGACATCGAAGGCATGCTTATGGAACTATCAATTAACAATCGAATTACTCTTCAAACAGCTGATGACAAATGGAGACATTGAACTTCTACATCAACGATCATATAAATAAAGCAACACATTCCTAGACTTCACTGTTCTTTTAAAAATATATCATCATTCAAATCAAAACAAAACAATTCAACTTTAACCTGTAATCTCGAAAAATAAATCAAACAATGTTCACATCATTACCAAAGAAAGCTATCATCGCCATCACTTCAACTCATGTCCCATTTTATGAGGATGGTTCCAAAACAGGTTTGTTCTACGGTGAACTGGCTCACCCTTGGAAGGTCTTCACCGAGGCTGGATTCGAAGTCGACTTTGTCTCCGAAAGTGGTACTTACGGATTAGACGACCATTCCGTCAGCACCCAATTCTTACCTCAATCTGACATTGACGAATTTCATGATCCAAACGCTGCTGTCACAAAGCTGTTACAACACGTCAAGAGAGCAGACACTGTCAACGCTAACGATTACTCCGTCTTCTTTGCCAGTGCTGGTCATGCTACTTTGTTCGATTACCCTACTGCCTCCACTTTACAAGCCATCGCTGAGACCGTATACGAAAACGACGGTATTGTCAGTGCCGTCTGTCATGGCCCCGCCATCTTTGCAAACTTGAACGACAGACAAACAGGAGAGCCATTGATCAAGGGTAAGAGAGTCACAGCATTCACCGATAAAGGTGAGGAGATGTTAGATTTGGCTAAAGTTATGGTTGATAACAAGTTGAAAAGTTGTGAGATGATTATTGCTGAAGTTGGTGGTGTCTATGTGGCCCCACAGCAACCATTTGATGATTTCAATATCACCGATGGAAGACTAGTCACCGGTCCAAACCCAGCATCTGCTACCAGTACCGCTAAAGCACTGCTTTCTGTCTATGCTGCTTTATAATTTAAGTTTTTTCATCACTTTATATGCTTATGTTCTTCATTGTCTTTCGCATCACTGCAATTGATTATATCGTTTCGTTTATTCAATTGCAACAAATAAGTTGGTCAATTTTGGTCCTGATATCAAAATTGTGCCATTGATGTCGATTACTTCAAGTAAGTGTTTTTTTTTTGAACAAGTGTATCAGCGCCATGAACGATTCATATGGATATTGAGATCAAACTTTTATTGCCTGATTTCTTTCATGTAATGATTAATTACCCGACTTACAGCAATTCAACTCCTTAAATGCTTTATCCCCATCGAAATGGAATGGCTAAATTATCTATCTGCCAACAAAACCCATATCGCTAGCAATATCCCCACCTGTGCCAAATATTGCAACCAATCGTCATCGCCAAATCAGCTGGTCTATTTTTGTAACCTCTATGAGATATGGGGAAAAGGAATTCTTAGATCAATTGATACAAGGATTGGAATTGGATATAAGATAATTGGGTGTCAAGAACATATATGAGTCACATGATGCTTCATTTGATACAAATGACTTATCTAACAGTTCATAAAGCTTTAATGGAACTGTCAATTGCCATATTGTTACAACATTCCTGGTGATCACCGGTAGA
>JAKTUO010000031.1:0-137798 GCA_030556755.1 Nakazawaea anatomiae | reverse complement strand
CCTAACTGAAAGGTCGATCTCACAAGATTCACAGAATCTTCAAGGACATCCAGCGCTTACAAAAAACGATATCGATATCGATATCAATACATCCCTCATTGGCGCTTACCCAAAAGATGATATTACAACTGAGAGATTACAACAACCACCAACAGTCAAACCATATTACCATAAACCAGAATCAAATTCCTTACTGAAAAACGACGATTCAGGCTTCAGAGCCAAAAAATTATTCATGGGCTCAGTTGAAGAAGCATATACACCAGATATTGCCCAAAACGGTGATGAGAACACTCACGGATTTCTCAAGCGTATTTTCGGTTTTGACGCTGTAAGAAGACATCAAAAATTTGCAAATGTTAGTCTTCCAATTATTGAACGCGACCCTTCCTTCAATATGGAAGAAAACTCACAACAGTCAGAAGATCATACTGCTACCGATGAAGAATTTCAGGAAACTCTTGTTAACGAACTAATTGACTCGTACAATGAGGAATGTCGTTGCGTTAACTGTATTAGAAAAGCTGGTGATGGTTCCAACTCAAGAGATACTGCTTGGGAGACTGTTGAAAGCAGATACTCTTTGCAAGAAGACTTGGTTTCTATGGGATACCAGAATTCAACAGCCCTCGGTTCTCCAAACTCATCACTCAACTCTGGATCACCTACAAAAAGTTGTTTGAAGCATCCTGGTCAGAAGAGTCCATCAAAAACTGTCAGTTTCAGTCCCTCTGTGACTTTTATGTGTGACGATGAACTAACTTACGCTCCGACTAAACTAGATGCCGTTTACAATCATGAACCAAAGAATTTGTCAAGTTCTTCCAAAGCTGACTCAATTCGCAGCGCTGGCGCTGCTATAAAGGGAAAGCTCAACAACTTCGATATCCATTTAACAAAATCATTGAAGTTAAGGCATATTCACCATAAACCGAACAGAGGGAAGGTGATGCAAGAAGAGCACTACAACGCCAACCAAGAGGAAGAAGACGACATGATTATCAATAACGGCATCAATACTACTAGGGAACCAGACTTATTCGACGAATTCAATATGTTCCTTGAAAAACATAGGGAGAACAACAGAGGTGATGATGATTCCGATGATCCTGTTATCAGAGACTCCAATGGAGAAATTTTACTGAATAATATGGTTGAAGCATGGGCTTTCTTCGTTCGTCAAAAGTTGTACTTATGAATGGTTGATGGAGTTGCAACCATAGGCATACTGCCATTTTAGCATATACATATACATAGACATATACATATACATATACGTATACATATACATATACATATACATATACATATACATATACATATACATATACATATACATATACAAATACATTTACATATACATATCCATATACAAATATATTTAACAAAGTATTGTTATACATCTAACAAGGTTTTTATACAGTAGAAATCTGGAAATATTTAATGTTATACATTTTTATTATCTGTTCATCTTGTCTCAAACAAATACATTTGCACTGTAATCTTATTCGAGAATTGCCTTTAAAGTGTTGTGAGAAATTTATGAAACTTCCACCACCGGAACTTTTTCATAAGTCATTTGCAGACGCATTTTCGGATTGAGCAAAGTGAGCTATGTCAAGGAAATGTTGCCTTTTGGAAATTCTTAGTGGTGATTATAATAGGGTCTTCTATGAAAACCATTTAGTCAAACGCTTACACTACTTAATACTTAAAGCTATTGTTGGGGATGCGGCTCACACACAAGGAATGGCTAAATTGAGCAGTATCATACTTCAGATGGGAATAATTGGAATTTTTTTCGTCTAATGACTATGTTTTCACTTTATAAATTAATAAAAGAATGTAGAATATCTTATTTGAATGATCAATTAGTATTCATAACCTTGCCATATCAGCAATTACAGACGAATACCTTGAACACTTACAGCTTTGTAAGACTTTTCAAGAAATTGGATGTCTTCTTCAGAAAGCTCTAACTTTGTAGCCTTGATAGAGTCTTCGATTCTCTCATACTCGGTGATAACACGGGGATAGCACCTTTAGCAATGATCCAAGCTGTGGCGATAACAGCCATAGAGACTCCCTTTCGTTTTGAAAGCTCCGTCGACTTTGTCGATAATTTCAGCGTTAGGTCCCTCTATCAACGGATTGAACAACATTGAATAATTGATTACAAAGGGCGTTGTAATATGCTTTTGGTAGTGTAATTAATTTCTAAAAAAAAAAGTAAGTTTACTTTTTGTCATTATCCTTTAAATTGAGAAACAACTATTGGCTTTAAAATCATCCTTTAAAAGGGCGGTTGTCTTCAATATGAGTGATCCCATTTACAGTGAAGTTGACCATGAAATACTGGAGATCATCATGCTGTTGAAACGGATTATCCTGAAGTATTCATCTAAAGTTGAATCACTGAAGGAAGATAGTGACAAAGTTAAGTTGATACAGCAGTTGTTTCAACAAGTCTTTCACTTTGAATTCCTGGAGGTGCAGGTGCTGGTAGATTCGACTACTAATAGCAGCGTCACTTCGAATGCATTTGCCGAAATGTTGTACACCACGGAGTTTTGTGGAACAGACCTAGGGAAAGAACTTGATGATGATGTTTCTAAGTGGGAAAAAAAATGGGAGGAAAATGTAGGCAAGAGCTACGATTTGGCTATTTTGATTCCGGAAGTCATTTTTTCGGATCCTCAAAAATTAACCTCAAAGTCCTTAGAGATTTTCTACCAAATTGCCATAATCCATCTTTGGCGAAAGATAGCAACTGTTATAAAGCTGATGGGGGGTGAAATTATAGTTGGTCCGGAAGATAAAGGGAGTGGTGTTGTTGTGGAGTTCCCACACTCAGGTAAGAATATTGCATATCACGCAAGGGCTGACACTAGTTGTCTGGTTCTTAGAAATGGTAATTGGTACACAGTCATTATTGGTGAAGTGAAGAGACTGCAAATCGGTGAGTTAATTGAGATTTTCTTAGAGCATATGAACGAGGAGAAACAAGAAAATGCAACAGATTCAAGACCCAATAAAAAGAGGAAACTCAGGTCAAACAATGCTACTCTTAAATCTTTATTAAAGGAGCCAGCAGTGGAGAGATCTGCGATAGCAGTCGGTAAATCTGGTAAGAAGGACGACAGATATCAAAAAATCCTAAAAATGGTCAATCAAACTCTTCACGAGATGATTTCATGTGGTGCACCCATCGGCTTTCTCACTGACATAAGAAGCACGCTCTTCATTGAAGTTGATTTGAAAAAGATCCAAAGGACCGATGCAAAGATGGCCATAAAATACCATTTTGTGTCTTCAACTGAGAATGGCAAATTATGCTTGAGAAATATACTACTGGCGTTGACGATGAAATGCTGTGAGAAGACAGAGAATCAGCTAAAAGATGAAGCTTTGAAAATGCGATCCACGGTGTATCATAGTCTTCGCAAGACCGATGACGAATTTATGAATGATTTCACCAATCAATCTTTAAATTTCTATGATGAGACATCTAGACAAATTTTTAAGGCTGGTGAAGGCCTTAAATTGACTCAGAAAGACAGGGAATTGCTGCAGATAGCCGAGGCGATTATTAGTGAGATGCCCGAGATGATTGTTAGTGACATGTTTCTTGATAGCGAGGCTTATGAAGAAATACAGTGCGGATATCGCACGTGCAATGCACAGGTCATCAAAATGAAAAGTGCCTTTTTGGAAAATTATGTCACAATCAAAACAAGTCCGGTTATTTTGAAGGACGATCCTATTAAACGGTCTTTGAGGCAACGTTTTAACAAACAGGCCCAACCACATTTCTGGGTTACTTCCGTCAACAAGAATTATCCTCTTAAGGGAACATTTTCGGAATTTGGAAACTCGTTGAAGGAGCAGTACTACATTTTGAAGATTTACGATCCTTTTAAGGCAAAAAGAGATCATGAGGAATTGTTGACATTAGCTGAGACAACGGAATTGGCTTTTAGAAGTTGGAAAAATGAGAAATCGATATACGAGAAATTGCTTGGTTGCAATGCATTCAACAACGTTTATTTTCCTCAACCTTTCATTGGAGGATTATTTTTGGATGAGAAAGGATACTGTGCCAGCCAAGGCCCATTCCTTGTTTTGAAATATATCCCCAGCAAGAAGTGGACGAAAGACGATTTGACTGAAGCAAATAAAGCTTTAGTTTTACAACAATTGGATGCCATACACGAAATGGGTGTACATCATGGAGATATCAATTTCAAGAATATATTGTTGACAGAAGAGGAACCTCGACGGGTGTATATAATTGATTTTGGCTATTCGAGGCTAGTTAAAGTAAATGATGAAGATGAATCCACGGCCGAAAAACGTAGCCAAAAGGATATAGATGATTTCAATGAGATGTGGAAGAAAGGGTTAACAGATGACAGCTAAATTAATGGCGAAGAATGGTCAATGTTAGCACGGGTGAGGATATTGCAGGCAATATGGTTCATTTTATGTTGCTAGATAAATAATTCGGCCATTCTCCTACTGTTACATATACTTTGCTCTTGTGTTAAATATTTATCAAATGTGAGTATGAGAATTTTAATTTGAAACTTTCAATTTTTGCAAAAAGCTAGTAGATCAAATGTGGGATTTACTTTCTCTACAGAGGACTCATTCCTTAACTAATAAAAATGAAGAAAGAAGATAAAAGAGAGATTAAGATAAAGGCAAAAAAAAAAACACAGCAGTATGCAGACAGAATCAGATTCTATGGAAAGATAGTGACTAGCTAACCGCTTTTGTCTGATTTGGTGGTGATCTCGGCGATATTCCATAGCTGAATCTCATTAGGGGCTACATTGATGATACAATGTTTGGAGTCCAGTGACATGGCAATTGAAGTCTATCTTTTCCCGATATTCACTGAAGCAATTTTTAGCTTTGTCTTCAAGCTGTAAACTTCTAAGAAATTGGAATGCGAAATGGTGAGAAGTTTCTTACCATTTCAAGTCACAGCCAAATCGGCAATTCGTTGAGACAAATCCCAATTGTAAAACTCCTTAAAATCATTTTTTCCCAATTTACCTCTTATCGGGGGATACCGTGATGAATCCAGACGAGTCAGGTAACCAACCGAAGGACCATACTCTCACTGTTTCAAAGAATTTGATTTTTTGCAACTGTTGGCCAGTCTCGACATCCCATAACCGAAAATGAAGATCCATACCACATGTGAGCAAATACTTGTCATCAAGAGACCAGGATGCATATGAGACCGGCTTAGAGGATTCTGTCAATTCGTGTTTTATGCTGAATTGTTTGTCAACATTGTAAAGGATGATTATGGAATCATTTGACATTGAACATAAATTTTTCCCATTATTGCTTAATTTGACAAACCAAACTTCATCATCGTGAGCAGTCAGTTCATGGATGCATCTAGTGGGGAAATTTGATTCATCGAATGAGAGGTCGTTATATAAAGGCATTTCCTCGCAAACGGTATTGGTATCCAGTGGGTTGTCCTTCAAACATCTCAATATGTTGGACCTCTGGTACTCTATTGCCTGGTCGAGCAGCGTGCCCCTACAAAAAGTTGTTTGAAGCAGGCTGCTCAGAAGAGTCCACCAAAGACTGTCAGTTTCAGTCCCTATGTGACTTTTATGAGTGACGATGAAATAGCATACGCCTCAACAAAACAAGATGCCGTATACACTTCTGAACCAAAGAGTTTATCAAGTTCTTCCAAAGCTGACTCAATTCGCAGCGCTGGCGCTGATATAATGGGAAAGCTCAACAACTTATATATTCATTTAACAAAATCATTCAATTTGAGGCATATTCATCTTGAACAGAACAGAGAGGAGGGTGATGCAAAAAGACTACTCCAACACCAACCAAGAGGAAAAGAAGGACATGGGTCTCAATAACGGTATCGATACTACTAGGGAACCAGAGCCATTAGACTTATTTGACGAATTCAATTTTTTCCTTCAAAAACAGGGAGAACAACAGAGGTGATGCTGATTCCGATGAGCCTATTATCAGAAACTCCAATGGAGTCATTTTACTGAATAATATGGTTGAAGCATGGGCTTTCTTTGTTCGTCAGAAATTGTATTTATAAAAAATTGGTTGATGGAGTTGCAACCGTAGGCCTACTGCCATTTTTGCATATACATATACATACACATATAAATTTACATATAAAATATATTTAACAAAGTATCGTTATACATCTAACAAGGTTTTTATACAATAAAAATCTGAAATCTGAGGTATACGTTTTATCTATCTGTACATCTTGTATATGAAACAACCCTGTATGGAGCATAATGAATTGGAGTCGATAATAGTATGAACGATTCCTCCCATGGTAGTGGTATTCATGTCATTCTATGTTCCCGGCATTATTTCTCTCCCTCACCTCTCAAATTTCAATAACCGAGATCTCAGTAGCCGTTCTAAGAAATTGAACAAATGTTTCTCTCTCTGAAAGAATGTTGGTGTCAAGTAATTGCTTGACAAATATCTTCCTTGCTTTCCCAGCACTTGGGAGTAAGTCGTGCAAGCATATTTCAACCCATTGGGCAAACATATAATCAAATTGTTCCTCCAAGCTGATTTCCTTTGATTGCAAATCATTCATTTGAGTAAATAGTGTTTTGGCCTCAGGGGAGCCAGTCACTTTCAATGCGGCAATAATTCCAATGAACTCAGATCTCAACAATGGTACATCATCCGATACAATAACTTCTGTCAACAACTCAACAGCAAATCTAGTTGCATTTTCATTCTTTTGTAAAATGTACCCGGTCAATAAAGTATCTAATTCAGTGGAGGTGATTAAACCTCCACTTTTCAACAAACAAATGATGATATCCTTGTTGAATTTACGGTCATCATAAAGTTATACAAACCAATGACTGACATCATACAATGCACTTGGTGAAAATGCACAAGCACATTCTAACAACAATACAAAAACTTCAAAAGTTAATTTCTTCTCACACACAGTGAAAAGGGCTTGGACAGCCAATTGAGCAAGAGTAAGCAAAGCTGCCTGGAAACATTAGTCAACTTACATCCGATGGGGTCACGCTCAAAATTTGATTTAACTTTTATGGCCATGTATCAAAACTTTTCAAGGAAATATTTGGGGTGACAAATCGACCCAAAGGAGGCATATCAGAAACCGACCATTGGAGAAGATCCAACAAGTGAAACTGAATCAACGAGTGCTTGTGGGACAGAAACAAATGAATGGAAATATTCTGACAAATCGTCTGACATCAGCAATACCACTCCCTATGTGTGATCAGATGCTTAATATGATTTGTCACATCATTCAAAGACAAAAAAGAAATAAAAAATTACAAAAACAATTAGTTTTCAATTGAGATTGTTTCACATTGACCACCCAATTGATCCATTGGCCAGTTTGTTCGAATTCAAATGGCAATGATGACAGGTTCACAGTATCACCACATGACTCAAGAAGCATCTCCAAAGACAGGGATGTCATCAAGACATACGTGCTGATACAAGCTTTGATAGGAAAAGGGTCAATCGGTCACTTTTGGCTCTGCCAACAACCACAATCAAGCCTGCTGTGAGCCAAGTAAAGCTGCACCCTTAATTATCGCAAGAATAATAACATTGTTGTGGAGCCTATTCACCATAAGGATCAACAAATTTTACAATTGCTCAAGGATGAAACTTTGGCAAAGCGTTCAAGGATGAAACTTCGGCAAAGCTCGCACTCACAAATGGTGTCAGTCTTGCCACAATTTTGATCTCTTTTGGGTCATTTGGAGAGGTACGGTTAGTTGGTTGTCTTGCCAAACATCGATATCGGCAAAGAGTATCAGGGACAACTTTAGAATCATCCCCGCTTTCTGATGCTGACGGCGAAAAGATTGACGAGATCTCCAGGGGTTTGATCTGTGTTTTGGTGGGTACGGCTTTATACCTCCTTGCTTCAAATACTGCGGCTGTTAAAGAAGGTGAAAAGTGATTTTTTCTATCCATTTCCAAAAAAGTTTACTTCTAGCTTTTGTGGTCGATCCATGTTGTAAAAAATCAATTAGCGCTACATATAAAAAAATTGTTTGATGATCCCTTTCAACTTGATACATTTGTTTCCTCATCAGATATATCAAACACAATTAACAACCATAAATTATCGACACACTTCAGTGTCAATTCAAATTCTAATCATCTGATTAAACACACACACACTTTAATATCAAAAGCTCAACAACTTCTACACAACCTCCATATTTGAACGAAGCCATACAAGATTCAAATTTGATTCTTATTTTACTCATCTGAGATTGAACAGCTACAATTACCATTGACACCGAAAGAAACATCTGCCAATCATGACGGGTGTAAGAATCTTGCTGCATAGAGTCAGGATGAGATGCCATAGGATGAAAATGGAACACTTCCACAGGAAACATGATATCAATGATGGACCGCTGATCATCACAGAGCGTGAATCTAATGATTTTTTGCTCGCTTCAAGAACGCCTTCCATCAATTTGGCAGGAGATGACCTAACTGAAAGGTCGATCTCACAAGATTCACAGAATCTTCAAGGACATCCAGCGCTTACAAAAAACGATATCGATATCGATATCAATACATCCCTCATTGGCGCTTACCCAAAAGATGGTATTACAACTGAGGGATTACAACAACCACCAACAGTCAAACCATATTGCCATAAACCAGAATCAAATTCCTTACTGAAAAACAACGATTCAGCCTTAAGAGCCAAAGATTTGTTCACGGGTTCAGCTGAAGAATCATATACACCAGATATTGCACAAAACGGTGATGAGAACACTCACGGATTTCTCAAGCGTATTTTCGGTTTTGGCGCTGTAAGAAGACATCACAAATTTGCTAGTGGCACTTCTCCAATCATTGAACGCGACCCTTCCTTCAATATGGAAGAAGACTTACAACAGCCAGAAACTCATACTGCTACCGATGAACAATCTCAGGAATTTCTTATCACCGATTTATTTGATCTCGTCAGTCTTCCGATTAATGAACGCGACCCTTCCTTCATTAAGGAAGAAGACTCACAACAGCCAGAAGCTCAAATTACTCCTGGTGTTGCACAAAACGGTGATGAGAACCCTCCCTGGTTTCTCAAATTTCTCAATCGGTTTTTTGTCTTCGGTGCTAAGAGAAGACATCAAAAATTTGCCAATGTTAGTCTTCCAATTATTGAACGCGACCCATCCTTCATTAAGGAAGAAGACATACAACAGCCAGAAGCTCAAATTGCTACCGATGTACAATATCAGGAAATTCTTATTGGTGAAATAACTGACTCGGACAAAGAGGAATGCCGCTGCGTCAGCTGTATCAGAAAAGCTGGTGACGATTCCAACTCAAGAGATACTGCTTGGGAGACTGTTGAAAGCAGATACTCTTTGCAAGAAGACTTGGTTTCTATAGGATACCAGACTTCAACTGCCTACGGTTCTCCAAACTCATCACTCAACTCTGGATCACCTACAAAAAGTCGTTTGAAGCAGCCTGATCAGAAGAGTCCATCAAAGACTGTCAGTTTCAGTCCCTACGTGACTTTTATGAGTGACGATGAAATAGCATACTCCCCAACAAAACAAGATGCCGTATACACTTCTGAACTAAAGAGTTTATCAAGTTCTTCCAAAGCTGACTCAATTCGCAACGCTGGCGCTGCTATAATGGGAAAGCTCAACAACTTATATATTCATTTAACAAAATCATTCAAATTGAGGCATATTCACCATAAACCGAACAGAGGGAAGTCGCATGAGCTGATGCAAGAAGAGTACTCCAACATCAACCAAGGGGAAGAAGAGGACATGGGTCCCAATAACGGTATCGATGCTACTAGGGAACCAGACTTATTCGACGAATTCAATATGTTCCTTGAAAAACATAGGGAGAACAACAGAGGTGATGCTGATTCCGATGAGCCTATTATCAGAAACTCCAATGGAGTCATTTTACTGAACAATATGGTTGAAGCATGGGCCTTCTTCGTTCGTCAAAAATTGTATTTATAAAAAACCCGGTGATGGAGTCAGTTACGCAATACATGTGACTCTATTTCCAAAGTTGCTATCCACAAAATATCACTTGCCTTTTTTTGCTACACAATAAAGCTACCAAGGTGGTTAAACGTGTAACCACCGATTATTTTAATGATAAATTTTATATAATTTAATAAATACGAACTGATCTTGAAGTTGATTCCGTTCCTCTTTGCCGATACCAATTTTGGCAAGACAACTAACTGTACCTCTCTGAATAGCCCATGACCTCATCATTGTGGCGATTCTGACACCATTTGTGAGTGCGAGCGTTGCTAAAATTTCATCCTTGAACAACAGTGAATTCGTTGATCCTTATAGTAAATAGGTCTCCTCAACAATACTATTCTCCTTGCGATATTGCAGCAACTCCGGTTTTGGCAATTAAAGGTGCAGCTTTACTTGGTTTACAGCAGACTTTATTGTGGTTGTTGGTAGAGCCAGAAGTGACTTCAACTCTTTGACAGACCAGTCAGAAACACCGATTGACTTTGTCAAACCTTTTCCTATCAAAGGTTACGTCAGCTCGTATGTCTTAATGACATCCCACTCATTGTAGATGTCTCTTGAGACACGTGGAGATGTTTGTAATCTGTCTACGTCTCCAATGAATAATGTGACATACCTTTCTGAACCTTGTCATTTACAGAAGCATCATACCTCAAACATGATCATTACACAATCTACTGAACTTAGAAGACCTTCCAAGTATCCACTTCGACAGAATTCGCTCTTTGATATTTTGTATACAATCTGAAAATGATTACATCGATCTGGAATCTACCACTTGTTAGCTTAACAATGAGTCGGTAGACTTGTGTCACCACATTGTGTTCTTTCACTTAATTAATTAGTATTATCTGAAAACTTTTAGCTGCAAGCTAAATTATGACATTGAGTAGGAGGAATTATCTGTTGTTTGTCTCAATGCTCATCATCAGCAAGGTCTCCCAAATTAGTCAGCCGCTATGGTAGTCAAATGGTTATCATAGCAGCAAACCGGGTTTGAAGAAAAGCTTTGCTTGAAGATGACATTCGAATAGTTCTACGAATTACACAATACGCTCATCTCAAACACTTGAGGAGTAACTTTTCATGAATTTGTGAAGGGAAACCATCTCGATTAGAAAATGTATAGAATTAATTTACCATCATATCAGTGGAATCAATCGTGCGATTTTGTCTTCAACATATGATGCTCCATTTATAAATGAATGTCTGCCAGTCTATTTCCCAATTGGGAAATAAATTAATAGATGTGATAACTATTTACTTATTTCCTAAAGAGGATATCTAATGATGTAAAAAAAAAAAAGGTTTTTTGATTTTAAAATTGTAACTGATTGAAGTACTTTATATTCATCAATAAATCAATCAACCAAATACCAAAGCACAAATGTCCCAAAAGAAAAACAGCATCAAGCCGTTTGGCATACAAAATCCCAACATTGTTTCCTCCTTGCCATCAGTTCCATCACTTCCACAACAACATCAATTTTTCAAAGTCAAACCACAACAACAGCCACAGCCATCGAAATACCCAAAGAGAGCTCTAAATCAGCCAATATCTAATAAATCCAATACCCAATATGAACTGACTTTGAAGCAGAAGAATGAAATAACGATAAAAATCAACAGGTTGTCGGAACTTGTTAAAGTGGATGAACCAAAGGTATACTACAAGGAGACGAGCGTTGATTTCACAAAAAGGGACTCGGAAACTATCAATGCCAACTTACCTTTAATTGATCAAACCAAATTGAACGCTCCAGTCAGAACGAGACAGTTTTTACCGTCCACCTATGCTGAGACGTATAATGAAATACATAGAAACGGTAACAACAATGTCAATACACCAAAGAAAGCTATCAGTTCATATGGTTCGGATGACAAATTGATCAGGGAGAACCACTCAAGATTTGCACCACTTTCATTCAACAGAAAGCAACTTAAAGTGAGTGATGACGGTTCTAAAGTGGAGATCATCGATTCACAAGAGCTTCTCCCACCTTCCTCACTGAAGAAGAGATCCATCCTGGAAATTGAACTTACAAGTAAGAATAACAACATCTTACTACCTCAAATGAAGAAGAAACACAGATATGATATTCCATTGGAAAATTCGAGAACAATATCTGCTAAAGAGGTCCTACGTATGGTGGATTCTTCGTTGGTTTCTTCAGATATGGACTACTCTCAGAACAATTCCATCACATCAACATCGATGATTTTAAACGGCAACAACGATACCCCGTTGAAATCACTTCCGTCATATTTGAAATTCTTTAACAATGGAAATGTGCTCATGGATACTCCAATCAAAAACAACTCAACTTCAACTCCACAGCAACTGAATAGATTTTCTAATTTCCAAGACGAAGATTTCAAATATAGTCCATTGAACGGATCTAAATTGAGAAGGTTATAAGGTTATGCTTATAGAGCTCAATAAACATCACTTTGTTGTGGATATGCAATTTTTGATTACAACTTTCCTATTTCTTTCCCACATCAAGTATGTCATCATCGACAGTATGGGCATCATATCATATAATTTTCAAACTTCAAATGAGATTGCATTGAAAAAAATCTCGATCCGAAAGCAGAAAGAAATAACAGCCGCAGCCACAAAAATAGTACTTCTCCTGAAATATTGGGTCTGTATTAGCAGGGAAGAGAGAACACTAATGAGTTCCATTATCAGATATTAATCATATCCATTCGAAAAGAACTCACTGATACAATTTATGACCAGCTTTACTGTGAGACTAAGAAAAACTTTTCTTGAAGACTGCTTATAGTCATTTCCGGTCAAAAAGATTAGCTGATGGTGTCTGTCAAGGTCCTGGAACTAGAGTATAGTAAGATAGTATCAGATGAGTTCATTAGATTGACACCAACGGGGAAACTCATATCAATCAATTATATGGTTAGTTGGGAGCTTTGTAACTGTGTTGTACTTCAAAAGGCAGATTCAAAGGATATTGTGTTTTTGTTTATTATTTAGCCATTTTTCGGACCAATTTTAGTACCGTGTCTAAAACACTTTCGCCAGTGTATCTAATACAATTTGCTTTACTAATTTCAAAACTCCACCTCGCTTTTGAAGTGATTTGACGATTACCTTAATCCACTTCTCGTGCAATGAAGCTATTGTTGTGTAACAGAATCTTTGTTGTTTCTGATATTAATCAATTGTCTTACCCACATTCAAGCGCCGATAAACGACCACTGGGCATCAACTGATCAGTCGGATCACGTTACGAAACACATCAGCCAACATCTTGTTACTACAGAAATTGATTGTCTAGCGATATTAGCGAGATCATGACTGAGTCAAATGAGGATGAGCTTATTAAAGTGCTGTTTTACAAATACGGGCTGCTTGCTTCATGAACAAATTGCAGTGGTCTGAAGTATCTATAGCACGTTGAGAAAATACTTGCAATGATACGTGAATTATTGGCTTGGAGACAAGCATACATCATCTCCTGAGGATGTATTTTACTCTAGTAATTGCGATTATTACGACACTTAAATCAAATTCATGAACCAGATTTTCATTCAATTATGTTCACAAATACTATATTTAATCGACTGTCTCCACTAAATAATGTATCTAGATGTAGACATCGATCATTTATAACTGACACACATACCCTAAATGTGAACCTTTGTCACCTTGTCTTGTTTCATCGACAGAAAAATCTCCTTCGATTGCCTTGTTGAATGCAAATATTTATAAATCAAATCATCAATCACGGTGATCCAATTTTTGATTATCCAATTGCCGAATACAAACACAGCCCAGTCGCACGAACTGATGTGTTTGACTCTGGTAATAAACTCGTCGTCATTGTATTTTCTAACTCATCATTAATTGTTTGTTTCATCTATAAGGATGCTAATATCATCTCCGATATAGTTATCACGGATAGATACTAGATTCGTACAGTTTGTTGACTTCAACTGGGCCAACGGTGAAGCCGGCCGGAAAAAACAAATTTCGTGTACTCATTAATCATTATCAATTGCTCTGGTTTCATACAGCATCTGGACACCAACCCCGCGATAAGTGAGTGAGAAGTTGTCATAATTCAAGAGTGGAGTATGGAACTGCTCGCATTATTATATAACAAAGACGGTATTCTGAACTCAATTGCCTTGCGGCGTAAATGTCTGTCATTCAGGGGCTTGGTTCGCGTCTAACATTTTGCGATGTTGATTGTTGTGTTAGCAAGTTAATCATCTTCGTCATCATCGTAATCATCCTCATCTTCGTCCTCTTCGTCACTGGAATCAAATTTTCTTTTCCTCTTGGAGCCATTACTTAAATCACCATCCAGTTTTCTTTTTTTACCTTCTCCAACCAATTGTTCAACCAATTTTTTATCTTCGACATTCAAATTTTGTTTTCTTGCATTTTTAATCACTTTCAGTTGCACAATCAACTCTTTAGCCCTCGAGAGTTTCAATGTGTCCTTACGCAAAATAAAGCATAGATCTTCAACTTTTATCTTCTTTAAAGTTTTCTTATACGACGTTGAGCTCCTCGTTGCTATTGCCATCAATTCTTGTGAAACATCTGTTAAATAATTGACCAATATATCTTCTAAAACTGCGACTGTTTGCAGATCCGGAGACTGTACATCTCCGTGAGCATACAACAACAGTGCAATCTCAGTCGTGAACGACTTCTTTGATAATTTCTTGGGTATATACGACATGGATGACTTTATCGCGTTGTTAAAATTGTATTTTTAACCTATATATATATATATAAATAATCAATGCCTTTTTAGTAATTTTTTTTCGTTTTTCTTTTCATACTTTTTCCCCTACTCTTTATATATCCTCATTGACCAGTTCACGAACCTTTATCTCGTAAAGATTACCACCATCAACCAGCTCACTTCTCATCCCTTGTAAGCAATCCCTAAATATTTTAACTTGTTTCCCTACATCTCCCATCTTGTTCAAAACGACGTCATTCCCTGTGACAAACCCATATATGGAGTATTGTAATCCAACTTCATTGCAAAATTCAATCACCAAATTTTGCACTTTTCTCAAATTATGTCTTGGAAGTCTTGGGAAAAGATGATGAATTGTTTGGAATTGTAATCCGCCATGGAAGTAGTCAAACCATTCTGGGCAATCAACATCCATGGTTGTTCTTATCTGTCTTGATACAAAAGTCTCCGAAGTGCCAAGATCGGATGTTGACATGGCAAAATGTGATAATGTGATTTGAACATGAACAATCATTGTTGTGATATGTGATACTAGCACGTATGCAAGTCTTGTCTGCCAATTGGGTAAAGTTTTAGTTACAAGCAAGTAGGCAAACCAATAGACAAAAAATGAGAGTCCCACAATTTCATAATATCTGAACCAAGCCAGTTGACCTTTCCTTGGTCCCAATCCCAAGGCCAAATGTAATACTGATAACCTGTAAAGATTGAATCTACCAAATGCTAAAATTGGATAGTACAAATATCTCTGTAATGGTACAACACGTTTGGCGAACAGGTCAAACCATAGTGTGGCACCATAGTAAGTGGAAAAGATATCTCCAAAGAGTCTTGAACTGACAGCAAAAAACGGTAAATGTTGAATATCTGGATCATGAATTGGATCATTTGTAATCAAATGATGAACGTTATGACTTCTTTTCCACCAACCAAGACTCAATCCTCCAAACCATGATGCTATTGTCATTCCAAACAAATTATCCAATTCGTAGTTATGGGTGATGGCAATATGCCCCGCATCGTGTGCAATGAACACCAGTTGTTGCCATGACAAACCCAAACAAATAGCTGATGGTATGTAATATTTGCATTTTAGAAATATAAAAGCCCATAAGAACAATGATCCGATCCTGCAAATCTCTTTAAAATACTCAACGTAAGGACACAGATAATAACCGCCAGCGATAACTTTCTCATGTAACTCGTTGTACTTACGTGACAAAAACAACTGGGTCTCATAATCCAATGAAGGTAAATTTTCTAAATCCAATTTAACCAATTTGTTATCGAAATTCTCAATCACCAATTTCGGATCACGGATGTTTTCCTCCACTTTAAATAAATGTGGCTTATCTAATGATAAGACCTCCCCTTGTGGGATCTTAGACCTTATTTCGACAGGTTGTTCACCAACCAATTTACCCTTATATGACTTCTCAACAGCATCATCATTAACTTGCATCTCTTTATAAACACCACCTTGTATAGGAGGCAACAAGTTCTCCCATTGGTAATTAATTCTCCCAATGCTGAACCTCTTAAACATCGCTATTGTCTCGTCAGAGTGATACAGGTTCATCTCGTCAGTAGCGTCTCTGCCTATCATATGGAAAATGGCCTGATCACCTCCAGGGTGTGGGACTAACCATTTGTTTAATTTTAAAACGTAAGTGTCATAGATGACGATGGCATTCCCAGTCAGAATCAATTGCTCGACGTCCCTTGGGGATAGGATCCTATTCTTCTTATTTATAGGCGCTGAAGAGAGCGTCACTGTTGTAGTCATTGATCTTCTTAACGGTGGAGTTTGTGTGATATTTTGAAATTTTACGTGTTTCAAATTTTTTGCTTTTTCGTTATACTTTTTGTCATTAAAATGTAAGAGATCATATGTCGCCAATAAAAGATAATTACAAAACTATAGGTCCTTAATTGGTTCTCTCTATATTTTTTTGCGTTTGATTCTCAATCATAAAAATGGGACTTTATTCATTTTATGATCGATAGCTTTACGAATTAGAATTTGAAGAAGCACTCACCACTACAAAAAATCAAAGAGGGAACTCAGCCTCCGTATAGGGGGGTCTTGAATAAGATTTGGATGTCTGCTTTATCAGAATTTTCGAAATATAACACTTTTGATATGGTTTCTCATTGATCAATTTTCAGCGCCCTTGTTTCATCAGGGGGCGATAAAGTCTTGTTGTCGAACGTGAGGGAGCAATGATGTGCCATTTGAAGAAGAATGTTAAATGTAAATTAGAGTAACAAAATCAAAATGTAAATAGATGGCTATCAGATGATCCCTGGATATTGTAACACTTTAAGTAAAACAATTCGACGAGTCTATAAAGACTATGACTCTGCACGTCTTCTCGATTATTGAAGAGAATAAATATAGAAGTACCACTTTGACAAAAAAAAAACGCTAAAGCAAGATAGAATTATAGTACAATAAATGTCAACATTAATGATAAATTTCATGAGTACACACCACAAAGATCACTGGATCACGAGATGAACCAAAGAATGATTATACAAGTAGTTATCAACAGAGCCAATATCAAGCTGTCTCTCTTCTTTCTTGTATTGATCTTCTTGATCAAAGTATTTATACCAGGCACACTAGCAAAACTATTTGAAATTCTTTGTCTTGCATCACTCAATGTAGAGCTTTGCAGTGAAAATATTTCTCTTGTATGTAATGCATCACTTATTAATCTATCGACAAGGTTATGTGATTCGTCCACCCTTTGGCGCTCATCTTGGATATAATCATCTTCATTCTGCATATACCCTGCCAGTTCTTGTTCTTGTTGATGATGAGAATCGATATCGTCACGAACACTGAATAACAAATTCATTCTATTTCTTTCTTCATGGATGGCTACTTTAATTCTATTAAAATCCCTCAATTGATCTTGTAATACTTCTTTTTGTCGTTGTAATTGTTGTAATTTCGACAGTGGTAATGTCAAATCTTGTTCTGAGATATTTGTCATTATTTGAATCACTTCCTCAGATTTTTTTATAAGTCTTTCAACGGCTCTCTCCAGTGATAGTTCTTCTGCTGTGGATGACGAGGATGTTGATTGAGCATATGAAGAGTATTTTGTCAACAGCAGTTGAGTCTTGTTTTCCAATGACAAGGCCTGAGCCCTTGTCTGCTGGAAACTCGTAGTAGTTGGTGACGACATATATCGCTTTCAAATTGTATGTGTATATGTTTATATCTTCAACTCTTTTGAAGTATTGTGTTTTGTTTTGGTTCTGTTCTGTTGTGTTCTTTTAATTTAAATTCCAAATTCGGAAAATTAATATCTGATACACTACAGCAGAATACAACAAGTGTAATAGAGTCTATAACACACAGACAATGACAATTCATAATATTTACTGTATATATATATATATATATATGACTTGGATTAAATAATAGTTTAAATACACAACTAGTCACCACCGTGGTAACAAGCATTAGCCCTCGAGTTTTTGTTTCTTTCTTTCACCCTTAATTTTATTTTAATTTATATTTGTTGTTATAATTATCAATCAATCAAAGGCCAATTGTTTCTTTATTTCAGCAATAGCTTTACCTGGGTTCAAGCCCTTTGGACATGTTCTTGAACAATTCATAATTGTGTGACATCTGTACAAGGACATTGAGTTTTGTAACATTTCCTTTCTCATAGCTGAAGCTTCATCTCTAGAATCGATTAACCATCTGTACAGTTGCATCAATACAGCTGGACCAAGATATTGTTGTTGATTCCACCAGTATGATGGACAAGAAGTTGAACAACAAGCACATAAAATACACTCATATAAACCATCTAATTTCCTTCTATCGTCAATACTTTGTAAATTTTCCTTACCATCAGCAGGAAGACTATTTCTCTGTAAATATGGTTGAATGGATTTATATTGTTTGTAAAAATGTGTCAAATCTGGTACCAAATCTCTGACGACAAACATGTGCGGTAATGGGTAAATCTTGGTTTCTTTCTTTGTGTCTGTTTCAATTCTACACAAACAAGCTAAAGTGTTTCTACCACCAATGTTCATAGCACAAGAACCACAAATTCCTTCTCTACAAGATCTTCTAAATGTTAAAGTAGAATCTTGTTCATTTTTAATTTTTAAAATGGCATCTAAAACCATAGGACCACATTTGTTCAAGTCCACTTGATATTCTTGCATCTTTGGTTTAACCTCAGGTGTATCTGGATTCCATCTATAAATTTTAAAAGTCTTTAATCTTGGTACTTGTTCTTCTGATACAGTAGCCAAGCATCTCTTAGAAATTGGTTGAGCTATGATTGATCTTTTCAAAGAAGATATCAAGAATTGTGATCTGAACATTGTTTTGATCGGGAATATTATTATAAAAGGTGTCTTATTATGAGAAATAAAAAATGACTATATGACTTTGAAATGAATATTGACTAAAAAATGAAATTGAAGAGGAAAAGTGTTGATATTTATTCCTTTTATTGCTGGTTTGTTATGTATAGAAAAACAAGGGCTGTCTTACATTTAAAGAAAAATCGCTTCCGATTTTGCACTGAGAGCGTAATCAATTTACATTTGATTGGTTCAATTCTTTTGAGACAAATCTGGAGAAGTTCAATCTCATCTCTCTCTCATCATACGTACAAAACACCAATACACATTAAACATTCTTTATGATATACATACACTATGTTAACTCCTATTTCTAAGATAACTCTTTTCGAACACAACATAAAACCAATTCCATTATCTCATCATTATAATCATCATCTAAGTTTCTTATGTTTTTTATCATACATAATCCATGATCATCAGTATGTTTATAAAGGTGATAGAAGAATGTGCGTGCTAAGAACTCACAAACGGAGAGTCACGTCTTTTCAGAAATGATTTTTGCTCCGAGAAATTACGGAGAAGAAATTGAAATTGTCGTGCGTAGTTTCACCATAAATTAGGGTAGTGTTAAAACTAACCACACATCCTCATTCGGAAGTAAAATCAAATAATGGGGGCTGTCTAGCCCTGTATGCTTTTTTTCATCAATTCCTTTAGTAAAAAAACACGATTGATAATCAATAAGAAGGAGAAGAAGGTGTTTTCTTTGAAATTTCGAAAACAAAGACACATTTGCTAGATTCATCACAATGTCTGATGTTGACGATGAGGAAGAGTTTCTCTATGGCTCAGATACAGAGCAAAACTCTACAACAAATACAAGTAAGAAGATAGTTTCACTGTCGACTGCTGTGCCGGAATCTCTTCAAGAATTGGAAGCTGATAATGATGATGATGATGACGATGAAAATGACGGAGAGACTGGGTCAGAGTATGAGTCTGATTCTGATGATGATGATGACATAGAAATCATTGTCGATTCGAATCAAGATGGCAAGACCACGTCTGGAATGAAATCAAATGATGCCACAAAACCTGCACAATCTACTGATGCTTCATCAAATGATACACAGGACGCTTCAACACAGGGAAAAAGTTTACCGGGTCATCAGGACTCAACAATTGACTTGGATACAGTTCCAATGTACAAAGGTCAAAAATTGACCGATTTAGATCTTCTGAAATTGGAAACTAAGCCATGGAGGCTACCAGGTGCTGATATATCTGATTATTTTAACTATGGATTTAACGAGATAACATGGTTAAAGTACTTGAACAAACATGATCAAATAAAGCAGATATTACAACAGCAACTGCTGCAACTGCCCCATGTGCTGCTGCCAATGCCTCCTATGGGAATGCCTCCATTTATGCCAATGCCCCCACAATTTAACATGTTCAATCCTATGATGAACCAACCTAATAGGCCAATGATGTGGAATCTGAACAATCTGAACAAACCACCACAACAGAATCAACAACAGCAACAGCAACCGCCTCAAGGTTTTAATCAGCAACAATTCATGCAACAACAGCAACAACAACAACAACAACAACAGCAACCACAGCAATATCCGAATAATGATAAGTCACCTACACCTCCATCTAACCTTCCCAAGATACCTACAAACGCCAAGTTACCACAAATTCCCAAGATGACACCACCACCATTACCCCCACCATCGGAGGATGATAGGGATTTGAAAGAAAAAAATTTAGGTAATGCTGGTAATGGAATGAATTATAGAGATAGGGGAAGATCGCAACTGCAGCAACAACAACAACAACAACAACAAAGGCGTCGTCAATGAGATGATGATGATTCTGCTGCATTTTTTATGTATATTATAACTATACGTCTTTACTAAAACTCAATTGTAATACTTGAATTTATTGTGGACAAGAAAATAAAGTTTCCAATTTTGGTCATACCATACACTGTGTAATTTCTTGTCAAGAAACAATTTCCTTCTTTTTTCTTTGATGGGTGATATTGAGCCCCTGTGAAATTTTGAGATTCAATCGAATCTTTAGATGATTGTGTAGATTGGGGAAGTTGATGAAAGGGGTGAAAGGGATGGGGATGGGGGTTTCTTGATCTTGAGGTTTTCCTTCCCCTTACCCCTCCCCTTCTTCCCTGCACATTGTAGGATTTGGTTTTCTCTTTTCTTTTAGTGATATCCGGCACCAGAATGAGATGATCCAATTGATGAGATGAATCTGGGGTATTTTTAGGAATTAAATGAGCGCATTGTATTTGTACTTCCTCAACAATAATACAATTATTTTGATGGAAGTTTAATTATTATCAAATATGGTTTGAATTTGTTTTTGTTCACTTCAGCAGAGTTAAAAGAAGTATGGGTGGGAAAATGAAGCAGTTACTTGATATGGGAATGATTAATACAATCTATTCACTTTGATTTACTCAATTTGAATAGAAATGAAAAACAAATATTAAATTAAACGTATATATAGTTGAAAAATAGAATCAAAAAAAAAAAAAAACATGATAATTGATTTCAAAAGTGAATAAAAATATAAAAAAAAAATCTATTACACCAACTGCCTTTGATTCATTAACTTGACCCAAGGTTGTCTAGCAAAATGATTCATATTAATTACCTGTTGTAAATGATCAATCCATTCATCTTTTGTAATTTTGTCATGAGCACTAAATTCAATAATTTCACCATTTGCAAATTTTAACTTAAACCCAAAATTTAATAAATTATCACTAAAATTTCGATCAGATTTGATTTCATTATCTGTAATGTATATGATATCAACAACTTTTTTCAAATTGATCTTACATCTAGTCTTTAATGAATCTTCATTAAATGCAATCAAATTAGTATCCTCTAATTTGAAAAAACGTCTCTTCATAATGGAACAATCCCCACCTTCTTGATTTAAAAAACCTTCAAATTTAACACCTGCACTCTTATTCACCATTTCTAATTCCTCATATGCTTGTTTGATCGATGTAGGTAAGATCTCATATTTGGAAACTCTAGGCAAAAATAATAATTGTAAATCAAGTGATCCAACTTTAGAAAATTGATTGTATCTCTTTGCATTCCATTCATTCAATATCGGTAATTTGTATGAAATGGCTCTTCCAGTAACATCTTTTTCAAATTTTGACAAATCAATGAGTACTTTACCAAATGATCCATCCTTTGCCATGATATCAGCCCATGGATCAGGTGGAGGTGGCTTCGTCACAAGCTTTGTCCTTGTGATGACATGTTTATTCTTAAGTAATTTTCCCAAGAATCCCTTTGATTTAACAATTTCACGCTCTTTAACTTCCACCAATGTACTGCCTAATTTTTCATATTTTGCCTTCAAAGTTAAAACCAATGATAGAGACTCTTGACAAACAAATTCAAATTCACGATCTATTGGAATTTTGTCATCCAATTTGAAATAATCAGTCTGTATTCTATGCACACCATTATCTAAAATGATATAGAATTTAGCCTTACGGTTTTTAAAATCGGGCAAGTCAAGGTTAAACAATGAATTTATCTTGAGAAACAACCTACCACTTTCACCATTCACCAACATCTTCTGTTTCTGTATAGCTGGCTGCTTCTGCTCTTGATGAACCACTTGTGGTGGTAGACTATTGATTCTCGTTTGTGACATCACTCCCAAGGGTTTGGGTGGCAATTCCTTTTGAGAAATTGATGCAGCTGGCATGATCTTTGCAGGAGAATTCAATACTGATAAGTTACTCAACATGGTGACATCATTATTTTCAATTGTCTTTATCTCTGTTCCATCTGAAGTAGCACTATAATCTTCTTCATCTTCTCTTGGAAACAAAGTTGCTATCTCAGCTGAGGCTGCTTGTTGATGCTGAAATTGGATAGGTTGATTTATCTTCATCGTTGACAGTGCATTTTTAACCTCATGTTCTTCATCTGAGAAAACCTTGACTGGTGTAGTACTCAAAACTTCATCTTCTCCCCGACTCTTGACAGTTCTAATGGTTCCATTTCTCCAGATATTTCTCAATTTTCTTTGATCAACTGACAACGCAGGAGATGACAACAAATCTTGTGAATCTTGATACTCACCGTCATCATCTTCCTCACTTATGTAACCTCCATCGACTTTCAAACCATATTGTTTGAAATCTGATCCAAAATCAGATTCACCTGAAATATCTGGCAATTCAAGTTCGGTATCATCATTTTCCTTTTTCAAATGGCGATTGGTCTCGATCTTGACCTTCTCCTTATCACCAACATCATCATCGTCGTACTCTTGTGAAATCACCCTCTTGCTTATAAGATGCACAGTATTTTTGCCATTGGTCTTCTCATGTTTGAATTCCATTTTTGACTTGTTGATGCTCGTACCACTTGAAACTATGCTATTGCATCTTGTCGTCTTGTGCTTTGGAACTCGCAGAAATTCAGGTTGAGACTGCCATATTGAATAAACATCTGTACTTGGTGAAGACAAATTCGAAGTGCTCGCGAATTGAGACTTTTTTGGATTATCCATCAATATATCTGCGTAACTATCTCCATATTCTTGAAATTCCTTTTTAGGAATATATGCCAGTTGAAGTTCTTGTTTAATAATAGCTTCATGGTTTTCTGACCCTTGACTTAAGTCCATGGACAATGAATGTGAATCATTTTCATATTCTGGGTTAGACGCAATCCTGTACTGATGTTGAGAAGTGGCATTTACTTTCTGTTGAGTGAGTTCCTTCAAATGGATAGGTACATCATCAGCCAATTCAGTAGAGTTGCCCATAACATCCTTTTCCCCCATAGCTTTCTCTGTCTCATACTCAGGTTGCATATTATTATTCGATGTCGTATACTCACCGGTTGGTGCATTTTCAGCCTCAGGATCGAGGAGCTCATATTCTGACGTGGGCTCTCTCTTGATGAAATTTACCTGTCTTGATTCAGCTTCTTCTTTTTTCACATTTGCCTCATCATTTGAAACGAGCTCCTTTCCATGAAAACTTTCATTGGATGAATCTCCTTCTCTCTTCACCAGCGGTGATTGTTCATCTGGATCTTCTTCTGAGTCTTCATGACGAGCACCATCTGCAGTTTGGAAAACATCAACTGTCTCCACCGCTTGATTATCATCATTTGATTCTTTCAACTGATCAGCAAGTTCATTGGAACTAACAATTCTTCTCAAGTTACTTCCGACGTTGACCAAAAATTGTCCCATCTTGTAAGGAGATAAAACTTCGGTCAACGACGACTGTCTAGAATGTGCTATTTTCAATGGAGTTAATGAAGCATGTGATGGCACCTCGGCACCGTGTTCAATGTCCGATTCTTCTAATGGTTTAGTAAGCGAATGGCTAGATCTCTCATCTGTGCTTTCGAATGCATTTGGGTTCTGTATAAGATCTTCCAATCTATCATCATCAAACCCTGTGACACCATCATGCATTGTCATTGAGGATAAAACTTTTGTTTCACCTGGACTGCTGGTCTTCAAAATTCTTTCACCTGAAGCAATAGAGAATTGTGATTGCATTGAATTGGATCTATTCAAATCCAACTTCAAAGAGTTGTAAGATTTGGTGTTTCTTATATTCGTCTCGTACAATTCAGCAAATCCATCATATTCCTCATTGTCGTCAGCAGTAGCAGCACGTCCCTTGGACTTAACTGCATTGACCAACATGTCATCGTAATAGCTGTTCTTCTTCACCACAGAATGAGACCTTTGAAACTTCATTTCCTCCATATATTTGTCATGATCGAAAGTATCATTGACTCTATTGTCTAAAGCTGCGTTCAACTTTTCTTCCATCGTCATTTGCTTGATTGATGCAAGTTCTTGCGCGGTTAGTTCAACATTATCCAATAAAGGTTGCAGCTTTTGTCTATCAAGTTGAACTGTCTTCGTTTGTAACACAGGAGAAGACAGCATCATTGAAGAATCAGCTGAGTTTGGCTGATCTGGCAAGGGTTTTCGTTTCTTGGGACTTAAGGGTTTCCAAAGCTGTGGTTTTACGTCATCATTCTGTTCCGTTGATTCATACCCTTCATCATCACTTGATTCTCTCTCATATTTTATCACCTGTGGGGAACCACTGGCTATTAAAACAGATTTTTTTGAGGGTGAACTTTCTTTGTTTTTCAAAATGGGGTTGTTTGACCTCTTTTTCGGTGTTTCATAAACGGCTCTGGGACCTTTCAATTGAGACTGACTCTTTGTTGGTGGTACATTAGGATTTAGAGGTATATCTTGCATCACAGTTTCTTCTTCTTGGTTTTCTGACCCTTTTATTGGAACTGGAATTGAAAGGTCATCGTTTAAATTAGACTTACTCAAAGTCCTCAAATTGAGCGGTTTTGTTGGTGATATATGATGTTGTAACAGTTTTTGTTCTTTCTCCCCATGTATTAGCGGCAGTTGCATCTGCATCTGTTTCAGCTGTAATGTTTGGAATTCTATTTTACTATCATCGTTTATTTCTTTCAAAAGTAAATCGACTGAGCTATTCTCATGCTCGAATATGTGATCATAGGGACTTTCCTTTTTGATTAAATATTCATCATTCTCTTCAAAACTGAATTCATCATCATTGTGAAGTAACGATAGCCCGGTATCAGAGTGTTCTTTTTTGATTAATGATGCCATTCTGTTCGTTGTTGTTTTGCTTGATTAGTGATCTATCTGATCAATAGCATTCCTTCATCTCTACCATTTTCTTTGTTTACAGTTTTTTTTTTCTCACTTCAAAATAAAAGTGTATGGCGTTTGTTTACATTTACCTCTTTGAGGAAACTAAATTACCTCTTTGTTACACCTTACACGCCTTAGTATAAACGTTTATGATGACATCTAGACAAATTCTCAACTTACATAAGAAGTGATATACGAATATGTAATCAAATGACTTTTTATTTGGATTTTCTATATACACGATATCGACGATAACAGATAAATGTGAAACAAGTTATGGCTTCAGCACTCTTACATCGAACAGACAGAAACCACTTCCGTCACGTAAGAAAACCCTCTCTCTCCGGAAAACAAAATGTTGTATATTGAAGCATTCGACACCAAGAAGTAACAAAATTGACAAAAATAGCGAACCATCTAAAACATTGTACAACAAAAACCCCAAACCCCTTGGAACTTTAATAAAAATTTTAAGTTCCTTAATAGTTGAAATGCAGTATTAAAAAAACACAAATATGATAAACCCCTTTTAGTAGCAGTAGTAGTATTAAAGATGATGTAAAAGATTACAACACTCTTAATTTTGGAGTAGCATTGTCAGAGACAACAGTGTCCATCTCATCGATCAAGTTCAAATCAGCTTCTGACACTGTACTATCTTTTCTGGCCTTTTGAGCTCTAAACTGTGGTGAAACAGGTGAAACATTTTCAATTACAAATGGTTTGCTAATTTCGTTAGCCAATGGTAAGAAGTGCATGACTGAATCTTGTTGTTGTTGTTGAGCTTGCATTGTTGTGATAGTAAGTTGAATGATATTGATGATATTCCAATTATTAGTTATTGATGATGTAGAACAAATTTGATATCATAGGGGAACCTCATCCTCTCTTATATACCAATTAACCACAGTAGTATCTAGGTCATGATTTTTTTTTTTTATGTATGTGTGTAACTGTGTGTGTACACTGCGCGTGTGCAAAATTTTCTTTTCTAGAAATTTTGCGCACACCACAGCCCGTAACTTCCTAATTAAAGGATAATCATGACCATTTATTATTACTCATCTTTTCTTCAATGTCGTCATGAAAGATGCATTCTTTCAACTATCGGCGTTAAAACATTACATCAAATTGGTTTCCAATCAAACTCTCGATTTTCACAATAAAAAATTGCACCCCAACAATTATCAACTGCACAACATCATACCTAAATTTTCTTTAAATCCATCGTAACCATGGTTTGGCACTTATTTGGTGTGCTAATAGTTTCGTAAGCATACCAACCATCCTTATATTACCGGTTTATCGTATACATTGATCAGACACCGTCATCGATTGCCAATGTTTTTGAACAATTCTTACATCACAGCTGCTTTACAAAAATTGTACTCAAAGTCAGTCAGTCAATCAGTCAGTCATTCAGCCATCAATTAAATTGTGGAAAAAAGATCCACTTTTTCTTCACACAAAGCCCGTGCAAGAAAACAAAAAAAGAAGTGTGTTTTAACTCCAAAAAGCCCCAATAATGATTGTTATGAAATTGAAGGCATCTCAAACCCTATCATTCAACCTATTTGAAAAGTAATCAAAGATCTTTGACAAAACAGCTTACTATATGCGATTTGTGTTCCAAATAAATTAGCATTAGCCTCTAAATTCTGTCAAGGTTAAAATTTTAGCATCATGCAAATGTTTCATTAGAATTTCAGATGATCCATCTTTGATGGCAAGATTTTTAGCATTGGCCAATAATTTCGAATAAAACCTCATATAGTTCAAATATAACAAAATATCAGTAGAATCATTCTTGATTGACAATGTAGTTTTTGATTTGGCAATCTTCTTGAACTTGGATCTTGGGTATTTGTTCATTGCAATATCGAATTAATTGATATTCTTGTTGTTGTTGTTGTTGTTATTGTTTCTGTTTTGTCTGGCTAAATTTGTGTACGTTCACCACATCATTCAAAAGGTAGTGTGTATGAACACAACATTAATTAACAATTTTTGATTTATTTATCTGTCATTTTCCTCGAGGTAAATTGAAGTGTCGACAAAAAGCAGCCAGTCGATCAAAATTAAAAAAAAACAAAGTGATAACTTAGTAGGAGCAAAGAGGAAAAAACCTTATTGAAAAAAAAAATAGGAGTTTGCGTATTCCTGCATTCAGGGCAAGAATATTCAATTATGTTCACTGTTGATTCACTTATGATAATTTAGACGAGCGATTGTGCATTTATATACACATATCTTGTATACATATACATCACAGACGTATAAAAATACTTGAAGAGAGAAAAGAAAAAACGTGCGTACGGTGTTAACTACGCATTTGGGACCCAAGTGCACACAACATCTAGAGAATTAAGATTGAAAGGATGCATTGGCGATCTAACACGCATTTTCTCTTCTCTTCTTTGAGTTCCAACTTGAAAGAGGAGTTAGTACATGAAATCATACAAGCGAATACGGAAGACCAACTATGAAATTCAGGCACTACCGAAATTCGTCAAAAACAACGCTAATGTTAATTTAAATTAATTGATCTTAAGTTTGACTGGGCAATTATTTGTCTGTCTGTCTGCTGTTTATTGACGACAATAATTTTTTGCTTTCAACGTTGTAAGCAAAAAAAAAAAAAAAATATTCTGCCATTACTCCAGATTAGGTAACAAACTATTTTAAATAATTTTTATTTAGAGTGCGTTCCTACTTATATAATCAAATCCTCGAAATCCTCGATAGGTGCCAAGTAAGCTATTATCTTTTTGCGGCAGGTAAACAAACATATAAAAACAACTGGTTGGATGTGCTTGACACAAAAGGTGAAACTCACTTTTATGAACACTTCCTATCTACCAACTTATGTACAACAACCAAAACAAGTTTCGAATCTCTGATTACGTCTGCCTGTCATCGTAAAATTGTCACACTCCCCCACCGTCACCGTCATATTTAATGTGAAAAAAAATCAAAAAAAAAACAATCAATCAATCAATCACACACAAAAACCTTTTATCTCCAATGTGCGCTCTGGCGCATTTGTGTCCTGATTGGGAATGACAGTTTTTGTTGTTTCTTTTTTGTTTTTGCAAATGAATACGTTTTTTTAGCTCCTACATACATGAAGCTACGTGCTCACCAAAACCTTTTTTTCAATAATTTTTTCAAATCGATCGGAATATAAGCAGTATTTGACCCACCCACCAATACTGAGAGTCCGAATACATATTTGTCGATAGACAACAAAAAAGATAAGTGAATTCCATATAGTGAATAATGATGCTGTGCTTTTACAATACGGTACTTGAAAATGAGATGATCTCTCGTGTAGATGGGATGTCACTTTAGCACTGGATTTGGTAATCTCAAAGTAGAACAATAGTTGGAAATCTTGTACTTTATTGAATAGATAAATATTTATCTGAGTTGTTGGGAAGAGAGATACAGCTTAGTTGGAAGCAACATCAACTGGCTGATTAGTCGAATTCAGACTATTATTTTTCCAAGTCTATGATAAAAAAAATGATTGATAGATTGATCGATATGATACGCAGATCATATCAGTCGTTCTCTGATCATTTCAATGAAGTATGAAGGAATAACTAAAGATATTGTCAAAAAGAAATTCTGGGCAGTTCTGAAAAACAGAATATTTCAAAAAAAAAAAACAACAACTCTTGTCTGAAAAAGAAATGACCGAAGGCGCATGTAGATGTGCAAGGCAAAAAGAAAGAAAAAAAAAAAAAAACCAAGACGAAAAAAAGGTTTGTGGTCAACCAAATTAACAAAATGCTACGATTGATTGATGGGTTTGATTTTTTATATAAATCTCGACGTTGCATCCCATATTTCTGCTTCAGCTAAGTTGAATTATTCGTCAAACAACTTTATAGCTCGATAAACAAAAATGGAATTATCAAACTTGATCAACAAGGGTCAGTTCCAACAACAACAAACGCCAGCAATGCAACAACCAAGTCATATCCCAAAGATGATGGTGCCTTCACGTCATTACGAACAAATGCCATCATCCTCTTTACTGCTGATACCACCACAGCAACAACTGCCACAACCACAACAACAACAACCGACGCTTCAGATGAAGAGACCACAGCAGATCAAGTTGCCTTCAATTCATGAGATCATCAATTTTTCAGAGTTGAACTACCAGATCACTAATGGCGCTAAACAAGGAATTTCCTCAGTACAACAACCACCATCACCTCCTTCACAGCTGCTGCTGCTGCAACAATATTATGCTCCAGTGGCATCACACAACTATCAATACAAGCTGCCTCAACCTCATTCTATTACTTCATCTCCATTTTTGAACACAAATGGCGGTACCACAAATGTTTCTAGATCATCACCAAGTAACTCTATGGTACAATCACCAATCGAGTCACCAATATTCCAAAGGTCTTCGTCGACTTCGTCAGTCTCATCTACAGAGCAACAACAATTACAACAACAACCAGCTCAACCATTTGATAAAAAGTATGTCACTACACATAAGATTGGTATAATATCTAGGTCACAAAATGGACGTAAAGGAAGATCCAACTTACCAAAGAAGACCACCATGATTCTTTTGGATTGGTTGTATAAGAACATCAACCATCCATATCCAAATCCAAAGCAGAAATCAGAGTTGATTTATCAAACTGGTTTATCCTCACAACAATTGAGTAATTGGTTTATCAATGCCAGAAGAAGAAAAATTCGTTCATTAAAATTTCAAGAGGATGAGAAATATATTCTTTAATAGATTGTATTATTATTATTATTATTATTATCATTATTATCATTATTAGTTATGCTTTCAGTGGAACTACAACAACATTCACACTTTCATTAATCTAATTGTTGTTGTTAACCTTCTACATGTTATTGTTGGCGGAGGAGTTCCCAAAAGAAAAAGAAAAAAAGAGAGAAAAGTTTCATATTGAGTGAGTAATATCATCACATATAAAAAGGTGTTTTTTTTTGTATTGTTTGTCCTGAAAAAGGGAATGGAGCTTTATGTGCGTGCACTCAGGTAGTTGATTTGTTAAGTGCTGATGATTTCTACCGTTGTTGATTGATCAAATTGATTAGATTGCAATACATTTCTTGTATCAATAAAGAGAAACATGATAGTTCAAAAAAAAAAAATCGATTTATCAAAGAAAAACGGCAAAGGGTGTTTAATTTTTCTTTATATGTTTTGGTACTGTATTTTGTTGGGTTGAGTTTTGTTCGGCTACGTTTTATATACAAGTTATAAATGTTTGATTTTGATGATTAATTTATATTAATACTTGTAGTCAATCGACTTGTTGTATGTTGAGTCTGTTCTTGCGCTTGATGAAAGTGAACGCAATAGACAAATTTGATATAGTAGTGTTCGGACCATTTTCGATTGTCATATGAGTATTCGTAGAAGTAGTAGTAGTGGTGGTGGTGGTAGTAGTAGTAGTACAAAGAGATATTCTATACATCCTTACTGTGATAAGTGGGACGTGAAAGGAAGAGAGAGACATCTTGGAAAAAGTACAGAAGTTTCTCAATAATCAATTCTTTTGGTCAGCAGTTACTATATCCAACATGACTATTGGTTTAAGAACGACAAGAAATATATTGATTTGAAATCCTGACTAAAATAATGAGCCGAGTAGGAGAAGCTGTGTGCTTTATTAAGTATAGATTTTGATTGGTACAATGAGAAAATTTTCATTTTTTAATGGAAAAAAATTCAAACTGAATTTTTTAGCGATATATTGGCAATGTGACTAGCAGCAAGTTGTCATTCCTTAGTAGTGGAGTGAACAGCCTTTATTCATTTGAAAGAGCCTGATCTCAAACATTTCTGATTTAAGCAAAAACACCGCAATAGTTAGCCGTTGCTGCTTAAACCATGACACAAATTATTCAACAGAATAATAACCTATTGTGAGCGAAAGCAAAAAGATCGCATGGCCAGTCACGTCAGATATAATTGTTAATTGTTTGGTATGTGGAGTGTCACATGTGTCTGTCTCTTGCCTGTCAAAGCAAAAAGGCCCGAAATTTGATTTGAGAAAAAAAAAAATTTCTATTCGAATTGACAACAACAACAACAAGCTCTTATATCCACCGCAAAGACAAGACAGGGTGGGAAATTTTTTAACACGTCGTATAGTGTTAAAAGTAATGCAAATCTAGGTCCTCAAATATATGCCCAACTGCTTATTTCAAAAAAAAAAACACCTAAATATCTATGGCTGTACCCTAGTCATCAGTCCGTAAAAGGAAACTATTCCTCAATCACTCTTGACGTTTGACCAACAGTCATCCCGCCTAAGAAATCCTAATCTTTATAATTACATTCCCATGACACACTTTGCTTCATATAAGTTCGATCAACAGAGAGAAGCAGAGGTAGTGTGAAGCAAAATTTGCTATCGAGGGACAAGGAAAATAAGATGCAACCTACCGACCCTTTGTTTCATATATTGTACCGATGAAGTGATCCCACATGTGACACACATATGATATAATTGTGAGTAAGCGAGTAAATGAGCAAGCAGCTGAGAGACAGGTTGATTAAAAATAACAACAGCAAGTTAAAAGAATAGTAATTAGAATTGGTTACACTTCAAATTTGTTGTATGATGAAGGCTGCTGTCACATTGGTCTGGGTGAAAGAATCAAGTAGAAGGTTGATCCTTCATGTTGTTGCGTTTTGTAGTAAAACTCCGTATGGAAAAAAATTTCAGTTTTTTTTTTTGAAGCATTTTAACTTCACTGTGTCCGCTGTCACAAGATCTCATTTTGCCCAGCTATTTGCTATTCTGTTGTTTATTTGTTCGAGTTTCTTTCCTTAATCGTCTTATTACTTATGCCCATTTGCCCTTTTTGTTTTCACCAATTTATGCTCAGAACACAAAGCAAATAAGCGGCGCCAGCCCACTTCTTTGCTCCTTTTTTTGTTTTTGTTGTTATTTATGTCTTCAAACTTGACCGTTACTTTTCTTTTTTTTTTGCTCTTATGTGTCCGCGGTGGTGGAGGTTGTCAAAAAAACGATATAGGCGAATCAATTGATAGCAGCAGCATTACATACATCTCTCGAGTCATGGTAAAACCCATTTGTACGATTGGCTCTAATTTCTTTCACTTCAGTAAATAAATAATCAGCAAAATTCGAGACATGATGAAATATTCGCTTCCATTCTGTTGACTTCTAAAAATGCTTGGGAAAGGCTGTCAAATTTGTCTCTTCTCTGCTTTTCCCTAACAATTAGACAATTGAGGTTACAGGCTTTTGAACCTATTTCGGTAAAGTAAAATCTTCGACCGGCGCATATCACCGTTGCCTTAGTAATTAAAAAATCATCTATTCAACTCTTCGGTACGAAATTTACTCATCTGTAGTACTAGATCTAATCATAGACTGAAATACAATAATTTTCAATGCACAATGGAGATAATAGCCACTTAAAAATCAGTTTCTTTATTGTGTTAAATTTGATTTGTCTTATTGGATGATAATAATACTTCTATACGTGGATTTGAAAAAGAAATCGAAACTAAATCAAATACTAAGCTTCAAGTACGGACATAAAACATGTAATACATACCTTGGAGAATAAAGTGGCTGGAGAACATAGCTTGCCCGGTGTCTCAAACAAAATTTTTTAAGATCGTCAATCGCCGCCAAATTTGTGAGAGTAAACCATACCGCGTCTTGCATTCGAGGTGAATTGACAAAAATTTCACATAAACTTTACATGAATATTCTACAGCGGAAAGGTTAGATCGAATTATCATCACCATATCTCCTAGACCGGACTCAGAGTTTGAAGTAATAATAAAGAGACTTACCCTATCAGAAAAACTCAGTTGACACTTAATGACAAAACCAAACACTACCACCATCCTGAGGGTGGGGGAAATTTTTCACAAACTTGAGAAAAAAAAATTTAAAAGGTGGGGGCATACATCATGAAAGGTGGGCATGCTCTCTCTTTCAAATCAATCAACACAATCACAACTACTCAGCGATTGCATGCGCGCCTGATTCGATCAAAAAAATTATTCGAAACAAGAAAGAGAGAGACACAAGGACAAATAACATTTAATTGATTTCGTCCTGGTAAATCCATTTGTCAAAACGATAGGTATGTCCACTTTTCGACCATTGTTATTGGGAATAAAAATATATACAGTAACATAATACATGAATCAAAAGTGGTGTGTTGGTATGTAAGTCGTTGAAATCTAGCCGCATTTCTTTTCTGTAAACAGGATGGTGTGGTCTCATTCTTCCACCCAATGCAATTCAATTAGAGATTCTTTGATGTTCCCGCTATACTCATATGAGTTGTAATGGTTTGATTCTTGAGAGAGTAAAGCCACTCACACACAATCACTAAAATTTCAGAGCTAGCAAGCTCCTGTACTGGACCATAATTCATCTTGCATGTCAATTTGATAATGTTTACTAAAGCAGTAATATTCTTTCTATTGCCCACCCTGTCCAGGACCTATTTTTTTCGTTTGGCTGCCACGCCCAAATTTGACTCGACTCACACAAAACATTTATACTAACATTGGTTTCAAGTAGTGGGCTTATTACTTATTTTATTACTGTCCGGTTAATCAGCAGGAGAGTACAGGGACTAAGTCCTCCCTTCGGGCTGCAATAAGTGTAAGAGACTAGAATAAGGTTTTCAGAACACCAGTTATTTGTGAGATATTTGATTTATTTTCAAGCTGATGTGCCCCTTGCAAATGACTCGTACGGGTTTGTTTTTATTTTTATTTTTTTTTTTCAGTTTCAAGATTCACCACTGAAGTTTACGTACCCGCATGATGACAAGTTTGCGGTTAGCTTTAGTGGAGGATGCGAGTTGACAGCAGGTTTGTTTGTCTGTTTGTCCAAATGTGTGCCCTTCTCCCTCCCCCACCTCTCTCTGTCCTTTAGGCAAGCGTTGAACTGCCCCCACGTCACACAAGTCTGACCGAAAACGTACGCAGCCGAAATGGCGATAACTCAAATTAAAAACCGTTAGTACGTCACGTTTTTTTTTTCTTCTTCTTATTTTCCTCACTGTGTTCTTAGCCTAAACACTGCGCGGATAGATTCACCTTATCTTTCATTTCAATCTCTGTCCAGTAACTGGATTGTCAGTGGAGATAAAGTCCCAGTTTAACAATGTGTACAACTTCTTCTTCTAGGATCTAAATTTGCCTCACATTCTGGAATTTTTATCAAGTTTTGCAGCTTTTACATTGCATGATCTGCATGATTTGAGCAGTTGAAATAGTAAGGCTTGATTCAAAGTCCAAGAAGGGAGAAAGCATGTAGCACAAAAAAAAAAGAGACAGCATGAATAATTACAAGACAAAATTCACTGACATTTTTCCGTAAAGCTCTCACTACAGTGATTGAAATCAAAAATGGCATCCACAGTCGACTTGATTTGTTCTCATCCATTTGTCGGCCAACTCATTTTAAGTACCTAAACTTTTTTTACTTTAATGAAAAAAAAAAAAATCCTTATTGTTGCAGATGCGCGCCATGCTAACTATGGGTTATAGGTACTTACAACCACTTTTAGGCCAACCAATTCAATTTCCTGCTCTTAATTGTGATGAACAACAACTACCAGGTTGTCTAGAACCAGTTTAAACTAATCATGACAAAGAAAGTGGTGGTCGTAGGGTAAGCATAACCTGATCCCAAGTCGCTTGTTATTTAAATTGGTCTAAACTGACAAAATTGTATCTCTTAATCAATGCAGTGCGGGCGTCACAGGTTTAACCACAGCATATCTTTTGTCAGAAAAGGGTTACGATGTGACAATCGTATCCAAAAAATTCCATTTTGATGGCCATGAAGACGCAACATACACCAGTAATTTTGCCGGTGCTAATTGGGCATCATTTGCAAATGAAGATGAAAAAAGATTGCAGGAATTCGATAAGCCAGGATATTTCAAATTCATGTCCTTAGCAAGAAATGAGCCCAAGTCAGGCATCCATTTGCAATACAATGTTGTCAAAGTCACTAAAGATTCCTTCGAGCTGAATCGTCAGTGGACAGATGATCTGAAAGAAGTGGAAAGGTATTTGCCTTGGTACAAAGATTTGGTTGAAGAATTCAAATTGATCTCTCCAGATGACTTGGAGAGCGAATTCGCGTTTGGTTACTCGTACCTCGGTGTTGTCATCACAACCACTATCTATCTAGGATATTTGTTCAATAAATGCGTTGAAAACGGTTGCACTTACAAGAGACGTTCAATTGATCACATAATGGATGTGGAAACTTTTCATCTTTGCGGGTCAATAAATGTTGACCTGATTGTCAATTGTACTGGAATTTCTTCTAAAATAATTGGTGGTGTCGATGACGACAAGATTTTCCCAATAAGAGGACAGACTGCTGTTGTTGAAAACAACTTTACATGCAAGTTGAGTGTCAAATTCCATGAGCCGCAATTTGCTGGCGAGTCGTTCTACTTGATGCCTAGGATTGAAGGTGGATGTATCATCGGCGGTTGCATGCAAGTTGATAATTGGAGTGGTGTGCCGGATTTCGAAATGGCAGAAAGGTTCTTGCAAAGGGCCATCAAATACTGTCCACAATTGGTCGACACTTCGTACATGCACAATCCTAGCTCTTTGAAGGTTGTAAGGCACCAAGTTGGGTTGAGACCAGGTAGAAAAGGAGATGTAAGAGTGGAAAAAGATACATCGTTCAAAAAATTGGTTCACAACTATGGTGCTGGTGGTACAGGTTACCAGTCCTCTTATGGAACGTGTGGTGAAGTTGTTAGAATAGTGGACTCTATTTGCCATCCTCTGAAATTGTGATGTCAGTTCTTTTTTCAATTCGTTTTTGATTATTTAACCTATTTTTTCATAAGCAAATTAATTTCATCCATGCAAAACTATAAACAACATTGTGACCAGACCACGAAGGCGAGATTGACCTCATTTGATGCTCACTTTGCTGTGCGAAGGTTAAGGAGAAGTCGTTAATGTCAGTAGTGAGAAGAACGTGTGTGAAAGCACAAAACAATACCAATCAGGAAGTTTCATGTGGTGATGCTTTTTCCTACAAATCTGAATACGCTTCCAAAGGTCAAAGAAGACAAAATGATAGAAAACTATATAGCCTTGAGTTTTGATGATTCGAGGTAACGGAACTTGAGGATGTGTCCAGCTAATGTCGTAACACTGAAAAGTTTAGTACTTAATCAACTAATAGTTATTAGCCGATCTTGTTCCTCAACCGCAATATCCTTTTGAATGGAGGTTAATATTGACATAGCATTTTTTTCAAATTTAGGATTGGAATTTGAAGCTGATTTGAAGTGAATGTAAATGAAGTGCCCTCCCATCAAGAAATTGTTTGTCATGACAAGTTCTAGCCAAAGTATACTAACAAAAGCTCGCGGAGATGAGCTAGAAGCTTTAGTGACTATAAGTTCGTTTATGTAGGTTCCATTGTGTGTGTGTTTTTTCATCTCAGTAGATGAGTTGGAAACTGTATAATAACATGAGCTGACTACAGCTTTTATTATCTTTAGACTACTTTTTTCAAGAGAAGCTTAAACTGTTTCCAAAATCCTAACGTTGATGAAATCAAGTTGTAAAGAGTGAAAGGTTTTTTTGTTTCCTCAAAAGTTACCTCACTACTAAGGGTCGTGTGGGATCAAAAAAGTAACAGTTCATGTTTTTTATATATTTTAAGGGGCTAATAGATTTCTTGATCTGATTTGACACATGCATCGAAACAATGACTGACTATTATACCCAACTCGAACGCCGGTGGTTATCTGAAACCAGGTTTGATTCGAAATCTAGAGAATTGTATCTGTTTCTGAGATCCATTGATAGAGCCTCAGATGGACAAGAAAAAGCACAAAAATTAAAGCAAATGTATAACACTTTGTTTTATGATGACTTGTTTGAGGTTCAATTCCTGATTTCCTCCGTGTTTTATACCCCTAGTAAAAAGAGTACAAACATATTAAATATGCAAACGATCATGCCACAATGCTTGTTGGCTCCTTTGGACCCGTGGCTTGATGATGCTGTTAAATCGTGGGAGCGGCTGTTATATTATTTTTTCAGTAAATGTGATGATTCGAACACACCTGTCATAATTTTCAAAATGCAAAAAGTTCTTTGCCATTTGATGACTATAACTCCACGAACCAGTGAGAATGATTATCAATCACTTATGAAAAACCTATTGAATAGTATTGGTTCAACCGTCAATGAATTGAGAGCGGGGGAATTAGAAAAATCCACTCTCTTTCTGGTCGAGTTCCGTGGCGAAGTCAAGGGGGATGGAGTTTTGACAGGTTTACCCCATGAAAAGGACAACAAATTACATTTTGCAAAAGCTGATGTAGCAATGGTTGTGCGCCTAGATGACGAAGAATACATTTCAATGATATTTGAATGTAAAAAAGCACCCATCAGATCAGCCATGGAACTGTTCATTGCACAGAGAGACATTCAGAGTTCTGAATATGCGAAAGCAACCGAACTTCTTCACCAGACTATTGTAAAATGCATTAGTTCTGGTGTTAAGTTCGGGTGTCTCTCTGATGTCCAGTCAACTTTTCTTATGAAAGTTGACTTGGATGCAATTGAAAGTGCAAAACCACTGCACCTTCCAGTTCAGGTATGCCTTCTTTCATTCGAAATGAATGGAAAAGGTTCACTAAAAAGTGTGTTACTGCTGGTTACTTACGCAATGAGTAAGAAGTCCCCTGTCTCTTTGAAACAGGAAGCAATAGATGTTCGAACGAAATTGTATGGTCATTTACGGAGAACTAATGAGGAGTTCATGCAAACGCTCACAAAGGATGCATTGTGTTTTTACAGGGAAGTTATAGAACATTATCTTGATGGCGTACTTTTTGTTGGTCAGTTCTACATGAAAAACATTGGTAAAGATTTCTCCCTTCCTCCCTTCTATCGATGCGTGATGACGTTTCAATCTGAACAAATAGTCGAGATACAGGTGGGTTATGGTAATTTCAACAGCCAGATTTTTTCCATTTCGAGCTGCCATCTTAAAGAACTTTTGATGAAGATGCAATCACCTGCAGGCCAGCTGGTTTGTGATTTATCAGACTTCATAAAGTCATTGAGTGATGAGACCTATATTATCAAATTTTACGACCCTTATCGCGGTAAAAGGCAATATCTGCGGGTGTTAACCAGAGAACAAAGATTGGAAGTCGCCTTCAAAAGTTACATCACGGAAAAGGAAATATTCGAAAAACTTCACCAGCGTTCACCAACTTTCAATAATGTTTATATTGAACAGCCTCTGTTGGCGGCGTACACGAAAGATGACAATAACTTTTACTTGGCTATGGGTCCATTTCTCATTTTGAAACATATCCACACCAGAAAATGGAATGCTCTGAATCTGACCGATTGCAATCGAGCTAAAGTTCTCGACCAAATAAAAATATTGCATCAGAATGACATACAAATCATTCATGGGGATCTCAAATTTTCCAATATCTTGTTGAATAAAGATTACCGGATCTATTTGATAGACTTTGGGTTTTCTTCATTCAGGGAAAAGCAAGAGTCTGCCAAAGAGTTCGAAATTCGGATAGAAGATGAACTTCAGCAATTTGATCAAATGTGGAGCAACGGGGCTCCCGAATCATATGGAGGATCATCTACGGCTTTGTCTATCTCCCTCGAAAACAGATCCTTCAACATTTCCGAATATGATATGGATAGTGGAAGTTGAGCGTCTTTTTCGGATAGTGGAAGTTGAGCAGCTTCGCAAATCATGGCTCTTTTGGTTCTGTTCAAGTGCTCTGCTGTGGTATAACCTTTTCTTCAATTTTTTTTTATACTTATTCAATTCTATTCCGTTTCTTTACTTGTATCGCATCGTTTATCGATTGTATTTTCTGTGATTTTTCCAGTTCATTCAATGTCTTCTGGTATTGTCTTTTTTGATTGCATAATCTGCTTTAATGTTGAAAACCTCACCATGTTTCCTCAACTGAACCGCGCAGAAACTTGGGAAAGATCACAGAATATCTTTAGACCAGGGTCTCTATAGGATGCCTGCGTTCCACGTCACATTCAATGTGGTACCTAGTGTGGAAATGTGGCGGCACTAAGAAGATGTACTAGAAATATTCCTTGCAACTCTCAGCAGCTAGAAACCAATCAATAACCCACAGACCGATATGCTTGCACTACATATGAAATCGCAGAGCGTTTGAAATCTGCAAAGGTGACATCATCAACGTCCATTGAGAGTATCGCATTTTGGTGTTCTGGCCAACGATCGAGCAATTGACTGACTTGTTTCGTCGATTTGTATTCCAGATCTGGTGAGCTGTTATCCTTCATTGATATATCGATCAAGAAATCGGCAAGGTTGACATTAGGCTGGATTCTGTATCTCAAGTTATCAAAATAAACCAATTGACCACCTTTGGCCAAAATTGATATTTTGTCAATTTTTTCTAGGATCTCGTAACGAGGTTGATGTATAGTTGAAACCAGGGCAAGACCGAATTGTTCGTCCAAGTTTTGTAGCACAGTTATCAATCAAATAGAACATGTCGCATCTAAACCTGTAGTTTGCTCATCAAAAGATAACAAACTGGGCTTGTTCAACAATTACTGAGCCAAAATAACCAATTTTCTTTCACTTCCAGACAAATTGCCCACTCCAGGAGAACTCGATATGTTCGCGTGTTTAATTCTGGCAAGACCCAGCTGCTTCAATCAATTTAGAGTCTACCAAGTACTTCTCTCAACGTTGGAAGTGGAAGATGGTAGCTCTAAATCTGCACCAAATTTCATGATTTCATGCACTGTCAAAAATGGTAAGAAGCTAACATCTTGCGAAAGATACGAGCTTCGCACGCTGCTGATATTTGCAAAGTCATTATATTTGACCATACCCTCAAACTCGAAAGCCTTGTTTGAGGTCACATGCTGAGACAAGGTGTTCAACAACGTTGTCTCACCACTCCTTAAACCAACAAGAATGGCTAGCACTTCACCGGGGATAACGTCCAAATTCACATCATTTATTATACGTAACTCTGAATTCGGGGTCTAAGATGCTTGTGAGATCAACCTTTGTGTCATTTGAAGAAAACAATGTGAATGCTCTCTTCCATTTGTCTAGCTCATCTGGATCGGAGGTTGACCTGGCTGATTCTATCAAGATACGGACAGTTGGTTTGACCCTCTCAGTCTGTTCTATGTACAGAATGTTCGATGCATTAGGAGTATGAGTAGACTTCTTGTCTCTAAAACTTCTGTCCTTCCTTATTGCTCGCGATCTAATAGCCGAGAATGGCAAAGGCTCTTTCTTGGTTGATATCTAAATCAGTTTCTCAGCTCTTATTTTGTTAGTATGAGAGAAAAAAAAAATTTCCAGCCTTACCGCAACTAAAATTATGAGTGTAGACCACTGTGTGTAGGTCATCTCGATGATTTCCATCTAATATTCTTAGAAGAATCGTTCAAATCCAGCATGAACAGCTTCCTTCCCCCACTCTATGAGGTAAATACAGATGCTATGTAATAACAAGTCGGTATTAACAATAAATCGAAGGCCGCGATAGGGGAACATAACAATCACCCCTCGGCAGAATATATCTTTAGCAGAGTGCATAATTGAGAGAGAAAATGACCTAGAAAGGTTCTCTTTGATGCTGAAGTTTCCTTTGAAACTTGGATCATTGGCCACACTAATGTGCTATAAAATGAGGGTAATTGGTCCTTCTTTTGTTCCCCTAATTTATGTTTTGCATCAAGCTAATTGCCAATCAAAAACACAATGAGACTAAATTCAATTTTCATCATTATCAGTTTCGTTTCAACAACTCTCGCACTGGATAGATGGCCAGGCTTCTGGTGTGATAAAGAGTGTGTAGAGGTAGTTGAATTTGCCAATGGATGTAAAGAGGCTAAAAAAGTTACTGAAGATGCCATTGATTGTATTTGCTCCTCTCATTTCAAGACAAAATTGGGTAAATGTCAAAGTGATGGCTGTGACGAAAACTATGTTAATAAAAACTGGGCGGAAAAGATTGAACCTTTATTGGAAGATTGTGGTGATAGGTATCATGACGGCCCCTTGTAGTCTTAATTGATTTAATTTGTTTTTACTCATATATATTCACTCATATATATTATTAATTCAAGTTGCTACCATAGTTTGTTTAATCCAGTCAGCGGTTGGCCCAACTTTTAAGAATGTACTTGCATTGTTAAACCGACTCTGGGTCAGCAAGAGAGGTTCACCATCAATCTACTCGATCAATGTGATACCAACTGACTAAGCAATCAATTTTATTGGATGCATATGATTACGTAATTATTGATAATGGAAAAACGTCTTCTTGAAAGAAATCAAAAATGCAAAGAAAAAAAAAAAAAAAAACACATTTGTAATCTTGATTAAGCAAAAATATCCCATCGCACGATAAAAAGAGTTCATATTTCTTCGTAACACATCCACTGCAAATTATTTCAAAAGCCATCTAATACGAGAAGCATGAGTGCTATTTTGTCCGCAGATGACTTGAATGATTTCATCAGCCCTGGTGTCGCATGTATCAAACCAATAGAGGTTAAGAATGCAGTACCCAGAGGCTCAAATTCTGAAAACGATCACATTGAGATCGAGATAGGGATCGATGGTGCTCCGATGGAGGTTTCGAAAGAAGATGGTGTAACAAAATCGTTGGAACCGCTGCAAATCTCGTTGAGTGACTGCTTGGCATGCTCTGGTTGTATCACATCAGCTGAGGAGGTGTTAGTAGCGCAACACTCTCACAAAGAGTTGATCAATGCATTGAAGGCAAATAACAACCATGATAAGAAATTTGTGGTTAGTTTGAGCCATCAAGCAAGAGCATCCATTGCTGGTGCATATGGCTTGAGTATTGAGCAGGCCGATAAGTTTCTCGTGAACTTGTTTATAAACAAATTGGGATTTTCGTTTGTTGTGGGAATGGATTTGGGGAGAAGAATATCTTTACAACAAAGTTCCTTAGAGCTAATAAGCAAGAAATTGAACAATGAGAGCTCTGAGTTTCCGATACTATCAAGCGCATGCCCAGGATTTGTTTTGTATGCAGAAAAGACACACCCTGAGTTAATACCAAGAATTAGTAATACCAAGACACCACAACAGATCACTGGTTTGATCTTGAAGAAAATATCCTCTTTAGAGTTAAAAGAGCTGGAATCGAACATATATCACTTGTCGATCATGCCTTGTTTTGATAAGAAATTGGAGCTGGCCAGACCAGAGAAGGACTTCGCTTCTGGTGAAGTGTTGAGCGAATCATCTAAGGATGTCGACTGTGTCATTACACCAAAAGAGTTAATCCAGTTGTTGATGGATGAAAACTTTGACATTGAGGAGTTAATTGATGAGACGAGGAGTGACAACACCAACATCGAAGAGATTTATACAAGGTTTGCTCCTAAAAGTTGGCCAAATCCAGTTGCAAGTTGGTTAAACGATGACGGATCTAGTTCAGGTGGTTATGGCTTGCAATATTTATTAAACTACCAGAATTATTTATTACAAAGTGGTGGACCTTCAAACACTTCTATTGTTAAAATTGATGGTCGTAATTCAGATATATCTGAATTTAGATTAATTAACAATGAAACCAACGAAAAATTGGCATCAAGTGCAATAGTGAATGGTTTCAGGAACATTCAAAATATTGTACGCAAATTGAAAAATGGTAATACTTCGACAAAGAAGACAAAAAACTTGATAGTGAGACGTAAGAATAGGGATTCAAGTCTCACACTGAACAAAACAGATGGCAAGGAAGTTGAGTTGGCGGATCTGTCCAAATGTGACTACGTGGAAATCATGGCTTGTCCAAGTGGTTGTATCAACGGAGGCGGTCAGATTAATGCACCAGACACTAACATCAAAGCATGGATTGGCTCAATAGAGAAATTGTATTACTCAATACCCATCTCGGTTCAAGTTAACTATAATTCATGGATCGAAGAATTTTGTGATCAATTCAATGTTGATGCAAACAGAATGTTAAAGATGAGATACAATGAGGTTGCTAAGTTTGATGAAAGTATCCCAACAGCTTTGGCCATTGGCTCGAAATGGTAGTGGTCATGTAGATTGAAACGTCAATTTAAAATCTATTTATTATATCTTGATCAAACACTGTATTGTAGGACGTTGATGTCATAAAAAAGGTCTCCAACAGTTCTCCTTCTCCATATCATTCTCCAGATTTGGAAAAGTATATCCCGATTTAAGAGGGAGAAGGTTTTTCCGGCTTTATCTGTTTTTTTTTTTTTTTTTTTCATTGCTTTTCAAAGTTAAAGCATGGTGGAGGTAACGGACTCCTGAACTAATTTTCCAAGTTCGGTCATGTTAGCCCGATAGCTGTTGATAGTAAGTAGTAATAGTGAGTAGTGCCAAAACGCCGAATACACTACTTGCAGAATCGGCTAAGAACTCTTCTCCAACTACTAACTGACTTATATCAACGTCTGCAGCACTAGTTTCTACTAATGTTCGAATCAGTCATTTTTCATTATATAGTCAAACCTTTCAAGACTTAATTACATTCTCACCTTATCAATTTCAAAATGGACTGTAACTAGTGTTTAAATACGTGGCAAAGTTAGGCCTTCAACTTTGTTGAATATGTTTGACATGTGGATCTATTCTGGTGATGTTGTTGCTAACTTCCATTTTTTTTAACTACTGTAGAGAGGTCCAAAACTACCAACGTGAAATTTAACTAAAATCTAGTTAACAAGATCACTGATGGGGTTTCTTATCAAGTTCTTTAAGGGAGAAATCAGAATCAATCTTGAATTCTTGACACACCAATAAATATATGTTTGTAGTATATTCACATATATTGCAAAAGCCTCCACCCCCCTTGGAACTAATGATAGCGAGTAATCCGCAACCCTGTCATTTCAGGAAACTTATTGGACCTGTCAAATGTGGAATATATGATCCTTAGTATTACTAGGGAGACCAAAGACCGTGGCAAGTGGCTAATAAAGTGGTAGAATATGTTTGACCAGGTACAGACCGCAATGCTTCGTGAGCTCGTTGACTGACTGACTCAACAATGAGTTTAAGTCACAACGACTTACCATATGGAATTGAGTATCAAGCTCTGTTTAGGTTTACTGGGTTTACTGACGACAATAAGAGGAGGACATCCACCCACAACTTCTCCGCACCAGCCACAGTTGGAGAAAGTGATGTTGCCACCGAGCGAATGAGAGAAGAAAAAAATACTCAAGTAAGAGGAAAAAACCGAAGTTGCCTTTCATATAAAACTGTTTTTCGAATTCATTACAATTAGTAATAATCATCTCAAACTCAATTGAACTGTATATATATTGCTGAGATACTCAGTTATACATCTTATTTGATCAGTAGTACTCAGATAAGTTCCATCTCAACATAAGTTATACATAAGAGCTCAATTGTCCTTTCAGTAGCGATTTAAAGCAGCAAGTCAATAAATACATCAATATCATAACCATGCCAGCCCCAGTTGAATTTGAAGATGACACTGTTATAGTTGTCTTTGGAGCTTCTGGTGATTTAGCCAAAAAGAAGACATTCCCAGCCTTGTTTGGTTTATACCGTGAAGGCTTTCTTCCAAAGTCAGTCAAAATTATTGGTTACGCTAGATCAAAATTGACGCACGAAGAATTCAAAGATCGTATCGTAGGTCATTTGAAAACACCAACAGAAGAGAGCAAGGCTAAGGTTGATTCCTTCTTGAAGTTGTGCTCCTATATACATGGTCCATATGATCAACCAGAAGGATTCCAAGAATTGAACAAGGAAATTGAAGAATTTGAACTGTCTAGAAATGTAAAGGAAGCTCACAGATTATTCTATTTGGCTTTACCACCTTCAGTGTTCACAGTTGTTGCTGGTAATGTCAAGAAGTACAACCATCCAGAATCTAAAGGTTTTGCCAGAATCATCATTGAAAAGCCATTTGGTCATGATTTGGAATCTGCAAGAGAATTAACAAAGAGTTTGGCACCAATTTGGAAAGAGGAGGAATTGTATAGAATCGATCATTACTTAGGTAAAGAGATGGTTAAAAACTTGGCTGTTTTGAGATTTGGTAACGAAATTTTGAATGCTTCATGGAACAAAAATCACATCAGATCGATTCAAGTCTCATTCAAAGAACCCTTCGGTACCGAAGGTAGAGGTGGTTATTTCGATAACATTGGTATTATTCGTGATGTTATGCAAAACCATCTTTTGCAAGTATTGACAATATTGACAATGGAAAGACCTGTCAGTTTTGATCTGGAAGCTGTTAGAGATGAAAAAGTGAAGGTTTTGAAACTGATTAAGCCAATAAGCCACGACGATATCTTGCTTGGCCAATACGACAAGTCTGAGGACGGATCTAAACCTGCTTATATCGATGATGACACAGTTGATCCAAATTCTAAGTGTGTCACATACGCTGCTTTACATTTGGAGATTGCTAATGAGAGATGGGAAGGTGTTCCAATTGTGATGAGAGCTGGTAAAGCTTTAAATGAAGGTAAGGTTGAAATCCGTATTCAATACAAGGCTGTTGCCGAAGGTATTTTCAAAGAAATAACAAGAAATGAATTGGTCATCAGAGTCCAACCTGATGAGTCTATTTACATGAAGTTGAACGCGAAATTACCAGGTGTTTCTACTGAGACCACGTTGACTGAGTTAGATTTGACTTATGCCAAACGTTACAAAGACTTTTACATTCCAGAAGCTTACGAGTCATTGATAAGAGACGCCTTACATGGTAATCACTCCAATTTTGTTAGAGATGACGAATTGGAAGTCTCATGGGCTTTGTTCACCCCATTGTTGAACTACATTGAGGGTAAGAACGGACCAACTCCAGTCAAATATCCTTACGGTTCTAGAGGTCCTGCAAACTTAACTGAATATTTGGAGAAGTTTGGCTACCATTTCAGTGACAGAGGAGTTTATACTTGGCCAATCACTACTCCAAAAAGTGAATCCAAGATATAAACGAACAAGCTGAATGAGGGCTGATGCTGAATGTATACGAAATGTCTTTTTTTTAGTTTCCACAATTTTACGTTACTTTTGTTGTTAGTTCTTCATCAGCCATTTGTGTCCTCAAGTTCATCACTCATGAATTAAATGGCTTGAAATATATAATAATAGGATTTTCTATGAAGGTAGGTCATAACTATGTTGCTAGGTGTAGTCAATGTTTGTGAGGTTTATAATTTTTTTTTTTTTTTTGATCGTAGCACAAATACAGGACATCATCAATCAATCATATATATCTAAAAACCCCACAATCAATCAGATTTTGTACGGTGATGCTGGGTGGCATAAGGCAAACCTATCGAAATCTCTCATTGAACACCAAACTCTATCTCGGTATCTCCACCATGGCCGTGGCTTGGTTTAGCGACTGGGCCGCTCAAGTTATTTATGAAAGAAACTACGGCGAGCTGGAAAAGTTATACGTGGATGCTACAGCCAAGAAAGACGTTTCAAAACTGATCATTGAGAGATGAGGTGACTGTAAATATTGATTGAAAAAGATATGACATTGTCATTAAAGCTCAATCATCACTACTTTATTTATCTATTTATTTATTTATTTATTTATATTCCCCACAAGGTTCATTTAACGCATACGATTCACCCAAGTTAAGACTCTCATGCATTGATATTGTAGAACATCTCATTTAAAGACTTCACAAGCTTATAAAGAAGGTCATTTGAATGCTTATTAACAGAGTAAATAACACTGTCTCAGATAGAAATTGAGTTTTTGGATGCAGAAAGGTGAACATTGACATTGGAAAGTTTTCAGCCTAAGAAATTTGCTTTTAAGATCATGTAGGCATAGTGAAGATCTAAAAGTATTTAAGAGTTAGACGCCAGGTAAAATGAGACTAAAAGCTAAAATTAACTTTTGAGAGTTGGAGTGGTGAATCTCAGATTTGAGAAATGACGATCATACATCTTGGGTTGCAAAAGATTACTGGATCGGAGGCAGTTCTTTCGAGAGAATCACTGAAAACTGACTCTATGGAAACAGGAACAAGTAAGACATTGGGTTTAGGGAGACGCCAGCGGGTTTATTTTGTACTGTAGTAAGTAAGCTGTTGAAATGGGTGGAGAGGAAAATAAACTTCCAGCAAAAAAAGAAAATTTTTAAAGAACAACCGAACAACCAATTCAGCACAGGTATCTTCAACTTGTATATACACACCATGTCGGATATAGATGCTCTGCAGTTAAATCAGCTCGATGATGGTACCAAAAAGGAATTAATGGAGTACATCAACAGTGAGAAATCGAAGGCAAAAGTTCAAACCTCTATTCACACATTCACTGACATGTGTTTCAAGAAGTGTATAACTGGTCCAGTAACGACAGGTCAATTAGTTAATAACGAGGAGACATGCTTGAATAATTGTTTGAATAGGTTTTTGGATGTCAATATTAAGATTGTGGAACAATTGCAGAACAATCAGAGATAACTTTATTTATGGTGAAAGAGCAAATACTTTTGATACGCATATTCATAGATGTTAATACAAGTACAAGTTTCGTTCTCCTCATTTTCGACGATGTAACATTCACCGAGTAAACCTTCGATGACTCTTAGACTGAAAGCACTTTTCTCCTTTTCGAATGCATTTTATCGTGTATTGTCTTTTGGGATTGCTGTAACAGGTAACGGAACTGCTAAGAGCTGTATAATATTAATTGATTCCTATTCCTCAAACTAACAGCTTCAAGCCATGATCTTTGGCAATCAAACTATCCAAATGATCTTCCACTCCATCGCAACACTTAGTCATAATCTTCAATAAGTTCTTAAGACCAATTATGACTTTACCATGCTTTTCTGCTTCCAACTTCTTGAAGCACAATACAACACCACTTAAATAATCGTACTTATATTTATCCATCACTGGCCAGCAATATCTCAATATCTCGCACAAAATCTGTATAACTTTTAACAATAAGTCCTGATATGACAACAAATAAGGATCAATAAGAATATTCAATAACTGCAGGTTCAATATAGATAACACGGAGATGATCTCATGTTTGACAATGGGTATAATCTTGAGCAAGGTACTCATCAAGAAATCCAATATCTCGAAAGATTTATCTCGTACTGATATTATTGATGTGACGATGTAACTCAGCACCATATCAATCATATCTTCAATTGAAGAGTTTCCGTATATTATCATCAAATCCTCGTATGACAGACTTAAAATTTTCAACGACTTATCTATTGGGGTCAATGATGGCAAGTACATCAAACATTTTTGTAAAGACTCAACAAAGACTTCTCTGTACTTCTGTAACCCATGGGAATCCCTGTTTGTGATCAACATCTGCTTGAGTATATTACAACTGACTATTTTAATTGAAACTTCATGATCATCTAAGAAATTTAATAATAATGGCACGATTACTTGAAACTGGTCGTTCTTCAGTGATATGAGATAATGTATGCTTGACAATAAATAAACGTTTTGCATTTTCCAACTATCCAATTCGAGGGACGACGTTTTGAAGAATCCAATGTTAGGATTGATATCTTGGAAGAGCTTGTTCCTTCTTCGGAGATTAAAGTTAAATTTATTAACTTTATTCAATTCGATCAGCTTCCGTGTCAAATTTGAAACGACATCAACCTCAACGTCGATAGACTTCTCCAAACATTTTCGAGATAGTTCCAGAAGTGTTGGATTTGACCATGGAACTTGATCGAAATAGAATGTCGCTACTCTATTGTTCAACTGATCAATGGTACTTCGCTCCAACAAATTGACATCGAGAATCGTTACTAGTAATCGCATTTTAAAGATGACATCTGTTTTGAACTCACGAAGTGTACTCTGAGCAGAATCCCATTGAAATTCCTCATGAGGCGGCACTATTTGATCAACAAGTCTTGTAATTAGATCCTTTTTCAAATCATTTTCAATGTCAAGAGTTTCGAGTACCAAACATGATATCCGTTGTGTTGGAGAGTTCAAAGCTTCAACTAGAGACTTCGGAAGAAAAACTTCTGATTTGATAATTTCCTTGTCTTGTTCACTTATCGTCACGGTGCTCACATATTTTGATATTTCTATAGACTTTAGAATCCAGTCTGAAGACATCTCTCTCGATTTTGATAAATGCAATTTGAATTTTCTCACTTGAATATTTTAATCTTTTTTTCTTTTTCTTATTCTTATATTCTACTGCAGGTCTACCGATGTCAAAGGGACTTGCTTTCTACAAACTTTTGGGGGTTTTGGTCTGGAATATTTAATTGTTCAATAAAGTTGATCCGAAATATTTAAATGTTGTAATAAAGTTAAAAGGTAACAAAAGTATTTTTAAGTAAATCTCATTTGTGGAGAAAAATCCAAAGAGATCGAACTGGTTTGTAGAAGAAGAAATGAAAAAAAAAAAATTGTTGAAAGAGGGTATCACATTGAAGAAAACGAGAGTGTAAGAGCTCAATGTTCATTCAAAAGCATAGTATTGCCCGTTGAAGCCAGTGACAGTTACGATAACCGGAGGAGGAGTAACTGTTGTGTAAGTGTAGACAAGAACACACGACTCGGAACTTGGAATTGGCTCGCTTGAAGACAAACTTGATATTTCAGATGGAACAGAAAGTGTTGATGAAAGAGTTGATAATGATGATAATGATGATGATGATGATGATGATGAAGTTCCTGGGTTTAACACACTGGAAGATAAACTTGAAGTTTCAGATGGGGTGGAAAGTGTTGACGAAAGAGTTGATGATGTTGATGGTGATGATGATGAAGTCTCACTAGAAGATGAACTAGAACTGCTGGTTATTGGATGAGCACAATGTTTTTCCCAACATTGTAATGGGGCATTGTTAGATGAGGCATCACAACTAACTGAGAAATCAATGACATAAGTTTGACCATAACCTTTCTTCCAGTAACCACATGAGTAGACGCTTTTTTTCCACTCATAATGAATAGCGAAGGGACCAGGAGAAATACACGAATCAGGACCTGTACCAAAAACTGAGAAGGTGGCAGTCCACTTATCGGTTTTGGAGATCTTGTTGCTTTTTGAGTCTTTATCGAACAAGACAACAGATGGTGATGGACCTTCAATGTTGATAATGGAGATAGATTCTAAGTACTTAGTTTCAATTTTAGCAAAAGCTGATGCTTCAAAATCAATAGTAAGATCATAGAAACCTGTGGCTGCGTTATATACAACCGAATCAAATTTAATTTTTGATTCAGGATAAAATGAAAAGCCCTTGTATCTACTAGCTGCATCACATCCACAGCTATCTGGGGTGGAAAAAGAGGAACAAACAGCTGGTGCTGATGGGGTAACTCCTTTACCTGTGGTGGTGGTTCCCTTATTCTTGTGAGCATCGGCCACGCTGAGGCAAGTGATGACTGGATGCAATTGGACAGCTAGGTTAGTACAAACTCTATAACTACACAACAAAAACTTGATCATCTATGATGCGAATTTGTGGAAGTGTAGGAGGAAACAAAACTTACCAGTCAAAGCAATAGCTGATAATGAGAGTTGCATGGTGGCAATAAAAGGATGTGATCAAGTTCTTTGGAAAGACTGTTGTTATTTAAACCTCTTATCAATCATGGAATTATTGTACTTTAATAGGGGAATGAGTAGCTTTATATCACTTGCCTCAAAGTTTTTCGAATAGTTTCAAATTGTTACTAAAATCGAAGGCAACGTTGAAAGAAAAACATGCAGAATGGGAATCAAATGGAATTAGTCTGATGAACCTGAGAAGCGAGCTTAAATCGTATTCCAATTTGCAACTTCTCGAAATCTATTATTGAGATTTCATGACAAAGGTCAAGGCGTCTAATTTTGGTTTTTAGTTACCACGCCCTAAAAATTCAGATTTTGCCTTTTTTTTTTTTCACAAACAACGGGCATTTTACACTATTTTTTATTTTCAACTTGATCATACAATTGATACTACAAACGATAAAGAATGCTATGAAAGGTGGATTTAATAGATTGAAATATAATAACTATAAGGAGATATATTCTATGACTAGACTAGGTGTGATATGACAATTATAAGGTGACATAAACTGTGACTGGATTAGGCGTAATAGTGGCTGTGAACAACTCGGTAATACACTCCCCTGCAGACACAGTTGAAAATGATGTGCTTATCGAACTGCTAGATTTCGAGGATGCTGAATTGCTCGAACTACCGGGATTATCAAAACATGATTTCTTCCAACAATACGTAGGGCCATCACTTTGTGCTCTGTTATAATTGTCCAAATTACCACAATTTATATCGTAGTCGATTGAAGAAGTAGTAGCCCCATTGTAAGTAAAATTTGGAACCTCAATTTGAATTTGATAATGTCCAGTGGAGATACAATTGTCATCATCGCCAGTACCGGTGAACAAAGCTGTAAAAGTCCAATCACCCGGATTAGTAACACCATTATTGATACCATGCTGTTTGTCATACACAATATAGTTCTCAACCAAGCTCCCCAGTCCGCTGTTTAAAAGCTGAATCTTGCCCAAATCTTCTAATGACACCAGTTGATACGCTGCTGAAACGAAATGAAGTTGAACTGCATAAGCATTTTGCAGTTTTTCATAGATTACTTGCTCAATAGTTACGGAGATAGGTGGTGAATTCTTGTTGTGCAGGTACCAGGTGAAGTCTGCTGTCGGACATTGATTGATGAACGTAGTACACACTTCTGAGTTTCCTTCATGGGCACTGGCATAAAATGGGAGTGAAAATATTGCTTTAAGGTAATAAAACCGGTTAGTAATCTTACAGGTAGAGACCAATTTTTTTTAGACTTGTTCACAATGCAAACTTACACAAACAAAATATGATCAAATAAGAAATTGACATTGTTGCAACAATAGATTTGATATTGAGAGAATGACAAATTAAAAACAATAATACGGTGTAATCTTGTTGTTATATATATAGTCTTCCATTTGAATGGAATCATGGTATTAGTAAGATATCCGACTGTGATGCATGCAGTTTCGCCCAAGTAAAGTGCACATTTGATAAGCCCCCCAGAGTATCCAAGACAACTTATCAAAATGAGAGAAGTATCAAAAATGTCACTATAAAGTAATAAAATACCGAAAGGATCCAATTCGTAACTTTGAGAAAACTAAGCTCAAACAAAATACTGCTCTCTCATCATTTTTTATTGAACGGTTATGTAAATCACAAGTGGATCTGGCGTGACAATTGATGTTTCAACATACGTGACACATACATTGTTGGGCGGCAACTCACTGCTGGAACTCTCTTCGTAATCAGTGCTGCTGCCGCTGCTGATTTCCGTTACCGTATCTGTGTTGTGTGTTTTTGTCTTCGTCTTCCACCATAAATTCTCATTTTTTTCAACACCTTGCCCGGCAATTGCTTCGGCGTTGGCTATTGATAAGACGAGTGTGGACACTAAAGAGGTTGGATATGTTGGTTAGTAAATCACTGTAAGTATGAAGCAGTGTTTTTACAATTATAATGCATACCAAATAGAAAAATCATTAAATAGTGACGCATGTTGGCGAGTTAGTTTTATGCAAGTGAATCACTGATCAATAACTAGGCGAGAATATTCTTTATGACCTATATATCTGCCCTTAAAGTGGGAAACAGTGTCTAATCAAAAGAAGTTCAAATTCTGAGATACCATGAAACACTCAGATATATATAGATATATATATTAATATATTGACAAACATATAGTTTATAAACGTCTCGTGGAAGAGATGCATTTTGAGTATATAAGACGTCAACAACGGGTATCTTTTTTTAAAATAGCACACGAGACATATATATCAATAGTCATTTTTAGCTGTATACTATTTGAAAGTTTTGAAGTAAAACTAACTATACCGCCTTGAATTTTGATAAAAAAAAAAAAAAAAAAATTCCCCAAAAGAGCGAAAAAAGGGGCATTTATTTTTAATTTGCATACATATAAACTTGGGCGGATACATCTCTCTTCATTAAATTGACGACATCAGTCTTGAGAACAATAAATAATAATTTATAGTGGTGTGTTGGACATGGGGGCGGGCTCCCCACTAGAAGTCAATGCAGATACAAATTTATAGTAGAGAATAGAACATATATAGTTTAGCGAACATGAATTTCTCTAATTTTTAAGTTGTCTTTTGACGTCAAATTTAATTCAATACCGATAACATAAGATGCTCGTTTAATAAGTTACGATTGAACAGTTGATTCTCGTCAATAATTCATTGACAAAGTATATGAGATTTTCACTATTGTGATCTATAGTCTTGTCTATTTGAAGTGCTCCAGTATATATATAAATTTATTAATATATATGGGGGATGAGCAGTTGTAAATAGCAGGCAAGTGTGGGGTAGCTTTCAAAAGTCTGAGTCGACTAATTTTCTAAGCCAGAATCACTATAATTCTATATGAATGAAAATTAGATAGATATAGTAGACATGTTGCATTAACTACAGATCAATCTAACTACGTTACAGTGATTTAGCATCTATCTTCATATCTTTGCAATATATAATCATCAACCACAAAGAATATATCATATTATAAAACCAAGTTTTGCTCCACGTTCCAAATTTGATATTTGACACACACCCTCTTCTCGGCTGGTACAAAACCGTGGAAGGGGAAATTTCAAAGAAAAAAACAATTTTTTTTGCTTTGCGCTTAGAGAAGAGAAGACAAGACAAGAAGAAGTGTAGTTAGAGATTTAGATAGCTTGATTAATCAATATTCCCAAACACCGCCATTCAACCAATTACCAGTTTTCTAGAGCTCTTACTCGTGAAGGACATACACAAACACACATACATCACATAATTATTAAACAAAATGTCTACAGGAGCATTTGCACGTTTCATGAGTTCTCCAACGGGCCCTAGAACTGTCCATTTTTGGGTATGTGTGCATCATCATTTAACAAGAGGTACCTATTACTCTTGAGACATAATTTTAACAAAAAATTTGAATACTAACCCGCAATCACTAATATATAGGCTCCAGTTTTAAAAGTAAGTCTTCACATCAGTAAAAAGCACGAATTGAATCGCTCTTATCCATTTGATATCCATCGTGAAATGGCATTCACGGTCAATAAAAATGAATGGAGAAAGAAAAAAGTTTTAATGAATGACCCCAACATCGATTCATCAACAAATTGATGAAATGGAATACTAACAATTGACTGATGTATATATAGTGGTCATTGGTTGTTGCCGGCTTCAATGATTTGCAAAGACCAGTAGAGAGCTTATCCGGAACACAACAACTGGCGTTGTTTAGTACAGGTGCAATATGGACAAGATGGTCATTTGTTATCAAGCCTAAAAATTACTTATTAGCCAGTGTCAATTTCTTCTTGGCTGGTGTTGCCGGTTTCCAAGTTTATAGAATCTTGGATTGGAGACTCAATGTAAAACATGAGAGTTTTGCTGATGCATTCAAATACTTAACCAACGGTGATGAATCCCTGAAATCGACTACCGCTGATGCAGTGGAAAAAGTTAAAGAAGTTGTATCGAATTAGAGAGAGATTTTTAATGGGAAATCGGTGTTTTATTTGGGGTTGTAACCTTTTATATCTCAGCTCCAATGACAAATCAATTATTTATTTTTGTCAGACTTTTTTGTTGTTGCAAAGTGTTGAGGTGAGCATTGATAACTAGTCAATAACATCCCAATTCATTCAATTTCGAGGGCGAATTATGTATCACATCGTTTGCATTTGAATGGGGTCAAATTGAGTCTTTTTTTTTATCATGTTGTTTGTTGCCTCTAGTAGTATTTATATGACTGGTATTTGTTACAAAATTTTCTATTTTTATGCTTTCCAGGATGTTATATATAACTCGTACAAAATGTATGTATCAGTAGTCATCAAAGTCTTGTCGGATCAATCATGTATCTAACTTTCTATCTGTCCAATTCTAGATCTTCCCCATCACTTGAACTCGCTTGAGCCTGTTCTTCACCATTGCCTTCTTCTACCTCTATTTTGTCACCGTGTAGGCGTATCTTCTTTTTTGATTCAAAATTCTCCTCTTCCTCTGGGGAAGGTGACCTCTTCTTAGATTCCGCATCGTCAGTGGCTATCTCTTCCTCCGTCATACTCACATCTTCCAGCACCTCTGCTATCTCAGCCACCAGCGATGTATCATTATCATTGTCACTGTTCAGTACTTCGTCCCCTACAGCATCATGCAGTTCGACTGCTCCCAGAATCTCTGGTTCGGTATCTATGTCGTCATCTTCAAAGTTGACACGATCCTGAACTTCGCCAAGTCTGCCTTCTTCATCTATTTCATCCCTTTCTTCTTCTTCCTCATCTTCCTCATCATCATCATCTTCTTCTTCTTCCTCGTCCTCATCGTCATTGTTCAGCCCTTCCAATACCAAGTCATCTTCCTCTCTTTCTTTCGAGTTATCGGCTATACTAGTTACCTTATCACTGAATTTTGAGATCGACTTTTCCATCTTAGCTAGCTCATCTAATCTCGCTGACCATTTCGAGTCTAATTCTTTCAATTTCTTATAGCGATTGGTATATAACGATTTATTCAAAATGTACAACTTGAACCTTTGTAGCTTTTCCAGTTGTATTATCTCTTGTAAATGCTTAAGGTCATTTTGGAAGGATTCCTCATATTCAGAATCTTCTAAAGTGGAATCCAAGCTTGATATTTTTTGTAGTACTTTATCTCTAGAGTATAATTCTTCAATATTTAATTTGTCGTATTTGGTAATGTCTTGTATGTCTTTCAATTCCAACTCTGGAATCTCACCAATTAACTTCATCGATGATTGAGCTAAATTATTCAATTCCTTTATAGCATCTTTCAATTTGATTTGGCTCTCTTCTTTATACAAGTTTTTATTGACCGTTGTAGTCTTGCTGCTTATCCACTTGTCTTGATAGTACTTCAAATTCTGGTAATATGTGTCTGATTGTTTCTTGATGTTGAAATTTTCAAGGATCAACGTTCTCTCAAGTTGTAAAAGATCAGTCTTGTTAGGTGTTTGGTTGTCCTCGTACACTCCCTTTAAAAACTGTCTGACAGACTCGATTGTAGCGTAGGATTCATACAAAGTATTCTTAAGCTCCTCGGGTACGGCTATACTAGCCATTGTTATCTCATCCATAATACAAACTTCTAAATAGTCTTTGAATATGGCAAGTTGTTTTGATGAACCTCAGTCAGCAAACTCGTTTCATTATCTTCCTTCTCTACTCTCAAAGTTTTCCATAGACCACAGAGTTGGAGACTCTTGCACGACCATATGTAGATTCCACCAATTTTCAAAAGTGTGGGAACAGTATCCATAGGCTTGGGGGACTGGCTATATGATAAAAGAAATGAAAAAGAAGTTATGATAACTAGAGTCCATTTGTTACTAGTTGCTCAATAGCGATAATTGAAATATTATTCTCTTAATAGCAACTTTTCCACTTTACAACTTATCACCAAAAAATCAGGCAGTTCCATTGATAACATAAACTAAAAAAGGCCTGGCATTATGAATGGATTTGCAATTCATGAATGAAATATCAATTGAAAAGGTCTTCAAGGACGCTGCAATAAATTTGAATCGACTTGAATTTTGAGTATTCTTCTACACAAAAAAGATATATGTAGATCAAAAAAATTCCTAAAATGAAAACAAACAAGACACGAAACAAAGGATGACCTTTTGGTGAAGAAGAATGGACTTACAACAATACATAGAGCTCTCATTCTCACTTAGAGAGTCAGCAGCAAGATTAACGGAGTTGCAATTACATCAATCAGCCAAATGGTCGTTGGAGGCACTCACTGGATTGGCACCTATCAATTCCAAAGAAGAGAAGCTGATCCATCAAACCAAATACAAGCAATATCAACAACAACATTGTCTAAATACGATAAATAATGCCGATATGGATATAACTGAATCTGATAAGTTTCTACTAGCGCAACAGTATTTCAATTGTAAGGAATTTCAGCGGTGCTCAAATTTGTTGATTAATTGCACTTCACCCAAAGCCCTATTCATCAGATTATATGCACAGTTTTTGAATACCGAGAAGACAATACAAGAGGAGAACGAAAACATATTTGGAGGAACTTCAGAGTTGACGACGGCAAATACTCATGCCAATGTCTTGAAAGAATTGGAGACGTTGAAAAGCCTAAAGGATCCCTTTTTAAACTATTTAAACGGGGTGATATTGATAAAGGAAAAAAATGCTACACTGGCACAAGAGTGTCTTGTACAATCATTGATACTGTATCCATTCAATTGGTCTTGTTGGATGGAGCTCATCACCTCCTGTGCGAACTTCGATGAGGCTCTGGCTATCTATAACAGACTTCAAAAAAATGCCAAATTTAATACAAACTCTTCAAGTGGTATAATGTTGTTGTTTTTCAAAATTGTGATAAATCAAGAATTTTTCCAGCAATCTACAGAGTTGAACAATGATTTGGATTATTTGTTAACTTTATTCCCCAGTTTCTCATTCTTGAAAATTCAAAAAGCGTTGATATCATATCACGCGTTGGATTACTTCACAGCTGAAAAAATATTTGATGATATATTGATACAAGACCCATTAAGGTTAGATGATATGGATACCTACTCCAATATCTTGTACGTTATGGAAAAGAAGTCAAAACTTTCATTTTTGGCACAATTTTCATCTTCGATTGATAAATTTCGACCTGAGACATGTTGTATCATAGCCAATTACTACTCATTGAGATTCGAGCATGAAAAATCAATCATGTACTATAAAAGAGCGCTTGCATTGAACAAAGATTGTCTTAGTGCCTGGACATTAATGGGGCATGAGTTCGTTGAGTTGAAGAATTCTCATGCTGCTATCGAGAGTTATCGAAGAGCTGTCGATATCAACAACAAAGATTATAGGGCATGGTATGGGTTGGGTCAACTGTACGAGTTTTTGGATATGCACTTGTATTCTTTGTATTATTATCAAAAGGCATGTGCGTTGAAACCATTGGACAAGAGAATGTGGCAACTGATGGGAAATTGCTACGAGAAATTGAAGAAATATGCCGATTCCATCAAGAGTTACGAAAAGGCTTTGAGGCTAGAGAAAGACTCATCTACATTATACAAGTTGGGATTGTTATATGAGATAATGAGCGATTTCAAGCAAGCGCAATCTTACATGAAGTTGTGTATCCAAGAAGAACTAGATGATGCTGTGAGTGATGAAACCTCAAAACTGAAATTATGGCTTGCCAAATTGGAGGCCAGTATGGGTAATTGGGAGCTGACTTATAAATTTGCTAGTGCACTACAGCATGGTAATAGTCACGATTTAGAGGAGGCAAGAAGTTTAGCGACAGAGGCGAGGTTGAAAACGAGGAGTTTAAGTAGTAGCGTGTGATATGAGATATACAAGATTATCAAATTGCAAATTGCAAATTGCTTTTAAGTTTCTCTATTAAATTTCAATTACTTGTTTATTTAAATAATGCAGAATAGGCTGATAAAGCTGGTGCTCCACCCAAATGGACATACAATACGTTGACACCCTTTTCGTATTCATCGTTTCTGACACCATGGATCAAGCCCTGCATCGACTTACCCTCGTATACAGGATCTGTTAAGACACCTTCTGTAGATCCACATAATTTGATGGCTTCCAAAGTTCCCTCGTTTGGAATACCATAAGCTGGGTAGGCAAATCTGGTATCTAAGTTGATATCATCTTCTGTCAATTCATATTCCAAATCGATCAATTTTGCAGTATTTTGTGCAATTCTTAACACTTGAGCTTTAGTTTTCTCTGGTGTGAAAGAAGCATCGATACCAATAACGTCCTTTTGTCTTCCGTATCTGGCGAATCCAGTTACAATACCAGCCATGGTTGAACCAGTGACGGCACATACAACGATTTTATCGAATTTGAAACCGAGTTGTTTCTCTTGTTCGATAACTTCATCGACAAATCCAACAAATCCTAAACCACCGTATGGATGTTCAGAGCAACCTGCTGGAATTGGATATGGTTTACCTCCACGCTTCTCAACGTCTGCCATGGCATCCTTCCAAGATGGCCTGATACCGATATCAAATCCACTTTCATCTAATCTGACATCTGCACCCATAATTCTGGACAATTCAATGTTACCAACTCTGTCGTATATGGTATCCTTGTAATCTACCCAATCTTCTTGGACCAAGACACACTTGAAACCCAAATGGGCAGCAACTGCAGCCACTTGTCTCGTCTGATTGGATTGGATTCCACCGATGGAAACCAAAGTGTCGTAACCACCTTCAAGAGCTTCTGGAATCAAATATTCCAATTTTCTAGTCTTGTTACCACCGAAGGCCAAACCAGAGTTACAATCCTCTCTCTTAGCGTAAATGTTAACCTTGCCACCCAACAGTTTGGATAAACGTGGCATCCTGGTTATTGGAGATGGACCAAAGGTCAATGGGTATTTCTGAAATTTAGCTAATCCCTTTACTGCTGCTGACATCTTTATATTATTATGATTATATACTATGAATTTGAATTTGAATTGCAGACGTTGATTAAAAACCAAAATATAGAGGGAATTTTTCAACACTTATATGTTCATCACCGGCAACGTAATTGATGTAATGCGATGAAGTTCGGATAGCGTTTGTTTAATATCTAATCTTGCCAATGCGCGCTCGGGTTTAGTATTTACAATAGCCGTAATTTTTTAATTTTTTCAACTTCCAGTCCAAATCTCTGGCGCATGCCAGTGTTTTTTATCCGATAAATTATACGAGATAAATAGCGGACTAACAACAGCACCGATACCTGACTAGTGAAAAAATACACCCTTTTCCAGGTAGATAAGAAAGACCCACCAGCCCCTATTCATCACGTGAAACAATTTTTGCATATGATTGGGTAAGATTAACTAAAACAATTTTTCAAGTTCTCTTATCACCTTTTTCTAAACTATTCATCACACGGGTGACATTTAAGAAGTAAATTACGAAGTAAAACACGACAATTTGACTCATTTCACAGAATTACATAGTGATCCCCAGTAAGCCAGTAAGGACTACTACAAGATCTGCCACCACAGGAAGGGGCTTAATGGATATATGAATATGATATTAAAACTATCTATCTAGAATATGTTCATTTGTCTTAGCAGAAATATTTACCTAACAGCGCTACTCCTTGTACTATACCTTTCCAATAAAGACTCTGCCAGAGTCACTCCATCAACTTGATGAGACGTCCTCATCCTATCCATTGAATTTCTATTCAACTGTCCACTCGATAACATCAGGAGTCGAATACTGTCTATATCGCTGACATCATAACCAGCTGTATCAGCGACCAGAGTTTGACTCGAGTTGTAATGACCGCGATGAAAATTAGGCAGCTTGATAGCCTTTGACATCGATCTTAACCTGTTGACAACCGAACCTTTCCGTTTTGGTTGCTTGTCAGATGGCTCTTCGTAGGTCGGCAGATCACCAGTAGTCATAGTTGCAGTTTTTTGCATCACAATGGGCAGCAGCAATTTCATATTTTGCATTTGAGACTGAGATGACTCTTCATAGTTCTGTTTTTCCAAATCTGATTCTTGATTGTAGTTGGTGTTACCGGCAACTAGCTCACGATGCCTTTCAACATCTTCAAAATTTGTAGGATCGTAACCTGATGGATAACTGTTATAGTCTCCCATCTGAACTCTTTCCCTTATTATGTCAACATCTGTTGGAAAATAAAGTCTTCTGATGTTGTCATAGATAAACCTCGGTAATAAGCAACTCAACACGCCAACGAAAAAAGAAGCCCAAAAGACTAAACTACCATAAACTTGCGACGCACTTTTGTAAAATTCCTGACTATTCAAGGAAGACGACCATACACCAGTCCAGAAGAAGATAAGCAATATCGATATCGAGACAATTAGGCAACTCAACCAATCCCATCTTCTCATCTGGAGTAAAACGTATAAGTTATTGGAAATAACAGCAATATGTGCAACGATTACACCCATCCAAAATCGGTGATCCAATTGTAAGCCTTTGTCAGTGACAAAATTTCCCAAACGATAGACAAAGTAGGGAAAGAAAAAGGAGATAAAACTCTGGTATAATCCATCCAACATGTAGTAAATGAACTTATACTGAGACCATTCTAATCCTAATATTCCACTCATGTACAATTGTGGCACGAGCAATGAAACCGTATCACTGACATCTTGGTCCAAGATGGCCAAAAAAATGACTGGCAATGAGGTAAATGCCAAGTTGTAGAAGGTCAAGTATGTGAACTCGAAAAGGTATGATCCATCAAAGTTGTTAAAGATCCCATACCAAAACAAAGTCATCGTAAAAGTGACGTTTTTATAGAAAAAGCACGGAATCATCTCCGCAAGTCTTTTGTAAGACCACCTTCCATGAACCAAGAGCAATCTTGTCAAGAACCGGAATTGAGCGATCGCGTAATCTGATGACATCACTGCTTGTCTACCCTCCTCACCAGCAATACCAACACCAACATTGGCAGCCTGAATCATGGCAACGTCATTGGCACCATCACCTATGGCTAAGGTCATCACTTTTAACTCATTTTTAACCAACTTAACAACCAGAGCCTTCTGTGCCGGTGAAACTCTACAACACAAGACTGATTTACAGTTCTTGGCAAGCAAAAGGAATTTCTTTTGTAATTCAACGTTCTCTGGTTTGAAAATCTCTGTCAAAGATCCACCATCGATGATAATTCCACAATTAGATTTGGGAGTTGAGTGTTCATTCTGAGCGGCGATCAATTCTTGATCAGATCCATCCATTTGGAACTCTTCATTCAAATATTTGGTCAACAACGCATCGACCGACTCAGTGGCATTATCAACTTCCTCACCTTCATCTTCTTCCTTGTCAAACAACTTGATGATCAATAACTTCATTGTTGTGTTCAACAAATTACATGAAAATCCGATGTTGATCGCTGTCTCCACCTTGTCACCCGTCAACACCCATAATTTAATTCCAGCATCACTTAATATTCTGATTGATTCGGGAACCATGTCTTGTAAACGATCTTCAATGGCGGTACCACCGAGCAACATCAAGTCAACTTCAATTTCTTCAGTGACAGCGTTGATCATGTCATCTCGGTCATCGCTTATGGAGGATTGAGCTTCGTTGTAGCGATACAACCAATCCTTAACGAATGCTGGATTCAAATCTCTTTGTGCGATACACAATGTTCTCAAACCTTCTTTGGCGAATTCCTCCAAATGCAAAGCTGTCTTAGTTGCCACTTCCCTTGATGACTTTTTCGAAAGTCTCTCAAAGATAACGTTATCGGCACCTTTTGTGATCAACACTATCCTTCCGTCAATATCCACTACACAAGACATCCTCTTTCTCAACGACGAGAAGTCGATCATTGCCAATATTGTGAATTTCTTTGCAGGTTCACCATATCTCTGTAGGACAACCGCATTTCTCGTTCTCTCCACGAATACAAACCCCAAATCGCGAGCAGTCTTGACCAAAGCTGCTTCATCTGGAGACTCGGCTTTGAATACTATACGATTTGTTTTTGGATCACGCTCAGTGACAACAGTGTGGCATATGGCGAGTGCTAACATGAAATCCTCATTCAGTTTCTTCTGCTCAGATTGATTGAGAACATCATAAACGTAGTCCTTACTGATCAAAGTCAATTCAGAGGCTTCGAATTCCTCATTATTAAAGTTCTGCTCGATCAACTCAACCATCTCCGTTGTTTCTTCATCTATTATTTTTTTCATTTCTTGAGCTTTGGCAACAATGTCTATGCCTTCCCTTTTATCCATCCCCATTCTCGCTTCTGTGTAACAGTTACCGTAAGCCTTACCATTAATGGTACATTTTTTGAATTCCATAACGTTCTGAGTCAAAGTACCAGTTTTATCACTGAAAACGTACTCAATTTGTCCCAAATCATCTGATATACTCCATGATTTTGGTGTGCAGGGAAAATCCAACTTCTCGTAATACATTTTTACGTCTGCGTAGATGAAAATGGCTTGTACTGTCTTTATGATCTCGACGGAGATGTAAAGAGAAATAGGAACCAATGATTGGTAAAGGATAATAGCGACAAAGAATGAGACGACACCGTTCGCAGCAGATGAAGAGACATAAGGTGCATATTCAAAGAAAATTCTTGAAGTGTCATCTCGACGATAAAACAATCCGTTAATCAATCCACTTAAAAAACAGATGATGAAAAGAAAAACAAAATTAATAATGACTGACAAGTTCAATTCGCTTGATATCTTTGATTTTTTTGTTGGTGTTATACCACCATTCAACATGATCTTTGTTTCTGGACCGGTATAAACAACGAAACCCAAGGCCCATTTTGTGTTTCTCAAGGTGAAACCTCTCAATAAAACGTTTTCGTTCGTCACTGGCTCTGTCTTTTCAAGGTCATTCTCAACGTAATGTATAACACCTTTGAAAGAGTATAATTTTGGGTTGGGTTGTTCCACTTCCACCCAAAACTGGGTAGCAGCTAAGTCTGCAGCATGCTTGATACCTTCACCACAATTTAACAGTTTCTTGCTTTTCAAGTTAGTTTCACCGTCAAGATTTCTGGTCTCTATGAAACAAGTTCCAGTTTCCAAATCCGAGGTAGATATGATGATAACGTCAGCCGGAACTTCTTCGTTGTTCCGGATCCGTATAAAGTCTCCAACGTGCACGTCCTTCCAATTTCTTGTCTTGAATTTTACATCCTCAGGTATTGGCATTTGTTTGTTGACTAGTGGAGCATCAGCTATAGCATGATGGTGGTGTTGATGAGAGAGGCGTCTGGTGTCGGAGGAGAATCTGGCATCGGTTTCAGAAATCACAGTGGAAGTTCTTCGAAGAGAGTTGTTGTCCTCCTCTACTTCCATTCTTTTGACTATTCTTCGTTGCTGCAACTTTCCAAAGAAAAGTCTTGTTGTTGCTTTCTTGATACTTCTCCACCATCCAACATGATCATTGACATTGTTATTTGTCATCCCCGTTAATAAATGTATAGGGGAGTTATTCAAATCTAAATCACTAATTGCTCTTCTGTAATCTTCAATTCCATCTCTAATCAGGGTCAAACAAACGATAACAATCAATGGTGCAGCTGAAAGTGCAGGGCTAGGCACACCAAAGATCTCGAAAGCACCCAAGATCACGATGAACAAAAAGTAACTGTTGGCTATATTGGTAAATTGAAAAAATAAGTTTTTGGGTAAAAATGTTATGGGTGTGTATTTCGTGGTTCTGATCTTGTTTTTGGGATAGCTGATCAAAGGTTTATCCTTGTGACCAAACGTCAACTCTGCAGGCAATTCATAGTTAACAAATACTTTTCTGTAGCTTTCCTTGACACGTCTCTGTTGTTCAAGGTATTTCTTATTCTGAAATAACCGAGTGACATCTTCTAGTCCAATCTTCATAGTGCCTGGGTTGGGAGACCTCAATGTTAAAGAAGAGCAGTCGCAGCAGTCGTGAAAGTAGCAGCTAGCCGGTACGTTGTTGTATTGAGCTTTGTTGTTGCAGTAATTGGGAACGGGGTGCTTGAAATTTATTCAGGGACTCTAAATTATTTTTTTCTTGTTTGGGAAATCAAGAACAACAACAACAACAACAAACAAATTGGAAATAAAGAAGAAGTTGAGTAGGTGACCAGCAAAGATACTTTAATGATATTATATGAATTCGTATGAGATATCTTGGTTTGCCAGCGAAGCATGGATCTCTCTCCGTGGCTCTAACATCTTTGTTACAAAAAGGAGTGGCTGTACACCCGTTTGGTGGAAGTCGTGTCTGGGAAACCGAGTAGCGCCATCCCCGGCTATTAGATCAAAAGCAACGAAGTCCGAGAGATAACATATTCCTAATGCATCAAACATTTTGAACATAGAGGAGAATGAGAGGGTCAAACTTATTGTCCGCAACTTGATAGTATCAGCCGGGTCAACCTCCGATTCAGATGCGCAAAATAAATCGAAGAGCGTATTCAGATTATTTTCTTCAAATCGCACAAAGGATATGTCACAAGCATTCTAGATCCAGAAAAGAATCATGAGATACGTATAACAAAGCGAGTTAACTTGGAAGTTAGCCTCGGTGAAGTGCTAGTCATTCTTGGCTGTTCAGGTAGTGGTAAGACAACGTTGTTGAACACCTTGTCTCAGCGTGTGACCTCAAACAAGGTTTTCAAGTTTGAGGGTATGTTCAAATATAATGAGTTTGCAAATATCAGCAGCGTGCGAAGCTCGTATCTTTCGCAAGATGATAGCTTCTTACCATTTTTGACGGTGCATGAAATCATGAAATTTGGTGCAGATTTAGAGCTACCATCTTCCTCTTCCAACGTTGAGAGAAGTACTTTGTAGACTCTAAATTGATTGAAGCAGTTGGGTCTTGCCAGAATTAAACACACGAACATATCGACTTCTCCTGGAGTGGTGAATTTGTCTGGAGGTGAAAGAAAATTGGTTATTTTGGCTCAGCAATTGTTGAACAAGCCCAGTTTGTCATTTCTTGATGAGCCAACTCCAGGTTAAGATGCGACAAGTTCTATTCGATTGACTGTGCTACAAAACTTGGCCAAACAATTCGGTATTGCCCTGGTTTCAACTATACATCAACCATGTTACGAGATCCTAGAAAAAATTGACAAATTACCAATTTTGGCCAAAGGTGGTAAATTGGTTTATTTTGCTAACTTGAGATATAGAATCCACCCTAATGTCAACCTTGCCGATTTCTTGATCGATATATCAATGAAGGATTACAGCTCACCAGATCTGGAATACAAATCGACAAAAAGAGTCAGTCAATTGCTTGATCGTTGGCCAGAACACCAAAATGCGATACTCTCAATTGACGTTGATGATGCCACCTTTGCAGATTTCAAACGCTCTGCGATTTCATATGCAAGTGCAAGCATATCGGTCTGTGGGTTATTGATTGGCTGCTAGCTGCTAAAAGTTGCAAGGAATATCTCTAGTACATCTTCTTAGTGCCGCCACATTTCACACCCTAGGTACCACATTGAATGTGACGTGGAACGCAGGCATCTCATAAAGACTTGGTATAAAGAAATTCTGTGATCTTTCCCAAGTTTCTGCGCGGTTCAGTTGAAACATGGTGAGGGATTCAACGTTGAAGCTGATTATGCAATCAAAAAAGACAATGGCAGAAGATATTAAATGAACTGGAAAAATTAAAGAAAATACAATCGATAAATGATGCGATACAAGTAAAGAAATGGAATAGAATTGAATAAGTATAAAAGAAAATTGAAGAAAAGGTTATACCACAGCAGAGCACTTGAACAGAACCAAAAGGGCCATGATTTGCGAAGAAAAAGACTGCTCAACCTCCACTATCCATATCATAATCGGAAATGTTGAAGGATCTGTTTTCGAGGGAGATAGACAAAGCTGTAGATGATCCTCCATATGATTCGGGAGCCCCGTTGCTCCACATTTGATCAAATAGCTGAAGTTCGTCTTCTATCCGAATTTCAAACTCTTTGGCAGACTCTTGCTTTTCCCTGAATGAAGAAAACCCAAAGTCTATCAAATAGATCCGGTAATCTTTATCCAACAAGATATTGGAAAATTTGAGATCCCCATGAATAATTTGTATGTCATTCTGATGCAATATTTTTATTTGGTCGAGAATTTTAGCTCGATTGCAATCGGTTAGATTCAGAGCATTCCATTTTCTGGTGTGGATATGTTTCAAAATGAGAAATGGACCCATAGCCAAGTAAAAGTTATTGTCATCTTTCGTGTACGCCGCCAACAGAGGCTGTTCAATATAAACATTATTGAAAGTTGGTGAACGCTGGTGAAGTTTTTCGAAGATTTCCTTTTCCGTGATGTAACTTTTGAAGGCGACTTCCAATCTTTGTTGTCTGGTTAACACCCGCAGATGTTGCCTTTTACCGCGATAAGGGTCGTAAAATTTGACAATATAGGTATCATCACTCAATGACTTTATGAAGTCTGAGAAATCACAAACCAGCTGGCCTGCAGGTGATTGCATCTTCGTCAAAAGTTCTTTAAGATGGCAGCTCGAAATGGAAAAAATCTGGCTGTTGAAATTACCATAACCCACCTGTATCTCGCCTATTTGTTCAGATTGAAACGTCATCTCGCATCGATAGAAGGGAGGAAGGGTAAAATCCTTACCAATGTTTTTCATGTAGAACTGACTAACAAAAAGTACGCCATCAAGATAATGTTTTAAAATTTCCCTGTAAAAACACAATGCATCCTTTGTGAGGGTTTGCATGGACTCCGCATTAGTTTTCCGTAAATGACCATACAATTTCGTTCGAACATCTATTGCTTCCTGTTTCAAAATGACAGGTGACTTCTTACTCATTGCGTAAGTAACCAGCAGTAACACACTTTTTAGTGAACCTTTTCCCTTCATTTCGGATGAAAGAAGGCATACCTGAACTGGAAGATGCTGTGGTTTTGCACTTTCAATTGCATCCAAGTCAACTTTTACAAGAAAAGTTGACTGGACATCAGAGAGACACCCGAACTTAACACCAGAACTAATGCATTTTACAATAGTCTGGTGAAGAATTTCGGTTGCTTTCGCATATTCAGAACTCTGAATGTCTCTCTGTGCAATAAACAGTTCCATGGCTGATCTGATCGGTGCTTTCTTACATTCATATATCATTGGAATGTACTCTTCGTCATCTAGGCGCACAACCATTGCTATATCGGCTTTTGCAAAATATAATTTGTTGTCCTTTTCATGGGGTAAGCCTGTCAGAACTCCATCCCCCTTGACTTCGCCACGGAACTCGACCAGAAAGAGAGTGGATTTTTCTAATTCCCCCGCTCTCAATACATTGACGGTTGAACCAATATTATTCAATAGGTTTTTCATAAATGATTGATAATCATTCTCACTTGTTCGTGGAGTTATTGTTGTCGAACGGCAAATGACTTCTTGCATTTTGATAATTACGACAGGTGTGCTCGAATCATCACATTTACTGAAAAAACAATATAACAGCCGCTCCCACGATTTAACAGCATCATCAAGCCACGGGTCCAAAGGAGCCAACAAGCATTGTGGCATGATCGTTTGCATATTTAATATGTTTGTACTCTTTTGACTGTTTGTACTCTTTTGACTGGGGGTATGAAACACTGAGGAAATCAGGAATTGAACCTCAAACAAGTCATCATGAAATAAAGTGTTATACATTTGCTTTAATATTTTTGCTTTTTCTTGTCCATCTGAGGCTCTATCAATGGATCTCAGAAACAGATACAATTCTCTAGATCTTGAATCAATCCTGGTGTCAGATAACCGCATGCGTTCGAGTTGGGTATAATAGTCAGTCATTGTTTCGATGCATGTGTCAAATCAGATCAAGAAATCTATTAGCCCCTTAAAATATATAAAAAACATGAACTGTTACTTTTTTGATCCCACACGACCCTTAGTAGTGAGGTAACTTTTGAGGAAACAAAAAAACTTTCACTCTTTGCAACTTGATTTCATCGCAACGTTAGGATTTTGGAAACAGTTTAAGCTTCTTTTGAAAAAAGTAGTCTAAAGATAATAAAAGCTGTAGTCAGCTCATGTTATTATACAGTTTCCAACTCATCTACTGAGATAAAAAAACACACACACAATGGAACCTACATAAACGAACTTATAGTCACTAAAGCTTCTAGCTCATCTCCGCGAGCTTTTGTTAGTATACTTTGGCTAGAACTTATTATGACAAACTATTGCTTGATGAGAGGGCACTTCAATCACGTTCACTTTAAATCAGCTTCAAATTTCAATCCTAAATTTGAAAAAGTGCTATGATAATATTTATCCTATTCAAAGATATTGTGGTTGAGGAATAAGATCGGCTAGTAACTATTAGTTGATTAAGTACTAAACTTTTCAGTGTTACGACATTAGCTGGACACATCCTCAAGCTCCGTTACCTCGAGTCATCAGAATTCCAGGCTAGATAGTTCTCTATCATTTTGTCTTCTTTGACGTTTGGAAGCGGAAAATTCAGAAAACGCATCACACATAAATTTTCCTGATTGGTATTGTTTTGTGCTTTCACACAAGTTCTTCTCACTACTGACATGCTTTCACAATAACTTCTATACAGCTGAGTACGCATTGGATTGGTCAGTCTCGCCTTCGTGGCCACAATAGCTTGTTGTGTTCCACTACCGTGACCCTCGGTTCATTGCTCTTAAACAACTCATTTTTATGTAGCATCTGTATCTACTTAATAGAGTGGGGAGAAGAAAATGTTCATGCTGAATGTGAAAGATTTTTTCACGAATGGTAGATGAATAACGAGATGACTCTCCTATACTGATCGATGCTAGGCTACTATAAATTTGAAATCAACAATTTTAGTAGCCGCTGTATACATTTATCAGTTTCTATAGGGTCGAAACAGGTCTATTCGAGTAGTCTGATAACAATTGATGAAGAATGAGTTGTTACATACACAAAATCTTTGAAGGCTCTTTGAATGATATATTCTCACAATAACCTTATGCCGCAAAAGACGTACTTAACAAAATGCATCAATCAGGGTTCATCATAATTATCAAAATATACTGCGAACATGCTGAACTAGTTTGTGGATATCATTTATACGTATGCATATGAAGCTCTTTTAAATGATGTCTTTCCGTATTCGCTATATTTAGTTTTGTCTGAACGATTGGACAACTTGGTAACTTTGTTGTGGCTTGTTTGTGTGTGTAATGTTATTGCATATTGGATGTGGTATCTCAGCAGAAAGAAAGCTGTTGGTTTTAAAGCAATCAGATAAAAACAACTTGAATAAATTGGAACTCTAAGCAATGTCTTGTCTTATGGTTCAGTATCCTGTTGTTTGATAACATCTCTGCATCAAATTGAGTTCATTAAACTGATTCCCATGTGGTAATAAATCAGGTCGTGTATGTGTTGATAATTTTGATTGCTTGCTGATAAACAAACGGCAAACACACAAAAATGAAACTCAACAGAATGAAGATAGATTATTTAAGATACAATATTCGAATATAACACATAGAAGCAATGGTATCAACCCGTAACATACTCATCACCGCATCCATTATCACTTCGATTGCAGCCAACCCTTTGCAGGGTCTCATTCCTTCCCTCTTCCATGCCACCTCCGAAAAACCTGTTCCAGGTGACTCCCCCGTCTCCATTTGTGACACAGAGGAGACTCAAATTTTGGACTTGACCTCATTAATCATCACTCCGAATCCTCCAGTCAAGGGCGAGAACCTCACCGTGAGTGGTGTTGGTTTCTTGTCCGAAGCCATCACTGAGGGGGCATATGTTGAAGTGGATGTTCGCTATGGTTATATCAAATTGTTGCACCAGACTTATGATTTATGTGAAGAGATGGGAGAAGTGGATTTGGAATGTCCTTTGAAGAAGGGTGTCCATCAAATCACAAAAACTGTTGAGATTCCAGCCGAGGTGCCACCTGGTAAATACATTGTTTACGCTAGAGCATACACTAAGGATGATGAATTCATTGCCTGTGTTACAGCTAGTGTTGAATTCCCATACCAAGTTCTGGGTTTGTTCTGATATATCAATTCTCAAATTAGCTTCAATTCTTCTCTTTGTCTCATTTTTATTGTTACTTTTCAACCCATTTCTCTAAAACCTTTTCTTTGTTATCATTACAAGGCTGGGCTGCTTTTCACATAATTATTTAGAATGACAAATGCATATTATTATCACTAGATTTTAAGAACTAAAGCTGACCGACTTTTAGAAATGCAAATATTCTATTACTGAGCTGATATTGTCAAAAATGTCTAAAAACTTTATATTGTGGAATCAATCACCTCACTTCGATCTATCCCTAGTATTGGTTTTCTTGAACTAGAAGCAATTACACCGCTTTGCAACAACCTATCGTTTTCATCATCTCCTTGGCTCTCAACTACAACGTTTTCATTCACCAAATGAGGTGTCAACAAAACTTTATCGTTAAGTGACTCGTAAATCAGCACCCTTTGCCTCATCAGCTTTAATTGCCATCTAATCGGCAAGTATGGCATTAAACCCGTTCTCTCTTGTTCGATTTTCATCTTCAAGGCCAAAATCAACACAAACCAATACAAATTGTAACTGATTATAGATCCATAAGTAGCACTGTTGGTCCACCCAAATATTGCATTGAGCAACATCCAATAACTGTCGGTCAATCCATTACAACAGTTGACATGCCATACCGAGTTGGCAATGTCGTACGAACCAGGGCCAGAACCAACTTCGCTTGGGTCAACACCTCCACATTTACGGACAAACTTTTCCAACTCTAGAAACCACACACCCCGCGACATCAACCCAGCTGCTATCATGTAAAGGAATCCCGTAGAGACTATTAAAAAATAATTCAATGACATTTTGTTACCGCTCTTGTATAACGTAACACCTACTAGTGTACCGATAAAAGCTCCCAATAATATAGATAACGGCATAGCAGATAACTCCAGTGACGCACCAATTCCACCGACAAATACCACGGCCTCCAAACCTTCTCTCAACGTTGTGACAAAAGGCAACAAGGCTAACGCATATTTCTCATTGAATTTGGCCAACTTCCTTGTTATAGAATTTCCACCAGTGGCATCACGTTCAAAGTGATTCGATTTCAACAAACTAGAAAGCTTATACTTCCACTTTTTGGTCAAGTTATTTATCTTCAACAAGGACAAACCCATCACGCTGATAATCAAACAACTCAATATGCTAAACACTCCCTCCCACAACCTCTCGGTCAACGACCAGAGATCGTTACCGATGAAATAAAACACCACGATGAAACAGCCTCCAATGACTAGACATATTAGGAGCCCCAATACACCGCCCACCCATATCTGCAGTTGTAATGCCCGGTATTGGGGTTGTGGGATGGTGTACGTGAGTTGGTTCGTGCGTGCATCATGGATCGTGAAGCTTTGTCTCACAAATGATAAAAGCACAGAGACTATGACAGCCGATTCTAAGGTCTCACGCAAGATTATGAAGAAAATCTGCACGTTGAAGTAAGAGTCTATGTTCATTACAACTTGCTGATTGCGAGATTTACAATGATGACGATGAATGTTTAATGTTCTTTCTTCAAATTTTTTTTATATTTGTCTGTTTTTCTTTTTTTTGCTGATCGATAAAAAAAAAAATGTTGATTAAATTAGATGGGGCAATGTGCGTGCGTTCTAAACGCATTAGTTAGACCCTTGATAACAGCGTCATACTCAAAACCTATTTAGTCGTTTATTTACTAGTACAAGAAAATATTAAAAAGCAGATCCCTTTCTCAAAAGAAACGAGACTTGTCCTGATAACGAGCGTACAAGTGCTTTGTTGCCCGTCTCATATTCTTTCCATACGCAATCATGACCAAGAAGCTACCGTTCATAAAAACACAGAGCGCGAACAATGTAAACGTGAAGTTTCTGACACCAACTCTTTCAATCCATGGAGCAATGGCAAATGTGAACCCACAACCGATCATATTCCTCAAGAAGAGGATCATTACCACAGTCTCTGATGCCATTGCAGGGTAACAGTCAATGGCATAAGTGATCACAATTGGGCCACATGAGCAAATTCCAATGGAAATCAAGGCACGACCAAGACCAGCCGGTACAAACCACTGTACACCATAATATGCCCCTAAGCCATACATCAACAACCCGCCAGCATTCAAAATTGTTGGAATGATCATGGCCCAGAGACGGAACTCTGGCTCAACTATGCCTTTATTTCTTCTAGCAAGCTTTAATGTGATCCAGTCGGAAACTTTACCGCCGTACAACATACCAATGACAGATCCCACCAAAGAAGAAAGGTTGGTGAGACCAACTGATCCTGTGCTGAAGTTATATGGTTCAGCAGTGAAAAATGTAGTTTGTGTGTTAGCAGTTAATGAAAGCCACATTACTTGAACACCGTATAAAATACCTGCCCACAAAACTGGTGGAAGTGTCACACATAGCAACGGACGTGAAAAGATGATAATCCATGGGCGTGGATCTCTATTTTCAATGTTGTAAAATTTCATTCTTTCTCTGTATGAGATTGGTTCGTTGATAGGATCTTCACCAGCGTCATCCACTTCTGTGACATCAATGTCTGCTTGTACTTTGTCTTCTGTCGATGTTACTGATGTTAAGCCTTCGACATGTGAGCGCTGGGTGGTGATTTGACGCAAAATTTGTTCTTCAACATTCGTGGCGGATGCATCTCTTCTAAAACTGGACTCTTCCATGAAAAATATTTGTACAAAGAAGAAAATCCCTTGCAACATCAAACAGATCCAAAAACACCATCTCCATCCGATTCCATCGTCAATTTGTCCTAAGTAACCGGCAACCACTGGCCCGATATAACTACCCGCATAGATGATAAATATGAATGCGGCCAATTTGTCACCTCTCTCATGTTGAAAAAAAATATCTGTGGCACTAACTTGCACCAACGAGTCCACTGGAGCGGCACCAACACCGGCAAAGAATTTGAATGTGAAGTATGCTGACATCGTCTTCGCCGTACCACCGATGATCAAACCCATAATCATCAAAACAGATCCTATGAGATATGTGGGACGACGCCCAATCAACATGGCAACACTTTGAAGAATAACACAACCAATACCAAGAGACACATACCCTACCAGTGATGAGTCTGTCAATTTGGTGATGGTGGCTCCTTTTAAGTCAGTCAAAAGGTACTTCCAGATAGGCCCTGCGAAACCAACGTTGGTGGAGACAAAAAATCCCCAGATCAAAAGCAAAATGTAATGGAATTGTTTGCGCTTCTTTGACCAATTCAATGGATCTCTTGGGCTAGACGAAGGTTGTGGGATCAATACGATATCGTTGTCCTTTGAACTTTTATTTTTTTTCACGTTGAGCTTGCCCTCAATGTCGACCAAGTGGACAGTGCCAGGAACGAATTCTTCATCCACAATCAGATCCAATTGTTCTTTCGTTATTGTTGGCTGTACCGAGGCCATTTTGCGCTATGTTTTTTTTTGGTAATTGACAATTTCCCACGGTGAGTGACATTCCTGTAAATTTTAGATCAAACGAGAATGTGCATAGCTTATAACCAACATAGAAAGAATCTTATCGCAATCATCAACATCGTTTCCTAATTTTGACATTTGCGCTGTTTTGTCTTTAAATCGACGTCTTTTATGTCTGGTCGTCTGTGAATCCAATCCAAGGTGCCAGTAGTAGTAGCCTTATCGCGCTTATCGCGCTTATCAGTAGGAAGATTAGCAATTTTATCCGATTTAATTTTTTGGCCTGGCCAAGATATTTCTAAAATTCTTCGAAGCCTATCAGCGCGCCAAAACGACTATCTTAGACGGTGTGTGTTTATACGTCACACAAATACTTCAGAATCAAGGGTAGCTACGAATGTTGACAGATGCATAGACCATCAATCAATACAATACTAAATGGCTGGAACAGGAGCGCTTCTCGGTTATAAACATAAACTACCCCATCCTTATCTTGATGCACAACAATAAATATGCGACAAATCTATAAATCACAACAATAGCAGCCAAAACCCCCATAAATACTGAAAAGTTACTATCCAAGCCGTAGTATTGTAACACTGCATCACCAGTGTTTAACTCACACGTATCTCCTATCTCACACTTGAATACCTGATCGGCAAATCCCAACTTAGCAATCGCACCCACGCCATACTTCAATGGGCTTATATAATTCCAAGCCTTGAAAAAAGGTGGCAGATGCAAAGACATAGTTCCTGCCATGAATATTCCTATGGTCAACAAGTTGGCCAAGATGTTGATTGCCGTTTCCAAATTTCTAAACATGGTAACGAGCATGATTCCAAGCGACTCACCGCAGTTGATAGTCAATAAGGATACGTAAAACATCGAGAAAAACATTGTCAGTGAGCGAGACAAGTCCGTGGCGATACCCACGAGAGCTGAAAACAGTAACGAACCTACAATTTCGAAAGGTGCTTCGATTGTCAAATAAGCCAAAAAAAACAGTTCGACATCGACAACTCCATCTGCAAATTCTGTTGTAAAATATGATACTTCGGCGGGGTAGACGACAATGTTGTTCAAAAATCCAATGTATAACATGTTCATGGTTTCCTGGATCACACCCAATCTATTAGATATCCCATCGTAGGAGTTCTTCAATGGTGCAAAGTACAACGCTTGAACACCTGCTGTGGCCACGATTTGCAGAAGTCGACAAATCAACACATTACGATCTCTCATCATGGTCAACAGTTGTCTTTTCGTCAAGGTGGAATAAGAATCGGTAAATGACTTCTTGTGTTTTGTGACAATCAATTTTGATAAATTGTCAAAATTTCCATCGTCGATATAGTTCAAGTCTTCATGATTGTGTCTGAAACTCATCACCAATGATTGGACTCTGTCATCAGCTATGGCGCGTTCTTCACCGATATTCTGAGACACGAGATCTAACAGATGATCTGCAATATTCTTCAAATTCAGACAAGGATACCCTAAGCCAGTCAAATAAGCATTCAAGTTCTGTGTACTATCGTTGTAGATGGTGTTTCCTCCCCTACTCAACAATAATATTCTGCCGAATTGTTGAAACAACTCCAACTTGGGCTGATGAATGGTCAATATAATAGTCTTGTTGTCCTCAGAGGCCAATTTGTTCAAAATGTTTAAGATTTGGGCGGCACTAAAGGAGTCCAATCCTGATGTTGGCTCGTCTAACAAAAGAATCTTACTATCATCCAAAAGTTGAACGGCGATGGAAACCCTTTTTTTTTCACCACCACTAATACCCTTTGTGAAATCATTTCCAATGGGGATATTTTCGCAGTCCTTCAATCCCATTTTAGTTATCAACTCGTCGATGGTTGAATTTAACATCCCGGCATTGTCCTTGACGTTCTTAGGTAGTCTTATTTTACCTTGAAAATAAAGGGTTTCCCTAACGGTCAAAGTTGGAATCAATTGGTCATCATGCTGAGTTACATAGGAACATAATTTGCCCAAGGATTTACCTTGCGGTACTCTTGTACTGTTCAAATAAATGTTACCATTATCAGCAAAAGTGGAAGTATTGGGCAATCTTCCAGCGAGATAATTCAACAAGGTTGATTTCCCACTACCCGATGGACCCAATACGGCGTTCACTTTAGCAGCTCTGAACTTGGCATTAATATTGTTCAAGAGCTTCTTGCCAGAGTGGTCCTTCCCTGTTGAGGATTTATTCTTGGAAAGTTTTTTTAAGCACCACTGGTAAAGGATCGTGATAAGACCAAAATCAAACCTTTTGGGAGATACCCAAACCTCAATGTTGTCCAATGTTATGTCCACCAACAACAGCTTATGCTCATCGCTTTTGTGCTCCAGTTTGTGCATGACTTCCTTATCCCGAAGAGTATCATTTGAGAGAAAACTCGAGGTTTTTGATTTGGACATCGAAACATCTGTTGATTTGTAGCTCAAAAAGAACATGGCCAGAAGGTCAAAGCCAATGGCCCAGCATAGCAATATGCACACAGGCAATTTTATCCAATTCTCAGAAAAACCTAATGTTGTTAAGACGTATTGTCCACTATATTCAAGACATTCGTCCCCCGACCCTGGACAATCACCCATCCAGCCCGTAAATTGATTAGACGCCAAAGCTCCAAAACCATACCAGAAGAATGTTATGTATTTGGTCCACCTCACATATACTGGCATTGTCTTAGCATTCACAAAGAAACCACAACCGTTGTTTTGCAATTGATAGTAAACGTTCGTGTATAGAGAAGAAGTCGAAAAGTCTTGTGCCAACGCAAAACACATCATCGAGCAACAAACACCAGTGAGGTTTGTCAACAACGTGACTGAAAAGAAGATGAAGAAGTTTGACAGCCCAACCTGTAACCCCCACATAAAATATACGATAAGTGAGAAGAGCAAGGATATTGGGAACACTTCGGCAATGAACTTCGCAATATGCCTACTGATGATCCAACCAGGCACAGTTACTATTCCTTCATTTTTCTCCCTAAAATAAAATTTTCCCTCCAGCTGCCATAATCTGGAAAGCTCGTAGTACAACGGCACAAACCCAATGGTTTCTAATGTCACGTACAATTGTGATTGCAATGTCCTTATCCCAGCAATATCATGCTTCGGCTTGTAAAACAACCATCCATCGATCAATGCAATTACAATCATACCGAAATTAAGCATCATCAAAGAGAACCTGTCACGCATAGTTATCACCAACGTTCTCTCTGTAAGTGTCTTGATCTCCTGAAATAAAGAGATCTTAGTGGAGATTGCAGAGTGTTTGAAATCTAACAAGGTATCATCATAAGCTTCTGTTGGGAGTATCACATTTTGATGCTCTGACCAGCTATTAACCAAGTGACTCACTCTCTTGGTCGATTCGTATTCCAGTTCTGGTGAGCTGTAATCCTTCATTGACAAATCAATCAAGAAATCGGCAAGGTTGACATTAGGCTGGATTCTGTATCCCAAGTCAGCAAAATATGTCATTGATTCTGCCACTCCACCAAAATAAACCAATTTACCACCTTTGGCCAAAATTGATATTTTGTCAATTTTTTCTAGGATTTCGTAACGTGGTTGATGTATGGTTAAAACCACGGCAATACCGAATTGTTTGGCCAAGTTTTGTAGCACAGTTATCAATCGAATAGAACTTGTCGCATCTAAACCCGTAGTTGGCTCATCAAGAAATAACAAACTGGGCTTGTTCAACAATTGCTGAGCCAAACTAACCAATCTTCTTTCACCTCCAGACAAGTTCACCACTCCAGGAGAACTCGATATGATCGTGTGTTCAATTCTATCGAGACCCAACTGCTTCAATATAGAGTCTACTAAGTACTTTTTCTCAACCTTGGAAGTGGAAGATGGTAGCTTTAAATCTGCACCAAATTTCAAGGTTTCATGCACTGTCAAAAATGGTAAGAAGCTATCATCTTGCAAAAGATACGAGCTTCGCACGCTGCTGATATTTGCAAACTCATTATACTTCAACATACCCTCAAACTTGAAAGCCTTGTTTGAGGTCACACGCTGAGACAAGGTGTTCAACAACGTTGTCTTACCACTCCCTGAACCACCAAGAATGGCTAGCACCTCACCGGGGCTAACTTCCAAATTCACTCCATTGATTATACGTATTTCTGGATTTTTCTCCGGATCTACAATGCTTGTGGCATCATCCTTTGTGCGATTTGAAGAAAATAATCCGAATCCTCTCTTCGATCTTTTGTGCTCATCTGAATCGGAGGTTGATCTGGCTGATACTATCAAGTTGCGGACAGTAAGTTTGACCCTCTCATTGTCTTCTATGTTCAAAATGTTTGATGCATTAGGAGTATGAGTAGACATGCTATCTTTAAAACTTCTATTTTTCCTTGTTGCTCGCGATGTAATTGCCGAGGCAGGCCAAGGCTCTTTCTTGTTAATATATATGAAATCTTTTTCTCAGCTCTTATTTCAGTTTCGTTTATATGAGAGAAAAAAAAAATTTCCAGCCTTATCGCAACTAGTTGAAGTTTCCCGCGGCTTCTAAATTGACGACTTCTAATTTATGATGGCCTAGAATTATGACTGTAGACACTGTACGTGAGTCATCACATTAATAATTATCTAATTTTCTTAGGAGAATAGTTCAAATCCAGCATAAACAGTTTCCTCTTCCCACTCTACGAAGTAGATTCAAATGCTACATAAAAACTAGGTGTTTACTCTTCAGTAACATTGAACCGAGGGCCGCGGAAGCGGAATTCAACAAACTATTGTGACCATGAAGGCGAGACTGACCAATGCAATGCACACCCAGATGTATAGTAGCTATAAAGAAGCCGTTAATGTCAGCAGTGAGAGGAACCTGTGTGAGAGCACAAAACAATACCAATCAGAAAGTTTTGTGTGTGACGCATTTTCTGAATGAAAAGCTTTCAAAGGTCAAAGAAGACAAGATGACAGAGAACTATCTAGCTTGGAGTTTCTGGTGACTCGAGGTAACAGTGCTTGAAAATGTTGCCATCTAATTCTACAATAGAGAAGTTTGGTACTCACTCAACCAGTAATTATTAATCGACGGTATCCTTCAACTACAATATACTAGAATAGGGGTAATTATTTTTATAGCAATTTTTTACATTTAGAATTAAGACTAGAGAGGAGGGCGTCTACTTTTGTTGTTGCAGATCCTTCTAAAAGTCAGACTTTTCACACAAGAACAACATCAATGGCAACGTAGATGATGCAATGTATTATGTATTGCTTCCTATTGTTCTTAGCAGTAGTTCCTTGAAAAATGGATGGAAAATAAACCTTGCGGGACCATTAAATGTTGCAAACCCTGATCAGTCTATCTTTCCTGGTGACTATTACCTCATGCTTCAATATATTGATCAACAAGGTTTCTGAAGTGTAGACAGTGTCTAAGCGTGCATGAGTCGCAGTTCACTCTTTTGGCTACTAAATGAAGTTTCCTGGTCTGGTTGTTCCCAAACTGGGTAAAGGTGGGTGGAAGTACTAATACCGTGCTCTCTTAAGAGTGGGGCTGTATAGGTCCTTCAAGAGTAATAAATAGATTTGCTCGCTCACTCACTTGGTAGGCCTGTCGGTCTGAAAATGAAATCAAAACTTTGAAGGGTGCAGAGAACAATTCGAATGCAAACGGCTTTACTTTTCAGCTTCATAAAGGTGAAATATTTTTATTGTGTTTTCAGTATGTGACAAGTGTTTGTCATTTTGACCAATAACAGGTCAGTCGGTGGGTATCATCTGCGAAGTATAATATCAAATTCTAAGCTATCTTTCAATTTCACTTTTTGCACATTGCCACATTACGTGTCTCGAAACTGATATACACGTGCTAGAGATCTAAGACATAGCATTGTGGCGCTGTTTAAGGCAAAGGGTCATAGTGTTCGAGACGGTCACTTGAAAGACGTCTCGCTTTCCACTTGCGGTTGTGCTGGTTCAGTGGACTCGTCACCTTGACAATAACAGCCAAATAATAATGCAACAGATACGCACTACTGAGCTTGATGAAAAATGATATGATTAATAATGAGATAAGGCTACTTGCTTGCATTGCAGGATTTTGATCTTCTATTTTGCCTACGAACCGTCATTCTCATACTTAAATTTATGACAAGAGACATTACGTGCTGTAACTGAATTTGTGATATAATGTGAATTGTCTCAGACAAAGGGTGCAATTTATCTCTTTGTTTCTCAAAATTTGCAATTGATGAATTCGTGAGTGCCTCATTGGATGTGGCTATACGATACAGGCATCAAGGCAATCGGAATATCCACTAGAGTGTAAAGAGGTAGATTGTCAAAAACAACTGCTTGTCAATCAGATAACCCTAGTTCCATAGTTTTTTATGACCCACAAAGGCAGCACCGAAGTTTTGATTTTTTTCGTATCGGAGTTCTTATAAAGGTGAGAAAAAAACATTATTAATTTGTTGCCCTTTTTGATAAAAATAGTTTGAGTTTTTTCCCACTAAAATAGTGAGAGATAATGTTTTCAGATACAGTTTTGGGGCAGATCTAAACGCACTCTAAATAAAAAAGCACTTTGCCCTGATCCAAATCCGTCGATCTGCCCTTTGAGTAGTTACAGTCTTATCATCTTAGCCGAAGCCTCCTTTGTTATGAGCAACCACTGCAAGGGCATACAGCCAAAGGTTGCGATCAACCATTATTGAGCGATGGCAAAGTACTGAATTCAGCCTATAACTCATTAGCATGATTTCTGCACTCTCTAATTAAGTAGATCAGTTTCTTCAATATTGCTGGAAAATCTTACTACTGAGTAGTTGAGCGTTCTTTGTGTGGTTCTTTTGCCGATCGTGGAGCTGGCGCGCGCGCATTCAATTGCTCCAATTTGATTTTCTGGCTGTATCTTGATGAACTGATTAATCACGCCGCTGCTTTTGTTGTTGCTTTCGTTTTCGCTTTCTCGATAAGATGCATAAAGAGATCACCATAAATTTCATCTGAGTATCGATAAAGAGATACAGGTTGATGCCCCTATTAAAACAGAATTACACATGCATACACACATAGGCAACGTGGATGACACCATTTCAATTCATATTCAAAGGCGGATTTGTTGCGACTTTTCATTGGTGAATGGAATGGAAAAGCTGCAAGGGTATTTCCCTGAACTTTATCTTCAATTTAATGTACGTTTATCTTTCAAAACAAATCTTGAAAGTGGGTGCCACTCCACGTTATTTCACTCTCTGCTTCATAATTAGACAAGTACATTGGTTTCTGCAAACTAGTACCACTGAATTTGTGAACAGAGGAACTAACTGAAATTTATACTGCTCATGAGTATCACGATTACGATTCAAAATTGTATTAATTATCTTTATAAAATTCTCTCAGTCTCTATTAACACACTGTGAAGCAAAGCCATAAATTCAAAACGGAAATAATTCATCAACACCCTCTCGAGCCGAAATTGGCTATCACAACATGCCATTTCTCCCATTCGGTCCAAAATTTACACCACCATACCCATAGCTGTTGAAGACACTGGCCAACCCATTGCTATTTCCTGTGGTGCTAGTACTATTACCGACACTACCTGCACTGCTGCTATATATGAAGTCTTGCTGTAGCTGCTGTGGGTGATAGAACCCGCTATTGCTGTTCCACAACAATTGTTGTCCAATCGGTGGTGTGGGTAGCTGTTGCAACAACGAGTAATATTGAAACAATGGATCTTGTTGGGCTAGATTGGACTGGCTAGGTATAGGAGGTAACGTTCTTTGATCCACTAAAGGCTGTTGTGGTAAAGTTTGTTGGAAAAGATCATCAGCCTGCTGCTGTTGTTGTTCATGTTCATGTTGTTGTTGTTGTTGCTGGTATGTCAATGGTATGTTCGTTATCGGGGATATTGGAGACTGGGATAGCTGATGGTGATTTACCTGTTGCAATGCTATTGGTAGAGGGCTTGATGATAGTGAATTATGGTAAGATAATGAATTTCTTGCCGACGACATAGTCAAGGAGTCTAAATTCGATAATACCAAGCTAGGATCAAAGGAGCAAAGTACTGAGCGCTCATCTTTTGTGAGATCCAATATTCCTTTCAGCAAATCTCGTCTCAACATACGCTCCTCGAGGTACATCACGACGTTGGTGACCCTTGGTAACAAGTAGATTCTCATGTTTGATTTGTAACGGGGTCTAGCGACTTTTTTCTTCAAAAAAGTAGTAGTTGGTCTTTCACCACGTTCACCCAATGACAGATCATGGGTTATAAACTCGTTATCATCGTATTCATCGTCATTGAGATGGATGTCACCAGGCATAGCCGATTCTATCTTCAACAATACCGTTCCACCAGGTTCTGTAGCAGCGGCGCGAGTGATTCTCAAAAGTGTGTATTCCTTGATCTGAAACAAGTTCTCAATGGCCTCATCGATGGTATCAAAGCAACTCATGCCTGGAGTTTCCAGGTCTTCTTTATTTTGATGTGGGTGCGAAACTGTATCGCCAGCTTCTTCAATGAATAACAGGGGCTTTATGTTTAATTTGGACTTATCTGCTTCGTGCAACTCTTTCAAAGTCTCTTCCAACTTGTCATCGGCAACTTTCAACAACTCAATTGGCCTTCTTGTCGGACTAGGCACCAATTCGTTATAAAGAGAAGTCAAATTATCAACCAAGGTGAACCTGACTCTTGTCTGCTTGGCCAACGGTCTACCTTGGGTTTTCAAATTTGGCTTCGCTATGAGTGAATTTCTTCTGGAAGTGCTTCTTTTGCGCCTAGCCAACTTGACAAAGGACTGAATGGACAATCTATCTGGGCTGTCGTCTCTAGCAGTGGTGCTGATGTTGTAGTATTGCTCTAGTAATGGAGTGCCCACCATTTTTGATTGATAAGTTGAAAAGATAAAGAAAAAATAATGAGCTAAAAAGTCTGTCCTAAAAAAGCACCAGATTTTTTCAGCGGTAGCCTTAAGTGTGAATCGTGAGCTGAAGTAGTCAAAAATTTGCAGTGCAATTCTGTCGTCTAATTTACTGCACAATGTGTTCGCCGATGCGAGAGTGGATATATCAATATATATGTGAACTCAACACAAGTGTATTCGGATAATTAACAAGTCTTTTTTTCTTTGCACAATAAGACAGAAGTAATGAGTATATATAGAAAAATTAAATATTTGATTGATTCTAGCTCAAATATCAAAGACTTATGTAAAGTAGAGATTAGAGGAAGAAAGTGACAATGTCTGCTGCAGAAGTATTGATAGAAGTAATTTTAATAAAATAAATTATTGCAATTGAAAAATAATAATAATAATTTAAACAACAAAAAAGAAAGTTGTATGCATCCAATCTGTCTTCTGCAGATCTCTTTCTCTGCGCACCGCAGCAACAGCAGCAACAGCAGCACTATAAGGGCAGGCACATCTGGAACCACACACAGACAGTACACAACTTAGCTGTGAAGCCTTCGCAATGGATTCAACGTAACAAGATGGCAATCTCAGCGGTTGAGTTGCCATTTCCATCATAGTAGATCCCAAAGATTTATAATGGACGTGGTCCAATTTCGACCTTCGAACTCTTCATTTCAACCATCAACTTATCAATTGATTGCCCACTTGGACCACTGGCGCACTTGCATTATTTACTTAAGGAATGGGGATTACATGTGTTATTGGGCGTTTCAAACATAGCTTACCATATCTAGTCTGATGGGCCATGATGAGAACGCCCAAGATATCCTTTATCACAAAACTTAAATCTTATCCGACTCAGCTATGTACATAATGATCCTAAAGTCTTTCTCAAATTTAAATGAAGTTTATTTTTCTCATAAGATTGAGTGTGCCCTCCGTTGATTAGCCCTTTTTTCAATGCGGCAAATGAAAAATTTTGACTTTCTGTGTTTTATTTGTTTGAATGTTATTGCTATGTAATCGGAAGAGCATCATTCAATAAGCGTAGGGATCCAAGATCTCCGGTTCTTAAATCTGTTGTTTTTCAATTGTCAATTGTTATCTTCTCTAATTGGCTACTTCCTACTACTTGAGTAGGAGAATGCTTCATCAGCTCTAGCTAGCCAGAGTTATAGATTTGGCTGTCGATTTGCTGTTCGTTACGATGCCTCCTAATCAAAGCGAGAAAATCTTCTAATGTTGCCCATGCACTTAAGTTTTTACCCGAATAGCCCTTCTCTACTTTGCCCAAACAGTGTAAAAGCTGTCTTGTGACATCCTAGTTTATCATCTACACAAAACTGAAAATTCTAATTTTTAACACGCCATTGCATTTGCTTCAAAATATGATCTGGACGGTTTAAATTCTCTTAATCCGCAAAATTAAGACGGGGATAAGCAGAGCTCTAATTGGAAGAGTTATGTCTCATATTTACAGCAATATGCATACATAATTATATTGAAAAGTCGGGCGGGTTGAGATTCTAAAGCAAAAGCTTCAACATGATGCTCCACAATCCATTTCTCGTATATATTTTCTGCCACTCTTTTTCGTATCACTTACAGCCCTTGATCTCACAACTGTACTGTTCAATCGATTGTAATTGTGATAAAAGATGTAGCCTGGCTAGGCGTGTTAGCGGACAATTAAGAGCAACAACTTCTTTTTTGAATATCAGCTGCATTTCGTACGTTGCCTACCATAAGAGAAGAAAGATCATCATCCTAGGTACAATAGACGATCTGACATTAATATGCGAACTTATACTTGGTCTGATTGTAGATAATCTTTTGTTTCTTTTTGGTTTTTTATTGCGCTCTTTTGTAATAGCATGGGGCTCTTATTCGTTACATAAATTATGAACTGGAAGGTTGTTTTCAGATGTTGGACAACAGTGCAACAAAAAGTTTAGGTTCGTAATACTACTTCAAAGCAAACTTGCGAAAATTGGAAGAGAACTGATCTCCGCTGAATAGAGCACTTTTTTGTTCTCTCGAAACCATATCAATACTATCAAGGTACTACTGAGTTGAGTTCTTGTTAGGGTTTTTTGTTATAAGTATACATATCGTGCCCCCATGCGTGATGCTGCCGTTTCTGTAGTTTCTTTTTATTTTATTTTTCAATACTTGTTCCTATGCACACTGCTTTTCAACTGGACCTATTGCATAGAGCGCTGTGATCATCTCATACCATTCATCCACAGGGTAGTTTTGTGATTTGTTGAGCTTGCATCATTTCGCTACTAAAAGTGGTTTCTTCTCGATTCGATCTTTAAAGTTGCAGGTCATAAAATTTGTTGCTGAATGAATAGCGGGGTCATCTTTCGGGAAGAATTAAGGAAGCAATTTTACCTGATCTGAACATGAACCACCAAAAGAAATGAGATCATCGATAGTTCTCATACGTTGTATAGCAGATAATAGGTGTACTTTTTCACTAACAATTTTCCCCTAGAAAAGGAAAAAACAATTGCTTTTCGTGCTTTTCCAGGTCCCTTCCTCAGTTGTTGATGTTTGTTCCTGAGATTTGATAATTGTTGAGGAGGCGTGTTTTTGTACAATGTTTATGTCCTACCACAAATTCTTTTACAATTTATGCGCAAAAGTACATTAAATTGTAAACAACAGAAAAACCCGCATAGTTTTTCCAGCGGAGGGACCAAGTAGTTACCTTCTGTGGACAGCGAGCGACAAGCTGGCAACCACTGCAACTTAAAACCGTAAATCCTTCAAAATGGAATGACAGATTTTCAATGCAATTACACATATTATTTCGTTCCATCAAAGAACCAAAAAACTTAACATGTTCGTTCCTTCCGCATTCAGTTGAGAGGAAAAATTAGCTTAAAATAACTTTGATTTGATAGTGGCGCTACTTCATCGAGAAGCTTGCCTGGTGCAGGCGATGGTCTACAATAGCCGCAAAGGCTAGAACCAATGATCGATATAGCTCACACGTTTTGGTCCACGACTAATCAAAGCATAGTTCCGACGTTATATTCACTTCAAAAATATCATAGGTCTATTGTTTTTCATGACGTAAGAGACAGCTTCTCTTCAACTGTAAGAGCCATATATCGAGAGATATTTCAAAACGCGGTCGAAACTGTCACAATAATGCCGCTCAATAAATATAAGATCTAGAAATATTCGATTCCGTAGGAAATATGCTGGGTGAATATTAAAAAAACGGATCTTTTGCTTCACGGGGGGACTAATTTGTTCCACAAACAACTAATAACAACTGGATCGTGTAAAACTAGTCTTGGAGTTACATTGTGAGCCATCAAATTGCCGCTAGGGCTTTAGTCTCTAAAGAGAGGCAACGAAGAGTTTGTAGTGGTTTTTCTCACGTTTATGCAATGCACAACAAGAGAGAAACTGAAAAGATTTACAATAGGAAAGTTTTCTTGCTGCTAGCAATTGCTTGGAGTGTTTTTGATCAATTAAATAAACAAAATATATACAACAAAAAATAAAAAGAAAAGAAAAAAAAACCAGTAATTGAGGCTGCTATACTCGATTTAGAATCTATTCCTTCTTGTTACCATAGGTGAATATTGTCCTCTCATTTCCCCCTGAAAGCGATCCAATATCAAATCTGCCATCTTTGGTCGAGAGTAAGAGAAAGCCTATTAGAGATGCACTATCATATGAGGTGATCAATTGATGGGAGGTGAAATTTTCTTGTAAATATATGACAAAATAAAAAGTGTGTTATTATTTTGTGATAAAGGTCCCCCACCTCCCTTTGTTTCTTTTCCCCGAGTCGTCGAACAGCGATATGACCCCAAGACCACTTTATTGATTCCGGTGGTGAGTCAGATTTTAGTGGCCAAATGTCATGCTAAACTTTAATCTCAATACAAGGGAGAATTGAGCAATACGTGTATGCGCCCTTATCGATTGAGACGGAATAAGGTCCACTTACAATAGAAACTAGCTTTAAATATCTCCGAGGAGAAAAATAAACAAGAAAGCTTTAAATTGGAGGCAATGGCTGCATTATCACATTGCTAAGAGGGGTAGTACACTATGCTCTTCTCTTCTAACCGCGAATAACGACAATTGGGAAACTCAGTCTACCGCCTTCAATCAATATCAAAAGACTTGCAACTGAATCTACCACGTTCAATAGAAAACGAAAATTAATTTTTGATGATCCTGTAAAACGTGGTTAATTTTGATATGTTTTCTTTCAACTTGGAGCTAAATATTGTTTGATTGTTCTATTCAAATATCATGCATTTGAGTTACTACTCCCTAAAGCCACAACACGTGGTCCCTTAGAAACATCGACCTCATAGGATTTATCCACTGCTTCATCAAAAGCGTTCGAACCTGGGTGTTGAATGAAAAAGGCTTGCATCATTAATAATTTGAAGTGGTGGCTAAGACCAATCAACTCTCCAAAAGAAGCTATTTCTGCACACAGTATGTATACTACAGTATCAGTGTACTTCAGTTGTAACTCAGTATTCTCATGTTTTTAGAGTAGTGAAGTAATTAATTGATAGATAAGATTATCCTCTCAATCTATAGGAGTTTAAGGGATTTTCTGGACTATATAGTAAAGATTACAAAAGAGATTTGGAGAAATGTGTTTTATACCCTAAAAGAGAAGTAGTGTTATATGAATCAATGATGTATCATAAAGTAATACTTGATACATGGAGTATCAATCAGATACAATAAACACTCTCCTTCCTCGAAAGTTTGAAATATTCTGAAATGAAATAAAATGATGTGAAGTAAAATGAAATGAAAAATAAAATAAGATAAAATAAAATGAATGAAATGATAAATTGAAATGGATTGAAATGAGATAAAAGTGGTTTGAATTTCATGGTTTATGATCATTGTTGTCTGGATTGTCGTTTTCTGATTCGTGACGTTCGTTATTATTCAATGACCTTTTCATGATGGGTCTTGCTGTAAATCATTCAGGAATCTGATTGGTGATCCATATAATTGAAATGAGGGAAGAAGGATTTTGATATTCCAAGTTCCTCTTGTCATTTTACGGTTGGAATCTTGAAGCTTGAATGCCTTCTTGTCTAACAGTTGAATCACTTGAAAAAACCGTCAAATGTTGGGTCTGCTTCAGGTCTCTTAGGACGCTTCCTATAAACCCATTCCCCTGAATAAAAATTGTTGTGGTTGACGAATTTATTGTTGAAAAACGGATGGGCTGCTCTTGTTTGTTGTCGTTGGACAGATGCATCTGCACGATTTTTTTTTTCGCAGAAGAGTCATGAAACTAGTACAAATGCAGCTAAAAGAAAGATAAGGATAAAGGCATGACAAAGAGACGGACATAGGCCAACGGAAGCGGATCGTATTAAAGAATAAGAATTCTCCATTTTGGTTACTTGAGAGAGTACTAGACAATATGTAGAATGACGCCAAGAGAAGCCAATTCCCACACCAGAAATATATTCACATGTAATTTCTTTACATTAATTCACCCGATTGTAAGTCTTCACATAAAGTTTTCAGAAACCTTTTTGTTGATTAGATAGAAGAGTAAATCACATGCTAGTTACACCAAAATAGTTTTTTGTATTCGCTTTTGTGTAACAAAATGATCATTTCAAAATTCCCATCTAAAGTTTAGCGCTGATGGGCTGCTCCTCTTTTTTTTTTTTTTTTTTTCTAAGGTGGTCTGTTTTTTTGGCAGACCACAAATGCCACAAAAGCAAACAAAATTAGGCGCCGATACTATTAATGTTAATCATAGTGTTATTTTTGAAGATTCAGCTACATCAGTCATTGATGTCATTGGAAAGAGAATCTTCACTTTGGGACGATTGGGATCGATAAATTGACAATTATCTGAAAATAGTTAGCTATTTAGTAGAATTTTTGGAGATAGAGGGCTGGAGAGATTGTTGGAGCAGTATTAAGGTTTCAGCATGCAGTTGAATGTGATTACTTATCAAAATGAAAGCCACAAAACCAAATGTTAAAAAAACTAGTCTTTTCGAAAACAATATAAAAAGGAGAGAAATCCCACTTTTTTTTCCATCACTTTATCTTTGCTAACAATTCTGTTTTCACCGAGTCCCCAGAGTTTTCAGAGTTCAATGTGGATTAAATAGAGTATAGAAAACATGCTGAGTAGGGGGAAGGGGGGTGGAATCGAAAGAAGCGAGACAGGTGTGATGAGATATTATCGGGTCAAGTGCTGGTTCTATGGATCAATTTGTTGTCAATGAGGTTACAGATTCAGATAGAGGATTTCAAATGATGATCAAACATGGTTAATTGGTTGGATTGCAATAAGAGTGGTGTTGATTAGTTGATGAGGCTACAGATTCAGATGGGAGCTTTCTAATGATCAAAAATTGTCAATAGGTTGTATGAGTGGTGTTGATTAAAAAGGTGAGAGGGTTTGAAAGGGTTATCAGTGTGTTGAGCAAGTAAAATTGGAAGTGGATGCTGACTGCTGAAGCGTTGTGATTGCAGTTGGCACAAATGATCCGTTAGTGGAGCTATATATGTGATGCGGTGGGATGAGAAGCTGAAAAAGGCGAACTCATTTGATTTTGATGGTGTTGTAGGTTTCGGGATGTATGCATTAGAAGCTCAATCGGTTGATTTCGATGGTTGTGGGAGTGCTGGTGACTGCTAGATTGCGTGTTGAAGGTAGTGTTTGAGCATTACTGGCAGCATTCGTGAAATGGTGTTGCTTTAGATGAAGAAACGTGCCATTTAAGAGTTGACATGATGTGTATTGAGAGACTGGGGCCCATTCATCATCATCGTTATACACTCATCCCCCATTACCAGAGCCCCACCAGCAATTGTGAACGTGCTGTTTGAGTTGCCAGCACAAATGGCTGATGTGCAGAGCTGAGATGGTGGCAGGTAATTTCAATTGACTTTGATGGGACTGTTACCGAGACGTGTGTTTTGCCTTATGCGTGAAAAGTTGAAAAAAAGATAACGTTGTATTGATAAAAGCTTTTGTAAATAGTGGGCCTTCTTCTTCCAGCTAAGATGCAATCACACGTGAAGCTCTTCTCTTTTAAAGCAAGCCGATTGCTTGCCAAGTGCGACGCATTCACCTACTGAAATACGGACTCCTTTATCTCAACGAAGCAACTCAACAACGCTTACACACTGACACAATTCTTTTGGTGAACAAGGAATCAAATGAGTTTGCAACAAATGATGCGTTTTGAGTTTCATAGATCACGGATCCTATGAAATTGCCAACTAGGTTGCGAAGAAACTCTGCAGTCAAATAAGGAAACAGCTGTGGGAGATTGTTATCACTATATTACCAGCTCCAAAAGGGAATGTTGTAACACACCAGTAGATCATCAAAGTTTTCGATTGAGTGGAACGCTCATTTGAGATGATATGTACATCCAAATAAGTTGTAAACGATGCTCATTCATCCCAATCTATGATCATTCCTGAGATAAAAGCATACAACATCAAAATACTGAGACTTATTGGCCTTTGGTATATATGTCTTTTCAATATTTTTGGTTTACCAGTTCGATCTGTTTATTATAAACAAATTCATATTATGTGAGATGTTGGATTTCCGCTCTGAGATTTATTCAATCTCCACGAAACTGCAGATTCAAATCAATTGAAACTTGAAAGACAGTTCACCAAGTAGGAGCTTACTTAATCGTCTATGCCCGGTTTTAACTGCAACGATTATACAAATTCGCGGGTTCTCAGTCAATTTAGAGATAATTCAATATATTCAATCCATCTATTCTGTCAGCTTCTCTTTTTCAAAAACAATCGTACCAGTTTAGAGAGATTTTTCGAAAATGTACCATTAAACACTTTGTGATTAAATCACCTTCTGTTCTCAAGTTATTCAAGATCATACATCCATTTCATGGTTGACTTTAACAATTGTCCGGCATGCGAATGACAATGCGACCCATACTCTACAAATGCACTCAGCGTGCATGAATTGAAAAATCATCTATGCTGCAAAATTAGGATTGATAGTAAGTAAGTCATAATATAGAAAAGAAAAACGAGGAAGGTGACAAAAATGAGGAAGTATAAAAAGCTCGAGTTTTTAATAGAAGTGAGAAAGAATTGAAAATCGGAAGCCTTAATTCAGGACTTTTGTAAACAATTTTGGGCTTGGCTTTGTGATTGAATTGAATTAATTCTTGAATAAGTCAGAACTGTGCGCTCTTGGAAGCAAAGTTTATTGGGGGAGTTAAACTTTGAGACCCTAGAACACACAATCTTAAAAACTGAACTTCAACAGAATTCAACAAAACAATTGAGAACGAATTGACGGGGACCAATGCTGACCAAGCTTATGATTGAAAAAAAACACCGTGCCGATGGACAATGAAATAAAAATTGAGATAAAAACTAATAATACAAGTATGTGAATGAAATCTCTCACCATTTGAATCTAAGATGAGAAAGTAGATTAAAAATCTTTATCATTCTTTGTCTTGTTCAATACTTTTCAAATTTTAAATGGGTATAAATTGATGAAGCCATGATCAAATCATCTTAGATAAATATCATTGGCAAGAATGAAACGATCATCATTCCAACAATGAATTTTATCGACGATGCGCTTCCAGCATAACTGTTTGATGAAGCAGCACCCATCATGACGACAGGAACTGGAGCAGTTGATGACTCGCCTCCCATTGAACCTCCTTGTTCTTCAACTCCTGGTGCATGTGTAGTCATCGTAGTGGCGACATAACCTCCACCAGGGGCAGTAACACTCGTCGTAATAGTTGTTGTACCAGCAACACCTCCAGCACCACCATGACCAGCGGTAACAGTGGTGTACATGGTTCCAGCAGAATTTGTACCAGTTGGGATAACAGTATAAGGTTTACCGCCTTCTGTAGTCAACTTTGGCAGTGCGGTACCTCCGACTGCACAATCACAAGCAACGGTTGTTGTCACAGTAGCACCCTCGTCATCGATCACCTTCATGGCAGTGTAGACGGTTTCGCCAGCAGGTTCCGTTACTGGCCATCCTGTCTTTGTTGAACATGGGACAGTGACGTACATGGTGGAAGTACCAGAGATAGTTTCAGATTCGGTGAAGATGAAGTAAGTGGTTGGTTCACCGGTACAGATTGGACAAGGTACGGTGGCCGTGGTGGTGGTACCCTCTGAGACGACTGCAGTTCCGGTTTGTATTACTGTAGTTGCGGTTGGTGTTCCTCCAGTACCAGTCCCGGCACCCGTGCCAGTACCAGTTGATGATGAAGGGAAACTAAATTCCGCAGCTAAGGAACCAATAGAATAACAAACATCCCAATTGATCAATTCATTGGTGTCTGGGGACAACATGAAAAAAGTGTTCGAACAATCAGGTGTGAGTAAAATGCTTTCACCAGAGTCGGCAACATGGATGAATTGCCACTTATCCAAATTCTCCAAGAGATCCAGTGAGTCAGTGTACTCGGTGACAACTGTGTATCCATAATCTGCTGCCTCGAGATCGAATAAAGGTGCCACGACGTAACCGGCAACGGTGATGTTGTATGCGTAATCAATGTTGACTACAACAGTTGACGTCATTCCAACGGCTGACGAGCTCAATGAGATACCACTTGCTACTTGAACGAAGGCGCGCTTGAAAAATTGTGAGTTAGATGAGTCGATTGGAGCTGGCATTGGTGCCAGATGCAGCTCTGGAGCCCTCTTTTGATACATTTGGAACTCTACACCAGAGACCAAGCTCGAGAAGGCTGAAAGTAAAGCGAATGAATTGACTATTGCCTTGGACAACATCTTCTGGAGTTTTTATGTTGCAAGCAAGATAAGTATAGTCCACAAGTGAAAGTTGATTGATTGGAAATAGCACAAGCGAATGTTATAGTATCCTCAATAGCGTGAAAAGGGAGCCGTGTACATATGAATTATAGGCAGCAAGTTATCATCTCTTTATACATCGTTTGTGCTATATAAATTCAAAAACTCACCGTGTTGATAAACAATAACAATATTGTAAATCAGCCAGACAGCAATTCAGTAAGTGAAAAGAGATCTAAGAAGAGGTCCAGCTGCATAAGGGAACACGTAAAGGTAAAAGTTTAAATCAGATTCCATGCAATTCGTGTCTCGATTCGGTAATAGATTCGCGGTAGTTATTTTCTACTTCTGCCAGCTGCTGCGCAATATATTTTGTCATAATCAAATTGGTGGAGATAGAGAGAGAGCAGAGAAGAGGTCTACTTTTAGTTTAAAAAGATGATCAGTTTTTCGAAATATATATAGATATACATCTATCTATCTGGGTAACAAATCGCGACTACAGTTTTAATGACGCTAGCAATTTCGAATTGGCGTTGTTTTCTATTGTGTAATGTGTAATCAATCAACAACTCTGCTTTCTTTATTATTTAGCAAACGATTACTGAAATAACTCCAGACAGTTTTCAAGTTGATAATTATCTCAATAACCAGGCTTGTTTTCACCAGTTGACTAACACGGTCGATACAAATATAACGACTAGCATGGCTGGGAAAGGTTAGTTGCTAGCCGCATATCTACTGCTTCATTCAGACGTTTCCTGCAATCTTTCTGGATTCGCAGTAACTACAAGTGACTAATTGATGGCTCATTTATGGCTTGGTGATGTAGATAGGCTTTTGCAAGCCTAAGCCAGGAATCCGAGTAAAGTATATCAAATGTTTTAGTGCGCGCAAGGCGATAGATACCGAAACATTTGATAGGTGAGCTCACTAATACCAATGTAGTATATTGAAGAGTAAAATAAACGAAATAGTGTAGCGTTTGCAAGATTTCTTTCGTCACCGTATAAAACTTCGAAGTCAATATAGTACAAAATAGAAATATGTAAACAGCCAGCAAAGGTTGTTTTTATCGTTTTATGGTCTTGAACGGGACGTTACCATATTGAGAAAAAATCACAATCGACAAGGGTTGAGAATGGTTATTAAAATTGTTCTTTCATGTATATATTTGAAGTATGTTGCTGGCATTCTGTAAGTGATGTGCAACCTTAACTTGATAAGTTGAGGATTACTATTGTTTAATTTCAACACTGTTATTGTTTTTGTTTTTGTTGTTGCTATTCGAGAGCTGGGGTTCCCAATTAGGCAAAGTTCCTCACCATAAAGGCGACTGATCGTGTAAATACACCTGCAGACTCTTATCGGGGAAATTTTTTGGGCCAGGCTTGAAGTATCCTTCTTTCAGTTGCTAACAACAACTAAATACTCAAGTCTATGACTGTTTAAGTATATCTTCTGGTGGAACGAATTAGTTCAAGTTTTGGACTACTTTGAGAATTACTTGTAGAAAGCAAAGTTTTTCTGTAATGATTAACGTTGAACGCTGATAGTGTAGTAAAGAGCATCCTGTTTCACTGAAATGGAAATAGAGAGACAGAGAAAGAGAAAGAGAAAGAGAGAATAATCACATGCTTTGAGAAATTTTTTTCGAAACTGCCTCTTATTCATGGTACATGAAGTACAGCCCTTGAATGAAGGTAAAGCGTGAAATTGTGGAGTTGATAACATCTTGCGCGGGTTTTTAATGAGATGTCAAACAACATTATTGAAGATGCTGATCAATGGTACTGATCAATGGTACCATTGATCAGCATCTTCAAAGGGGATTGGAAGGCTTATTTCTCTTGTGCTATCGCTCATTGATATCAATTCACTGTAATTCCAAAATACATGTTCACATCAAACACGTGTTCTTAATTTATATGGGATCGATCGAGGGCTGTCAGTCTGTCTATTATGATAACGATCAGCTAGCATTGTGGCGAATCAGTGAAGAGAGAAGCCTTGTAGAGCCAAAATAAACCCAACAGACTCTTATCGCCCGCCTCCCTTTTCACCCCTATCGATCCAGATAGAGAATATCGTCCATCGAAGTTTTTTTACAAACTTCCATAAATGATTTTCTAAGATGTGTATCTTTCTCTTCTTACGTTATTGTTTTTTTTGGCGTTTTTGAAACCTTTTGGGTTAAATTGAATTTTTTTTTTCTTTATTTACGTATTGAAATTTCATTATTGTTAAGCTAAGACAGAGATCTGAGTTGCAATCTTCACCCTATGACTCGCCGGCCGCTAAGGGTTATCATGTTTTACCTACCTAGCAAGTTCAAGTACAAGTACTTGTTCATGCTCATTGTCATACTGGCACAATTACTTTTCATGAGGCACGTGTACAAGAATAACTATTTTCAAGCCAAAGCTCAATTGAAAATTTTTGACAACACAAAATTGCCTACTTTTTACAAAACCTTGATAGGTAAGATCTCACCATCGAGCTTCATAAAATATTCAGTGGAAAAGAAATGTTCTACTTACTTTGATGAATTGCATACTTTGGATGAAAGCTGGCAAATAAGCGATTTAGAAGGCATGGATTACAACATCGATGTGCTATCACCGCAGAACTATTACAAAACTAAATATGACCAACTCAAACAATTATACGAAAATGAAGGCCGTAACGTTGACGATATCGACACTAAAGATCTCATGACCGATTTGAATACCAAAATTTTCAGGAACAAGGTTATTGAAGATAAGATTGTCAACAGTGTTTCCCATTTGCGCGTCTATGGAACTTGTTACACCAACAACGACAAGGCAGGCCAAGGTTATAGCCGATGTGCAGATATAGAGACCAAGCTTTTCCCCTGGTTAACATTCGAGAGTCCGGTGTTTGAACGGTGGGATGGTACAGAGATATACGATTTCCCCAAGATCCGCAACTATTATCGTTACGAGGGTCAAGGCGATGACATTTCTGAGCCATCACATGGTGATTGCATGATATCCAATTTGCGAAGCAAATTTACCGGTAAAGGGATAGTGCTAAGTATTGATGATCATTTGGTCCCTGAGGCGGTGAAGTTGTTGAAGACTTTAAGAGTGTTGCAAAACCAATTACCGATCCAATTTGTGCATAAGGGAGATTTGAGTAATGAAGGCAAATCATTGTTGCTCGAGCTGGCGAGATCCGATATCGTTGTACGTAATGCAAGAACTATCAGAGATTACAGACAAGAGATTTGGTTTGTCAATGTCCATAGATGTTTACAAGAGACTCATTATCACAAATTTTATATGTACAGAAACAAATGGCTTCTGGTATTGTTTAATTCCTTCGAAGAGATGGTATTAATGGATACCGACATTGTTTCTTTTGTCGCACCGGAGCAGTATTTCAAATTTAAAGGTTACAGAGATACAGGGGCATTTTTCTTTAGGGATCGTGATACTGGCCAGCTGAATAAAGATGGTGCTACAGAATTATTGTTGAAATTGATGCCAAAGGAATTAGAAAATTTGTTCTTTGACATCCCACAAGTGACAAATTTCACATTGGAGAATAATTTTTTCAAAAATAAAGCATACCATCACATGGAATCCGGTGTCGTTGCCATTAATAGGAAAACCCATTTGTTGGGATTGTTGATCGCTATTCAGTTACAATTTTGGGAACCCATTGCTGCACATACCCACGGAGACAAAGAGTTGTTTTGGTTGGGACAAGCCTTTGCTGGTAGCGAGAATTACTATTTCAATCCAAACCTGGCTGGTGCTGTAGGCAAGATCAACAACAGGGAGCACAAATTGGCAGATGTCATCGTAGGGACACAGCCCGCCCATATTGGACCCGATAATGAGACGTTATTGTGGGTCAATTCTGGGTTGGAGACTTGTAAAAGACATTCATGGGAAAAAGATTTCAGAGAACACTTGAAGATTGCTCAAGGTTTTGAATCAGAGCTGGCTTTGAAACAGTATTATCTCTCGCCACTACTGATAGAAGCTGCTATAATTCCACCTGCCGGGTCTCGGGTGTATCCTAATGGTCAAAAGGAACCAGACAGAGGCTGGAGGCAATTGGAGCATGATGGATGTGATGGCTATTTATGGGGTGCGTATTCACAGATTGGCGGTGAAACATTTGCTTCAGATGAAGCTGCGAAGGGGTTGGAGATAAAATTCGATGAAGATGCCATAAGAATATTCAATGAGATCGGACTAGTTTGGGTTAATCCTGATTTTTACTTTGATCCAGGTACACCACCTCCCAACGTGATGATATTGGAAAAGTATTGGAAGATTAGAGATAAGTATAGCAACACATTGGATTATGAAAAGCTGGTTAATCTGGAGAAGAAGAAAATCGAAGGCGACAATGCAGAGTGGGAAAAGTGGGACGATACCGAGGAATTGAAGTTGTTGAATGATGAAAACGAAGAGCAGCAGCAGCAACAACAACAACAGCAAGAGCAGCAAACATAGGAGGAGGTTCAAAAATGATGATGCAGAGGTTACTGGTTGGCTGGCTGGCTAGGGAATGTTAGACATTTTGATTTTGGTATGGTGTACAGTTTATTTATGTTCCTTGTTTAAATCTTTCTATTTATTGCGCATAAATTTGCACATTACTATACATTCACATCTTTGATATGTTTTTGTGGTACAAAAAAAGTCATCGACGCGTATGGTAGAACTTTCAACCGTTACAGATAAAATCTAGTCGACATGATGACACAAGAAACGACAGAGACCATCCCGTTACCATCTAGGACCCTCATTTCCAAAATAAATAACCTTCCAATTCTTAGCAATGTTCCCACACTTTATTCCTTTATCTTCACGCTCCAGAAACATGAAATAATATGTGGCTGGCAAGGTGACGAAACACTGCCCGTCCCTCTTGAAGTACTGCGTTGGTTTCGAGAGCTATGTTTCAATTTGATAGATGCAGCGACTGCTTCCTCTACTTCTACACCAGACGAATTTGATGATGGTAGTGATCAAGATAGAAAATATACCGGATTGCAGATGATGAGGGTGGACTACAAGGATAATAAAGAATTGGTATTAATACCTGATACAGACGAAGACCTTGTATTTGTTGTTAGCGTTGATAAGCTTCACAAGAGACCAGCAAAGTGAGAGTGCATATCCAACTGATGCATTGTATGGTATTCGTCACGTGAGACAACTATAAAACCCTTTATACGCAGTATCCACCTCGTATAAAAATTCCTTCAGCTCATCATCTGACAAGCTCTGGTTGATATCCAAGCTGTTCAATTTTATCAACCATTGAATCAATTTTGCACGGTCATCGAAATCGCCATTCGATAGCACCTTGTTCGTGTTTGTCACCAATTCCGATAACAATGGGTGCAATTGGTCTTTGGTACGATAATTTAACTTGATTGCATCCATTATCGTTATGAAATTTCCTGTCAGCTCAGCCACCAATCGGGCATTTCCATTAGTATTAGTTTGACGTACGGTGTTGTTATTGTTGTTGCTGTTATGTATGGTGGAATTGGTGGTGGTAATACCGCTGTTTGTAGAATTTCCCATACCACCGACACCTGTACTACTATTATTATTGTTCTGGATTGGAGTTGAGGCGTGTGTATGTGTAGATGTCTCCATTGTTGCCGGAATTCCAATTTCCAAGCGAGACTTTGCTAATGGAGCGTTGATGTCGTAGTGGCGATAGAACAGGTCTAAATTCTGAAAGGATTGCGTAACAACCTCATCCTTTAAGATGGAGTTGAATTGGTTGATAAGCCTCTGACATGTTGTTGTATATATTTCATCCTTGTCAGTTTCATGAAATGAGTCCCGTAGGTAAGCCTTCTCTATTATGTTCAATGTAGTGATGATCGAGTACAACTCCAGTAATGATTCGTATAGGTCTTTCTCCTTGCTGTTGTTGTACAACACTGTCTCTTCTAATAGCAGCGTTGAGTCAATCAAATGATTGATAGCTGAAGGAGTACTTGAAGCATAAGGCTGTGACATCGGGTTCGTTGTCTTGTACTTTCAGCTCGTATACTATAGTCTGATCTATTAGTTATCCAGCCTTGATCATCTTTCACAAAAAACAAAAAAACTGTAATAGAAAATCTTTGCACAGGGCGAGTAAAACTACATATATTCATCAACCATTAGCGCAATAGAATCATTATCAAGTAATTCTATGGGGCAAGGATGAATGAAGTTAGGTCGTTGATTCAGTTTGTTTCTAGAAACTTCTATCCTATGCCTTATATCTTGGTATTAGATGCTGTGTTAACACATTCAGTGTTGTCAGAAGATGATTTGGCTTACCTTGTAGGTATACATCGTAAGGAACTTAGAGCCATCTGTAATAAGTTGGTTGAAGATAGGTTATTGGTTGCTCATGCCCAGAGGGAAGAGGAGGGTAATCAACAACGATTTAAAACTAAAACATATTACTATGTCCATTTCACTGAACTGATCGACTCGATCAAGTGGAAGATACATACAATAGTGAAGGACTTGAAAGATGAGATACAAAAGGATTCGAATCCAGAAGGGTACGTCTGCAGAAGATGCTTTGCAAAATATTCCCAGATAGATGCCATCTCGATGTTGAGCCCCGATAAATCAAAATTTATCTGTGATCATTGTGGTGATGAGTTGATCGAAGACGACTCTGGCGCCCAATTGAAACTCAGAGAGAAAAAACTACACAAGTTGATGTCTCAGATCAATCCAATTATCGATTATTTGAGAAAGATCGATAAGATGAACATTGAAGAGAACACTTTCGAGAGCTCATTGACTAGAGCCGTCCCAGCACAATCCGAGACCAGTGCTTCATATTCACTGTCCAACAGAACCGTCAGAAATACCGCAAACAACTTTGTCGGTGTATATAATCAACAGTCCAGACAATACAACTCCAACAATACAAGTGCAATTTTGAATGTGAAGATTTCGAACGAAAACGATGAGGTATTAGACCAACAAGCATCGTTGAAGCACAAACAGGAGAAACTGCTTCAAAATGCCTTGCCCTCGTGGCACTCGGGTAGTACTGTGGGCAAATCGAGTCTTGGTAGGTTAGACGATGACGAAAACGAGGGTGCTGCTGCTAATGAGAAATCTGAAGATGTTGATACACCAATGCTGACACTGGATGATGATGATCTGGGACTTGATACGCCACAACTGCAATCTAGAAGTGACACACCAATGAGCGACGCTGGCGGGGCCAAGATCGATGATAAGGAGGCTGAGGATGCGTTGGCTGCATACTATGCCAATTTGGAAAATCAACAGAGGCAAGAAGAGGAAGAAGAAGAAGATGATGAGGACGACGATGATGATGATGAATTTGAAGATGTGCTGGAAGAGTCTGGCTCCACTGCAGTAGCAAGCTTTTCATCACCAGTGGCGATACTGGGTACTGATACAAAGGTGAATGCAAAGGTAAACGGCGCTTCTACAGATTCAAAAGTTGATCTTGCAATTGAAGAGTTTACAGGAGAGAGTGATGAGGATTAATGGTCCAGATCAGATTAGATGCGATACCGGCTTGCGTTACAGGACGCGCGTCGTGCAGTGTGGTTTTTTTTTTTTTTTTTTTTTTTTATAGACGAAAATTACAATAAAAAGAAATTTCTTTTTTTATTAAGATCTTTTATTGAATTTTAAAACATTCGAAATTAATAAAATTATTTCAGTTGAAGTGATAAGGTAACAACCGATCACCTAATCATCAATGGCTACGACAACTATACCTGCAAAATCAGATACGGCACTCGAAAAGAAGAAGGTAAGAATCATAGCAGCAAATTCTACTTCATAATCTCACGACAACTAACACGTTATTAGGTTGATCCACTCAAATCTTTCATTGCTGGGGGGACAGCAGGTGCTATTGAAGGATGCATTACCTACCCTTTTGAATTTGCCAAGACCCGTTTGCAACTTGTATCCAAAACCGCTAACACATCCCGAAATCCATTGGTATTAATCTATACCATCGCACGAAATCAAGGAGTATCAGCGTTATACGTGGGGTGTCCAGCATTTGTTGTTGGAAATACTGTCAAGGCCTCAGTACGGTTTCTCGGGTTCGACACTATCAAGCGGATGCTCGCTGATAAGGATGGAAAGTTAAGTGGACCACGAGGTGTGCTTGCCGGATTAGGTGCAGGGTTGTTGGAGAGTGTAGTCGCTGTAACACCTTTTGAACTGATCAAAACTGCGTTAATCGATGATAAGCAGTCTCTGCTACCCAAGTATCAGAATGGGTTAATCAAGGGAAGTGTTACATTGTGCAAGGATTTGGGTTTTAAGGGTATCTATGCAGGTTTTTTACCAGTTTCGATGAGACAAGCCGCCAATCAAGCTGTTAGGTTGGGCTCTTACAATTCGATTAAAAGTGCAATACAAAGATCTCAAGGTTTACAACCCACTGACCCATTGCCTTCGTCTTTGACGTTTGTTGTTGGTGCATTTGCAGGTATAGTCACGGTATACACGACGATGCCGATTGACACGGTCAAGACAAGAATGCAAGCGTTAGGATCGGAGAAACAGTACAACAGCACTATCCATTGTTTCACCAAAATTTTCAAAGAAGAAGGTGTCTTAACTTTCTGGAAGGGAGCTACTCCTAGATTGGGTAGATTGATCTTGAGTGGTGGTATTGTCTTCACCATCTACGAAAAGATGATGACTTTGATGGAGTAAACTTAAATAGAAAAAAAAACTAGACAAATTGATTGCCTTTAACTTCCGTAGATAAACTATACCGATCAAATTGTGATAAAGATTTCTATACAGTTGAATGAATCTTAAATAGGCTTGCTTCAATTTTTGTTTATTTTATTATTGAGGCACACCATAACACATATACTTGCAATCACTTACATCTCCAGTCAAGACATGACGTCATTTGTCTTTACCATCATGTGAATTAGAATTCTAAACCTCTTCAGGAACGCTTTGCGTCACAGTCGACGAAGTATTTCCTGAAGTGGTTGTTGTTGTTGTTGTTGTTGTGGCCGAAGTTGCTGAGTAATTCGGATTCAAAATCAGCTTTTCCATCTGTCTTGCCCTGTGATAATCAATGATAGATTTTAACAAAATACACAATCCCAAAGCAATTAAAGCGAAAGCAAAAACTGGAGTCTTTGATGCTGTGTCATCCCCACCGGTAGCAGCTGCAGCGGCAGCGGCTGTCGCAGCAGCCGCTGAATCTCCATTAGAAAAATGACCGTCCAAAGCTTGAGACTCATCAACATCTATCGAATTCGGATCACTTGGCTCAAACTCACTTATTGGTGAGTTACTCTTGTTGTAGTAATTGACCGGTAATAACCCATAGCCATAGTTCATAAATGTTAGCCCAAGGCCAGCTCTAGAACCCTCTTTAGAACCATGAGATGTATGCAATAAATAAGTCAAAAAAAACCCAATGAACTGGAAACTAAAACTTACAATGAAGTTCCAAATAAAATTCAAAATTGATCCCACTGGTAACCCATCCACAAAAATTTCATCCTCAAATCCTGGAGAAATGACCGAAGTTTCCCAATAAGGAGGCGTAGAGTCCATGGCCAGTTGTTCATATGAAGGCAACGACTCGTCAACATCCCGGTGAGTGGACGGCTTCGCAGCCATATTTGTAAAAACACCATCATTGTTCAACCCTTGCCCCATAGGTATTCCACTATACGAAGCCAGATAGTAGTTATGTATCAAACGAGGAACATACCTAGCAACACGTGGATTGTTTATTAAACGATGTATGATCGTATTTGGTATTTGGTTTCTCAACAGATGCTGCTGCTGCGGTTGTGTCAGGGAGGCCCCGTGAGATGGAGATGATTGTTGCGATATATCTTGTTCGAGGTGTGTGGATGATCTTTGATTGCTTGGTAAGGTCGCTGCCACTGCAGGAGCTTCAAATAGAATTCGACTATTCAATTCGATATCCTGTTCTTGTGTCTGTCCTTGATTTTGCCCACTCAATAATACACTATGATCTTCTTCGCCTTCACCCAGTTGTAATTCGTTATTATGATTAAAATCACCACTTCCGTTGAACGAGGATGACAAATTCCTGTTTTCTGCAGTACTGCTCAAATCTTGCAACTCATGAGCCTCAGAACTCGTCTCGGTGTCTCTAGAATCAAGCTAAATGGGTACAGTCTGTTAGTATTTGTTGTATAAATTACAAATGTTGTCCGTCATTTTTACTTAATGAACACCATCATAAAATGATGTTGCAGGATGATTCCGGCAGTACGAGATGGGCGTGGCAAAGCACCGAGAAGCCAAACGTTGCTACTCAAAATACAATGGTGAATGTATATATGAAAGAACTTACTCTTTGATAGTTCTGCTGCATTCTAGGTTTACTTTCCGAAATAAAGAATGAATTGATTGCACCTGATAGCAGATTGTTTTTATTGTTTTTGTTGTTGTTGTTATCAATTCATATTAATTTACATTAACAATCTTTTTCCTCTTTTTTGTGTCAATTTTTTGATTTTTTTTTCTTACTCTTTTAGGTAAATTGACTAAACCAGTACTACTGCAGCAAACGGTATAACAATAACAACATTGAACAGCTTCATCAATCTTCATCTACTTGAGTATAGAATTAAAGCTACTGATCGGTCTGATTGTTGGTGATAGCTTAAATTTGACCATCATATAATTAAATAATTTTAGCTGTCTCATCTACTTAAGTTTTATTGTTACATAAAATTCATCACCTTGGTTGTCATACCGAACAGTATTATTTCTCTTGTAATCCTCCTTCTTGAATACTGGCGGCGCCTGCATCGATTGTATTTGAGGTTGCGACTGAACCTGCAGAGGTACAGGTCTGATAAATTGATCCTCTGGTACGATCACTTTCTCGACGGCCTCAGTGAACATGAACGTGCTATTGTTTAAGTCAACTCCACCAGGTAAGACACTATTTGGCACTGCAGTTCTGATAGTTTTGGGGTAATCGGCTAAATCTGGCAATGTTGGTCCACCTCTTCTAGTAGATGTTCTGCCTTGAGTCCTTCTTTTTCTTCTGCTTTCTCTTTCTCTATCCTTGTCCAATCTTTCCAATTCGTTCAAAGTAATCTCCAAAACAGTTGGTGTGTAAGTAGCCAAAGAATGTTTCTGCCGTATAACATCTGCTTCATATATGTTTGGGTTCAAAAATCTCCTAATTTCATCCTCTTCGACTACAGAGCCGTCAAATTGATAACCAGCAGTGTACAAAGCCTTAGTAAAAAGTTGACATTGTTCTCTAATAGAATGGGATATCAGTGATATAAACTCTGTCGATAGTGATAATTCGGCAACCATCACAGCAGCAAACTCTTCTGGATTATTTTCTGGATTTGTGAGGTCCCATTCAAATTGGTCAATAAGTTGATTATTTGCGATAGTTATGTCCAATTTTATAGGAACTCTAATATCTTGTAAATGCGTTGATGGCGTTGTTGGTGAGTTCGCCACAATGGGGATGTATTCACTGAGTTGATCTTTGATGCATTGTAGAACTGTGTTTGTATGTAATGGGTTTTTGAACTTGTAATCTTCCATCAATATGCTCACGAATCTCTCCAAAGTGACCAATCTTTCGTTGTTGTTCCAGAGAAACGTATCATTTAACTTGAACTTGTCTTTCTCCAAATCAAATTCCAACCTGATGGGAATCAATTGCTCTGAAAGTTCAGCGTTGGCGTAATTTGCAGCTGCCGAAATGTACTGATCTGGTATTCTTGAGAATCTCTTTCTGATATTAGGGTATACCAATTGAGTCGGTCTTCCAACTTCGCTCAAGCCGTTACCATAACCTTGGTAGCCATCCCCCCATATACTCTTCACGTTTGGGAACTTTGGGTCAATGGATTGGGATCTTAGCGTTCTCAAACTTTCATAGTATTTGAGCTCATCACTCAACCTCTTTACCAAGGATGCATGCTGTTCTAAATGTTCATTTTTGGAAACCTTAGAGGCATCGGAAATATCACGCCTAGTTATCTGTTCATAGAGCAACACTTCGCTAGGTATAGATTGCTTCCCTTCAGCACTCAACTTCTTAGACCAGTATGAAGTTGGCTCAATTTTCATCAAGGGTAATACACTTTCTACTGCTGAAGGCGATGCCGATGTTAGCGGTTGGTGCAGTTGTTGTTGGTGTTGTTGATGATGTGGTGGTTGCTGTAAAACCTTCTGCGGCAGATGATTAGGCGCGTACTGCAGATTCATAGGAGACGCCATATTACTCATCATTGGAGCTCCTGGAATCCCTTGGACCCCCGGCAGCGGTTGTACTCCTTGAGAAGCAGCAGCAGCTTGTGCAGCAGCTGCAGCAGCTGCTGCCTGAGCTTTAGCTTCCTTTTTGGTCATCCTTTTTTTTCTCGGTGGTTTTTGAGTTTGATAAGCTTGTCCTTGAGATAATCCAATCCCAGCACCAGCTGCTAGTGGACTTGGCTGTATGCTGGGACCATTGGTCGTTCTTATTGCACTAGAGCTGCCTGGAGACACAATCACGTGCTGCTGCTGTTGTTGTTGCTGTTGATTTTGTTGTAATTGTTGTTGTTGTTGTTGTTGTTGTTGTTGTTGTTGTTGTTGATTTTGTTGTAACTGTTGCTGTTGTTGTTGATTTTGTTGTAATTGTTGTTGTTGTTGGTCCGGCTGTTTCAAAACCAGCTGCTGCTGTTGAAGCCTTTGCTGCTGGTAGTGATGCAAGAAAGCTGCTAACTGTGGATGCTGTCTCAATAAGACTTGTTGCTGATCAGGAGTCATATTTGCCAATTGTTGTTGAATTATCTGGAGCGACATCTGTTGTTGTTGATTGATCGCCTGTTGGGGCTGTTGCCCGTTGAACTGGTTCATGGTCCGTTTTTCTACTTGGCGACTAGGAGTTTGAAAACTCAGTTAGACCAGACGATAGTTGTAGCGTGAATATTCATGCTATTTAAACAGCTTTTTTTTTTTTTTTAATTTTTTTTTTTTTTTGGCGAATGGCTAAACTTAACTGGTAGTGAACGACCATTAATATCTCTTACGTTCAAGTCGAGATTAAAATTCAACATTATACAAGTCTATGATCTGTAATCACCATTGATACTGACATATTCATGACTGAAGTCACATGTCCAATAATCACATGTGGCACCACCTCCTGTTCCCAACTGAACCAAGATTTCCAAATCCTCAGCCTGCAAAATTTCACTTGCCCTCTCTTCATCAACCAATTCAGGTTCACCATTGACCAACAACTTCAACTCAGCAGAGCCGTCAACTGGGATGAAAGAAACATTTGTTTTGTATGGATCAACCTCGACACCTGCATAACCGGTCGCACATAAGATTCTACCCCAGTTGGCGTCCTTTCCGTACAACGCGGTTTTCACCAATGGAGAGTTTGCGATGGATTTTGCCACTTTGTGTGCATCACTGTAGCTCAAAGCGTCTTGAACTTTTATTGTTACAAATTTGGTAGCACCTTCACCGTCTCTGACAACCAATTGAGAAAGCTCTTGAGCAAAGGCAACTATGTTATGCTCCAATTCTTGATAAGCCTTAGATCCCTCAGTGATAACTTTACCACCAGCAGCACCATTTGCCATGGCCACTATAGTGTCGTTTGTAGACATATCTCCATCGACTGAGATACAATTGAATGACTTGTCTGTGGCATGCGATAAAATTTTTTGTAAAGCCAGAGGCTCTACCGGTGCATCTGTAACGAAGAAACCTAATAAAGTTGCCATGTTCGGGCAAATCATACCAGCACCTTTAGCTAAACCTGCTAATCTATATTCAATGCCATTGATCTCGAAAGATTTAGAAACCAATTTCGGGAAGGTGTCGGTGGTACAAATTGCCCGAGCACATTCCAACCAATGTTCGTGATCATCGCCCAAACCGTTCTCGTATAGCGGTGACAACGCGGAGGTGATCTTGTCAATTTGCAATCTCTGTCCAATAACACCAGTGGACATGACCATAGTCGACTGGCCATTTTCATTATGCAGTAACTTGTCCACCGCATTCACCATGATGTCTGCATCTTTCAAACCACCTTCTCCGGTGACAGCATTGGCGCATCCTGAATTAACCACTATTGAATTGATATCTTTTCCCCCCTTAGCATTGAGAATCCTATATGAGACTTGTACCGGAGCTGCTTTGAATTTGTTTTGTGTAAAGACTGCAGCTGCTGATGTTTCCTTCAATTCTGAGATTATAAGAGCCAAGTCTGGGTTACCATTCTTCTTCACCCCTGATTTGTATCCACCGACTTTGTAGCCCTTAGGATATGAACCTGAAGTCGGAACAAATCTTGACTTGTCGGCGACTAGTCTTTGAACAGATGTGGAGAATCGACGAATATATTGAGAACCGTTCATGATGAGTTCCAATGAAAGGTTAAAAAACTAGCACTTTGCCTATTGTGTCCCTCTATATATAGAGTTCAAAAAATTTCAATTGACTCACTCTGATAAGAATTTTGGAACACCTATTGAAAGATGTTGAGTAAAAAAATTTTCACCGCGCTACGAAAAGCTAGTTGCCATTTTGGGAATAAGCTCGATAAGATTCTTAAAGTGATTTTATAATTTCGAAATGAATTGATTCCAACATTATAAGCGCCACTTCCAATTATTTACGCATCTACTTATTCTTCTCGCATATCTGAAACAAATTAGCAACTATACCATTGAAATTGTATGGGGTCTCTTGGGGTCCTTCGATAAATCAGCATTTTAGATCATCTAAAGCATATTTGTTTATTGAACACAAAACGGCGGTCATCTGATAACTGTTAAATTTTTATATTTTATTAAACGGCATACTGGAGAAAAAGCTCACTTAAAATCCCCTAGATACCATACTGATGATGTCGTCTTGAGAAAGAATAGACACATTGGAGACACTAGCGCGAACACCATCTTCGTGCATTCTCGACATTCTCCATACTCTTTTCGCAGTACTCACCAACCTTCGTGGCCTGTCATATACCTTTCAACAAATCTGAGTTTCGAAAAGCATGCCACTTATAATTTGGTGAACACCCAAAGAGAAAGTGAGATTTTCGATTCATGTTTTGATTAAAAGGAGGTCTGCTTGAAAGTCGGTGGACCATGCTGGAACTTTCTCTGCTGAGACAACTTCAACAGCAGTGGCAGTTATGTTTTGATCTGTATTTCTGCTTCAATTTCTCTTCATCCATACCATCAAGCAGGACATAATCTCCTATTCTCTGATATCACCATCCCCATTTTGCATATTCCTTTAGTGGAGGGTTTGCTCTTGATGCAATTGTTGATATTATTTGCCACTTTTTGTCACTCACAAACCATAGTGCCCAATGACGGTGTATATGAAAGCCGGAAAGTCTTTATGAATCAAACAGGTGATAATTGAACACATTTGTATCCAACAATTTGAACGAATTCATTGGGAGTTACACTTCTATCATCAATTGTTTCACCTTTCCTCACAAGATATTTCTATAAGAGCTGATAATAGATCTAGTTATAGAGTTTGGTTGAAAAGCCTTAACCAGATGGTCTCTGTGGAATTGGCATCGTACGACAGAGAGAAAGAGGGGAAACAAAAGATCAAGATCTTAGAACTCTTTAGGGCAAGGTCATCAACTCATGATTAGTATAGATAAGGCATCTTGATTACAGGTGGGACCATTTTGTTAATAACATGGCAAATTTATTTTAAATACACATTACAAACAAAGGATGTGCTAAATAGTAAAAACACCCACCAATTAAAAACAACCATTAAACAAATCAAGAAAAAGAACGACTTTTGATATCAAACTTAGTTCATCTTTTTGACCAAAGTGTTGATGTGCTCTTCGTGGTTACCGAAAGCACCACCTTGGATGTAATGGTTGAATTTTCTTCTGGTAGCCCAACCACCGGATGGGTTAGACAACTTGAATGGCCACAAAAAGTTGTTGGCTTGCTTGAAGTTTGGACCAACGGTGTAAATTTCGTGAATCAAATCTTCAATTGAAACGATACCGTATTTACCCAAAGCAGCTTCGATAATTGAGTTATCAGACAAAGGAATTCTTTGTTTGTTAACCTTACCGTAACCTCTCTTGTAAACCAATTGTCTAATGGTAGACAAAGATGGGTAACCATAAGAGACATATGGCTCAACCAACTTCAATAACTCTGAAGTAGCCTTGGTGACTTTGACAAAAACACCAGCGTTGATTTGCAACAATCTCAACAATTGTAAAACCTTTCTTGGTTTTGGAGCAATCTTGTTAATACCCTTGATTCTGACAACGAAAACCAATTTTGGTTGAGCATCAACGTAGTATGATCCGTTCTTCTTGGCTTCACGTTTGGCTTCAATGACTGAACGTTCAGCATCTTGATATTCCTTGGTGTAAGCAGCAGTTCTGTCGAAGATAGCTTGTCTCTTCTCCTTGTTGGCCTGATGAATAATAACTGAGTTAGTATTAGTTGATTACCAGATACATTGTTTTTTGTTCAAATTATAACTGATTGGAAAACTTTCAGTCCCGAAAGATGGTTAACTTAACGACAACATCGCCGTAGCTAGTCTGTTAAAATGGTTTTTGTATCATCTCTAAATCTTTCATTCGTATAATTTGAATAAATAAAACCTAAATGAATTATTTACTTACAGCTTTTCTAGCTTTTCTTTCGGAGGCAACTTGTTCAGCTGACTTAGCTTGAGCCTTAGATTTCTTGATCAAAGTTTCAGGTTTTTGAATTTGTTCTCTGTTGAGCTATAGTTAGTATTTTCAAATGTTTCAAGTTTGTTTTTGAACATGAGATGAAACCTTTTTGAAAACAGGAACTGATCGGGCCAACAATCATTCACATATTTTCATTGGTCGAGAATCTTTTAATTGCAATTTGAAAATTCTCATTTTCACGCTTATTGGATAAACATTTTGAAACAGAAAATGAATCCCTTCAAAGAAGAACAGACTTAAAAGTGAATCGCTTCGAGATGTTTCTGGTATATCACAAGATATGTTAGAAATGGCTGATATTTCGAAGCATGGTTTGTAATCTAATTCTCCCTTGGTAATGTATTTAGTCAAAGTTGATATACTGACACCAACATCTGACAAGACCTTATTCAAAGAATAAGAGAAGCTAGGTGTGTACAAAAACACTTATTATAGTCCACCAAAAAGTTACAGATGATGATCATCATCGATCACCAAAGTAACTAGTGTTTGGTATGTATTTTTGAAAACAATGCTTCAATAACATTTGATAATCCTGTTTAGAGACAATCAAAGAACTATTAGAAAGTTTGAAATGGGCATAGTGAATTATGAAAAGCAGTAACTTGAGCCTTTCCAAAAAGACAACAAAAGATATCTAACAACCTGTGATTTAATCTATCAATATCTTATTTGTCACTTACTGAGCCATCTTTAGTGTTATTGAATCTGATTTAGCAGTTGAAGTATCAAGATTTCTAAAATTCAAAATGAAAAATTTAATAAAGTATACTGTTTTTTTGTTTCTCCATTTCCCATCATTTGGTGCGTGAAGATCAAAATTTTTTTTGTATCACACGATTAGGGTTAGGGCTGAGTATTTGATTGAGAACTTGGATTGTTGTGGTGTGTTGATGTTATTGTTGTTTGTTCCGAGATTCCTAAGGCACGTGAGTTTATTGTTTTGGTTAAACACGACTATGCAGGGCAAGATGAAATTAGAGTCTCAGTTACTATTGATTATGATATCATTTAATATAGACAACATCAGTTAATATATATTCCTCTCTCAAATTTATGTGATGAGTGGTGCTACTCAAGTATCCAACAGAGGTGTATACCTCTCTCACGAGAAAGATTACAATCATGCAACTGACAAGGAATATCGTCAGTTACGTGAACAGGCAGACCAACACTACCAGAAACGAAGCCTGTTGTCCCGAGAATCACAGAAGGAGTACAAGAGGGGAGAAAAGGAGAGGCTGCAAGAGTTGTCGAGGCAGGCGAAGCAGCAGCAACAGTTGGCTGAAGATTATAACAGGCGTGCTGCTGAATACGTATTTGTGGAGAACAATGCCGATAGTGATTCAAACGAGATAGATTTACACGGTTTGTACGTGAGAGAGCTGGAGTACATCTTGAAGCAAAGAATAAAAGCTGGTATCAGCAGGAACGAGAGCAAATTGGAAGTGATTGTGGGCAAAGGTTTGCATAGTGCCAACGGTGTGGCGAAATTGAAACCTGCTATCGAAGAGCTATGTCAAGAATCCAACTTGAAGAATTACATCGATCCTCACAATTCAGGTGTGCTTATCATTGATTTGACCAATGCCCAAATACCAGCCTCGTGGCTGCAGAGTGGTGATGGATATCAAGTACCAGTCAAACCACCCGGCACTTATCAACAACAACAGCCTGCTTATCAACAACAACCTCACTATCAACAAGGTCAACAGCAACAGAGTTATAACAACGGCTATCACCAACAGCAGCAGCAACATAATAACCACAACAACAATAACAACAATAAGAATGGACTCATTGTTCTGGCCATCAAGTTATTATGCGCCTGTATCAACAGCAAGTAATTTGCAGCCTCCATGGGAGTTACTTTTCGTATTGGAGAGTGCGGTTGAGATCCGAATAATGAACAAATGTAACATTGAATATTGATGGAATTGGATAAAAGAAGAGTATTGGAGGAGTGATATGACTGTTAACTCAAGAACTCTTGGAAACAGCATCTACACGACATCCAGCCGTGCTAATTGAAATTCCCATATGTAGAAGTCAAAAATCTATTTTGTTTTTTTTGTTTTTTTTTGGTTTTACTCTGGCGTTTTTGTGGATTTTATTTTAGACGCGTTTTAATGCCCTTAGATCAAACTGATCTTGTGATTGTCAACAACCAGTCGTAATGAGTAAGACGAAAAGCTTGCCTAAAGTCAAATTTGACAAAAACATTGTCCCCTCTGTGGAAGAATCAATACCTACTAAGGAGTTGCTCAGCCGTTTAAAGGTATGTTCCTTCATCACTGATGATCCTCTTTTAACTCTTAGACGACTAACTCATAAAACAAGGATCTTTCTAATGAATTAACTTCCATTGACCAGGACAAAATCGATATATCATCACTCGATCATGTGAAGGAGATGTTGGTCAACAAAAAGTTGATCAGGAATAATAATATGGCAGTTCAATCATATGTTTCATGTTGCTTGTCTGATATATTGAGAATCTATGCACCAGATGCCCCTTTCACAGCAAATCAACTCACTGATATTTTCAAATTATTCTTCAATCAATTCAAACATTTACATGAACAGGACACCAACGGATGCTTCCCACAATACTTTTACTTATTATCAAAGCTTGCTGAAGTTAGAAGTATCATTCTAATTACAGATTTACCCGACTCTGAAAAGCTCATTGAAACATGTTTCGATGTCTTTTACGGGCTCGCGAAGCAACCAAGTTTTCCATTGAAACTCGAGCCTTTGATCTGTGATATATTGTCAGAAATTGTGAGCGAAAGTGATACAATTCCAATGAGAGTGTTAAAAATGATTTTGAGCAAGTTTTTGAGTGACAAGGGCCTTCCAAACACAATTAACCCTTCTTTGAACTTCACTTTGAGTATATGCAATACCAATACAGACCGTGTATCGAGATTGATTACCCAATACTTTTCTGAAGTCATTTATGAAGGCTCTCGTGAGGAACCCCACTCCGCTATGTTTATCGAAAGTTTAAATAAATTACACAAATTGTCTATCGAAATTTGGAGGCACATTCCAGAGTTATTGGCATCCGTGATGGGTTTAATTGAAGATGAGCTAGAAATTGATGATGTCACGATCAGATTGATGGCCACAGAAACCGTATCTAAGATTATTGCCATTCACCCATCTAATTTGAATTTCATACAAACTCACTCCGATACTTATACAGCTTGGTTGAAAAAAACCTTAGATGTATCGGTGCTTGTACGGTGCAAATGGGTGGAAACTTCGTTGCCAATAATACTCAGTAATAGGCCGGATATTGGAGACATAATCAATGGTCTCACAAAAGGTTTGTTGGACAACGATGAAAAAGTGAGATTTGTTACATGTAAAACATTGACAGAATTGCCTCCTAAGGTTTTTTTGGAGAGAATAGCCAGTCAAGCCATCATGAGTAGTTTGAGTCAGTTGGTACGAGAAAAGCATTCTGAGATCAGAAATGAAATAATCAAATTATTGGGTAACTTATACAATGACTGTTGGGAGGACGAGAAAGACAATAAATTATTGAGTTGGATACCTGATCAAATTTTGAATCTAAATTACATAAACGATAAAAGCATCATATCTTTGGTGGATGTGTGCTTGATGGAAAGATTGATTCCATTTGAAAGTAACTCCACAAGAAGAGTGCAAAGAATTCTTATAGTTGTTCAACAATTGTCAGAAAAAGCTAAGAGCTCGTTCTTTGCGATTTTGAAAAGACAGCAGCAAATAGCTGATGTGATGATGCGGTTTTTGGAGGTTTGTGAGTTGAATAACGGTGGCAATATCATAGAAGCAAACAATGAACAACTGTTGCAACGAAAACTTGACAAAATCATTGACTGGTTAGCACTGGGTTTACCAGCTTACTACAACTCCAAGCTTTGTCTCGAAAGATTTTCTAAATTGAATAACAGAAGATTTTACAGATTAATTAAACTCTGTATCTCCGCAGATAGTGATTATGAAACCATCAAAAACTCGATGAAGGAGTTGTTTAATAAGATCAGCGATCAGAAAAACATCAAGATCGAGGAGGACATTTCTGTGCCATCGGCTGATATGTTGAACGTATTCAAGCTTTTGTTATACAGATCGTCACTTATCATTGCTAACAGAAGTAATATACCAAATATTATTGAGTTGGCCAATGACAAATCAAACCCCCTTGCCAATGTCGCAATGGAACTATTAGAGGCGATATCCACAAGCATTCCTGGTGTGTTCAAATCTCACATACATGAACTTACAGAGTTCGTGATGAGCTATATCGTGGTGGAGAACACCGAAGACGCGTGGGGTAAATTTCTGCCAACGCTCAAGACAATTTATCACTTCTTAAAGCAGTACACGGATTTCAATGAATCACTTGATATTGAATTCTACGACAAACTATTCCAAATTTCGTTAAATGGATCTGTTCAAGAATCGAAGTACAGTGTCAAGATTATATGCCTTTCGAGGCATAAATATAGTTACACTGAAGATATGTTGCTGAAAATTTATCCCTTAGATTTGAATAATAAACTTTTCACAACACACTTGTCAATCATTGCCGAGTTCTACCTTTATGTGCCGAATTTGCTCGAAGACAAATCGTCACAGATCACTCAGCTCTTAATCAAGGAAATTTTGTTGACAAATGGGAAGCGCCCAGACGATGAGCAGGAGGAAGATTGGATACAAGATGACGAAATCGAGAAAGGAATGTACCCAAAGTGTTATGAAAAGCTTTTGACGTTACAGATATTCACAAACAGATTGCTTTCGGCAACCGAAAAAAATGTTGAACCCTCCAAAGAAGAAGTTTCAGATATTGAAGTTTTAGCAAATCCGGTTTTTAAATTGTTCATGTCCTTGATCGGTACTGGTGGTGAAATCGTGAAGTCTGAGAACGCTACACCCAAGAATTATCAAAGTAAGCTCAGATTGTTTGCTGGATTAAAGTTTTTGGATCTTTTTCAAAAACTGATCTACAACAAGTTGTTAACGTCCGCTATCATGAATAGATTAGTATTTTTGGTACAAGATGAGTGTTTTGAAGTCAGGTCAGAATTTGTTGACAAATTACAAAAATTGTTGAATCAGGAGTCAATAGGAGAAAGATTCTTCCCTTTGTTATACTTTATGGCTCATGAGCCGGACGAGAAGTTGAAGTCAAATGTCAAAACGTGGTTGAAGACGTCTTTCAATAAGCACAGTGTCAAGTATGCTAAGGGGCTTTTGTTTGAAAAATCATTTGTACGGTTGTTACATATGATTGCACATCATCTGGAGTATGATGATTTGATGAGTCGGTTTTTTGAAACCAAAAATGAAAGTGACTTGACCCAAGCTTATGCTTTCGCTTTGGAGTACATTTGCTTCTACTTGCAGTTGATTGCGAACGAAGACAACATCTCTTTGCTATTCTATTTTAGCCAAAGAGTAAAACAATATCGCGATGGGTTAGTGTCGAGCTCTGAGTATGATCAGTTGGAACAGTTCGGAATAAAGAGCACAGATTCGCCAATATTCAACATTTACAAAATATCTGAATTGGCACAACTCACAATTGAAGAGCTTGCTCGTCATAGAGGGTGGACTTTGTCAACTTACCCTGGAAAGTTCAATCTCTCACCGGATTTGTTCAGCCCAATAAAATCCCAAAAAGAAGCACAGCAAACGGTGCAAACAGTGTTTATTGAAAGTTCGGTGCTGTTGAGCTTGAAGGCTCTTGTGAAGTCAAAAGTGTCATTTATGAGCCATCAAGGTGGTGTAACAACAAAGAGACCGAACAGAGATACGAACAAGAGAGTGAGAGCCGATGGACAGGAAAATAAAGAAAACATAAGGTCGAATAAACCAAAAAGCAGTACACCAAAAAGGCAGAAAGTGTTGGTCAAGAAGAAAGCTTACAGCGGTCCAGTGAGAAAGTCTACGAGAAATACGAACAAGAGTGTTAACTATGCTGCTGATGGTGATGACGACGAAGGAGATGATTAGGTGACATATGGTTGAATTTTAGTGATCTAATAAGAATACTTTTCCCAAAATATAAGCCCTGAATTTCATTTTAACGAAAATCTAGTTCCGAAATGTGACAACTAAATTCGCTGAGAATAAGCAGTGGTGAGCATATAACAACTTTCAAAAGTTAGTAACACAATAGCGGTGTATATCTGACAACTCAGCCTATATATAACAGCATTCTTTTGCCAACGAGTAGAACATCCAACTAATTCAACATAGAAGTGATTCTTTCAAATTTGTAATTGTATAAATAAATAAATAAATAAAGATATCAATAGAAACACCAAACACAATTTTTTTTACAAACCATTACTTACACAAGTGAAAGCACTTCCGTATGCATTCGCCAGATAGGACCAGATGATACTTTGTAATGTGGCATAGAGACCGGGCCCTAAGATGAAGAAACCACAGCCGATGAGGAAAAGATTTATGATCACCTCTAATTTCGTCAAAAACGAACCATTCCTCCAGATACCTTTGAAAGATGCGTCATCACCCACTTTTGATGCATGCAAGTTTTTCAATTTGAAAAATGCAACACCCCAAAACACGAAACCAAACCAGCAATCGAACAAGGAACTCATCAAGGATAATAAATCAGAAAAGAATGGGATTACTTCTGCAAAAACAAAGGCCAAGGCCCATAAACCCAGATTTAGGCCGGTCCATGTAGCCCAGCCGAGAACTGTGTGGTCATTTCTATGAGTGGAATCCTTTTCGAAGATGTGCAGAAACAAAAAAGTTGACGACACGTTTGAGTACAAGGCACCCAAGAATAAGATAGTTGGAAGAGCAAATGAAAAGGCAATCTTCTTATAGTTATTCACAAGGGATCCAAACAGTGGTGCAACCATGTAAGCATTTCCAACGTAGACATAAACGATGGAACCGGCCAAGGCGAACACCACAAGTTCTGCAAATGTGACAACGTACAACAGTTTTTTGAAATCCCTTGGTTGCTTCATCTGGGATATGAATGAAGGATAAGTGATTTGGCCCACAAAAGTATAGACAATGTTTAAAAATGCAGACATGGCAGTAACGAATGAAGTGCCCTTTTCTGGCCATAAATTGTAATGAACTGGGGTATCACTAGTGTATTTATTAGGATGATCTTGGATGCCTGCAAACACCATACTGAGAATAACGGCAATGAACATGGTTCCAGCTGAGAAATAGCCAATTCCTGACAAATGAGAAAATGTCCTTGGTAAGGAGATCAAAAAACACAGAACTGCACTCACCACTGAAAATACGATGGAGCATATAGTGGTGTTGTCAGATATTGTGTTGAAGTACTTAGCACCGACAAGCACATGGAGGGCCTGGATTAAAGTGTTATTCAACAAGAAACAGACAGCAGTGGCATACCAAATGGTGTTGGAGTTCCAAAACAAATTTTTACCAATATCGCAGACATTTGTTATATTTGGATAAGCGACGCAATAATCTGCAATGGTTAAACCAGTATACAAGACAGTCAATGAGACAAAACAAGTCAAGATTAATCCCGGTACAAGACCAAGCACCGAGTAAGACCATGGGAATGACATGATGGCAAGACAAATGTACTCCGAGAATAACAACCCAGCTGTTTTTTGCCATGAACAATTTCTGTAATTGATGGTATGACCCGCTTCCTTGGCTAACTCAAAATTAATGTACTCATCCGCAGACAAAGTTGAATCAGTATCTGTAATGGTCTTTCTGTCAAAGAATTCCTTCTCATCGGTCATCTTCAGTGAATCGACTCTCAAATCTAAATTGAGAGATTAATTGTTAGCCTCGTGCAACGAAATTTGGATGGATCAATCTTTGAGTGAAAAACATCTTTTATATGTAACGATTTATGACATGTTTGAACAGTTTAGCTGCTGGCTGCATTTGTTACTTCACTTAAGCATTGCTTTTTTAAGCGAGAAATAGATGAAAAGGGTGGTTTTTGATGCGAAGATTGGCCAAGAAAAGGCAAGGGATGCATCATCAGCGTCATCGGACTAAAACCACCACACTATTCACAGAATGCCATAGGGGTAAAAAAGATAAATTTCATCTTCCCACACACAAGTGATGAAGCCACAGCAAACAAGAGAGAGAAGGGCCAAAGATTATATAAGCTGTGGTAAGTGTTTCTTTTTTCTTGCTTTGTATTTCCCTGTTTGTATATTTTAGATATATACACTACAATTTTTTTCATTAAAAGCACCCCCACATTGATATCTAAAAACATAAATATTATTTAAAATTAAATCTTAAAATAACCAAGTTGAGATCTTGGAAAAAATTGACTCCTGACCTCTTGTCTTTCCCTCTCTTTCCAAATCCTTATAGTACTCATACTCAAAATCAGCAACTTCTTGTAATCCATACACCAAGTCAACCTCTTCTGGTTTCCTAAATTTGGTTTTCTTTAAAACCTTCCAAAATAAAAACGCCAGAATGTTAACAAATATCATGATATAGTAAAAAATGAAGTTTTCAACGCTCCACCATCCGGGTAAAAAGACAGTATATCCTTGAAGACCAACAACAATAGTCATAAAGAATAAGACAAAATAAATACTGTAAGGCTGATACCACGATTTGTAATAATACGAAGCGATGTCAATACCTTGAATTCTTGTAGCACGGTAAAACCCAATATAAGTCACAGCCATGTTCCAATAGGTCAATATCTGTGATTTAGTACAGATCGATGTGATGTAGGTCAACGCCGTGTAAGCCCCACCTGAGCTTAGCTCCAAATATGATAAACTTGCGAAACACATTACGAACATGACACAAAAGATGGGGATACCTCCTCTGGTACAGACTTGGAAAAATGGTGGTGCAAAGCCTCTCTTGGATAGAGAGTATAATTGTCTCGAGGAGCAATAAACATATGAGTTACCAGCTGATAAGGCACTGAGTAAAATGACTGCGTTGACAATATGTGGTAAAATTTTAATGCCCATGTTAGTCATGCTGATAACGTAAGGAGAAGCACCCGCATTTGAAGTTCCTGCAGTATGAGCTGCAACTAAGGTAGGGTCACTACTGGAGACCAAAATACCGACAGAAAGAGAGCCGACCATGTAAAATAAAATCAATCTCCAGATGACAGTATTGAATGCTGAAGATATGACTTGACGCACATTCTTCGTTCTGGTGCAAGAAACCTCATTTACAGCAGAACTCAAATATTCTGGACCAACGACAAAGAAACATGCTGTTGATAACCAAGCCGATAGCCATCCTTGGAACCTGCCCAAGGATCCATCAGTAACGTAACCATTTCCGAATGGGTCAATTTTGTAATTTCTGAATCCGAATTTGTCATGTTGAGGATTACCCCCGCACATGGTGATCAAAGTGTAAAACATCAATCCAAAACACAAGATCAACTTTCCCACAGACAACCAAAATTCACTCTCACCGAAATATTTGACGTTGATACTGTTAAAAGCGAAATAAAAAGCAATGATGATAGATATTGGGATCAGTGCTGAGTAATCGTCCCTCCAGAATCCCAATATTGACGATACAGCTGTGATCTCAAAAGGAACATACAATGCCTCCATCAAGAAAAAATTCCAACCAGAACTAAATTCAAATGCTTCATCAACACATCTTCCAGCCATCTCAACAAATGGTGCAGGAGCAGGGTATTGCACCACCATCTCACCTACAGCAGATGTCAATAGTAATATGACAAAAGTCCAAAACAGAGTGGCTATCAACAAACCTGCTGGACCTCCATTTATCAATCCGCCTCCAATGGTGACGAATAAACCTGTACCTATAGAACCCCCAATAGCTATCAATTGTAAATGTCTACTTTTCAAGTGTCTCTTTGTAGTGAAATTCTTGTCCCAAAACTGTTGACTGTTGGACGCAGACGATACCGAGGAAGACACCACATCTACAAACTCTTGGTCGTAAACCTTATTCACTGAATCACCCTTTTCAGTCGAAGACATGATTGTTATGATGATAAGTTGTCACAAAGCTCACAGTGTATCAGGGTGTATAAAACCGATTATGAATAGAGAATGCAGTCAGTCCATCAGTAAAGAATGAAATATCCGCCGAGAATCTCACCACATTATATACTCACAACCTCCCCAAATGAGAAAACAATAACACAAAACAATCTCAGCGGCACCCCATATGAAAACTTTTTTTTTTTTATGTAAAGCCGTCTTTTCTTTAAAAATATATGATGTCATTGCATGGCCGAAACCAGCAAATTGAGCCCTTGTCATTGGATCATTTAACTCATCAGAGGCAGAAATAGTGGATTATGATGAAATTCACGACATTAAACTACCTACAGATAAGGCTCGAGTCTGTAGTTATTACACTGAAGTTGTTGCTATCGAGAGAGATAAGAGATAAGAGCTGCATTAGTATAGTCGATCTATCTTTTATCTCTTTATCTTGTCACTTACCTCTTCAGATAGCTGAGCTCGAAAAAATTAATTAGGGAAATCGACAAAGAATTTGAAAGCATATTCAGTTAATTTCTCTTTTAGGAAGTCATAAAATTATGTGTTTTTTTTTTTTCAATTTTGAGATGGGGGGCCTGCCTGCCCCATCTCAAACATTCTCTTGCCTTTCAAATTTCCCGAATTAGATTTTTTTTTGCCAGGAAATCGAGGGACCACTATAATCTTAAATGTAGCGTCTCATCTTTAAAAATCCACCGGAACGAGATCCAATAGGTTATCAGTTTGGAAACTGAGTTGAAGTACAACTTTGTGAGATTTTGCTTTCAGAGAGAGCTTTACAGTAACGGCATATATTCCATGATCTTTTTCAAAAGAAAACAAATCTTACCCAATCTGGAAGTTAAAAATATATTAAGACAGAATAAAGGGCTCAGCTTGGTATTGCCCCTCCAATGCCTCTCTCTCTTTCTCTCTCTCTCTCAACATGAAGGGTGGATGAGACCGAATAATAAAGTTCTATTAAGTTGTTGAAAAGCCGACTGTACTAATACAGTTTCTCATGTGATGCATCTATACTAACGGATAGTTCATCGGTACGCCGTTGTTATATATCTGTGGATCAATATCTTGCAGGTTCAATTTTTGCAATGTCAAATAAATACACTGCGACAAGCAATGATTGATTTTTGTCGAACTACCTTTTTCACAACAAGCTTATCAAATACTTTTTTGATCGAAGACAACTTAGCCTCTGAGCTGATTGATATATTAGGTATTCGACAACGAACGAGCTAGGTTTATACGGCGGTTACAAACGAGCGATTCCTGCTATCTCCTGAGTGAGCTGATATGTCAATTCTTTTCGTAGACAGTCATTCAAGTGATGGAAACAGAACGAAATCGTTGGTGACAGAAAGGGTTTATATTCTATTTGTAGTATCACAAAGTTGATAAATCAATTGCGTTTACATGATATATACTTTAATCCGTTCAGCCTTTTCTTATCCAAGTTATCGTTTGCACAAGAAATGCACTCAGACAACCAAGAAGCGATTTTTGATATTATCAAGACACTCTCAAATTGGTGTCTCTTTAGCACATCACATGCCTTCTACCTTTGTGATAGGTACCCTTCAAATATACCGCTGATAAGTATCTCGTGAGGTATAGCCTCGTAAACATCAGAGAGCTTCGGGAGTACTTATCCAGAACGAACCATTGTCTCAATCAAATGATAGCGTGGAACTTACTTTCGTTATGGCAGCTATATCATGACAGCTTCGTGATTTTTTTTTCGGCTGCCCAGTTTCTTCTAAATCATGTACAAGAGACGAGGTTTTTTAATCTTGGTAGTCTTTGGACAAAGTAGGTTACTGAAGTATTTTTCTTTTGATATTACTTTGTGGTATTGCAAGAGTCTCGAAAAAATGCAAACACAAATTGTAATTGTAGCGCTCTCTGGAAAGACTTCGTCAATCTTGAAAAGATAATTTATTGGAGCTATATCTCAATTAATCGAGTTCAACAGCAAATTCAAAAAAAATTAAACTCCTCGAAATGCATTTGGATCTTACTGCAAGTGAGACAATATATTATTGAGGTAAGGATGGGCTCTTCAACATTACTTTGTATACTTAGATTTTGTGATTACCTCGTTATCAGTTTCTAGTGATTGCAAAGTCTCTAGATGCTGATTTCCCGCCTAGCAGTCTAAATCACGTACCTTTGCATTCTATTTCACTGAAACTCAGAGCTGCATTAGCAGAGAAAAAGATGAACAAGTCTATGATGTTTACTATTGAATACAATCGAATGAGATTTGATGAGTACTCTTTGTCCAAAAAAAAAAACATTTATCACACCAACTGTAGTGTATTTTTAAATATATAGGTATGCTTTGGAGCATTGATTTTGATCAACCCATCAAGTTTCTCAACCTGGACCTCAAGTTATGGTGCTCTACATCTAAGCTCTTGTACTCCTTCGATAACTGATCATAGTTATGTTCCAATTCTCCCAATTGCTCTTCTAATAACCTGTTCATCTCCATAACTTCGGAATTTCTTTGCATAGTCTTCGAAATCTCCAAATCAATATCCTGCTGCAATTTGGTTTGGGTACCCTTATCTTCACCTCCTTCATTACCATCATCCTTGTAGTCGTCCGATAATGCCGCGAGCTTTGCAGTCAACTCGTCCACTTTCTCATGCAATTGCTTATTCTCATCTTCCAAGTTGGCTATTTTCATCTTCCCCTGTACCATCTCGTTGGCAATCTCCACATGCTCTTTGTTCAAAAGCGAGTAAGAAGTTTCTAATTTGCGTATGTTTCTCGTCAATAGACCATTTTTGTTTCGCAAACTTTCTATTTCCAGCTCTCTTTCCTTCTCCAATCTATGAATCTCTACAAATTCTTGCTCATATTTCTGTAATGTGATTGGCAATATTTTAAGGGACATTGAGTCGTTAACCAAATCGTCTAATCGGTAGCTATCAACGGTTATTTCTCTCACTGTGTCTTCGGATGATCCCAATAAATAGTAATAGAACAAGTTGTCCTTCAAAAATTTGAGCAAGTCATCAAATGGTAACTTGATCAAATGATCTTTGTTCTGAATCATCAAATTAACTGCAAATTTTAGAATGGTCTCCAAACCTTCAGCAATGACTATGTCATAGATTCTAAGTACGATCTCCAAGGGAAACTTATAACCAAACAAAGTCAAAAACCACTGTGTTGCATACATTGATGACCTTATCCCTTGCCTTATTAAATGATTATACAACTGTGGGCACAAGTCTTCAAGCAACCTATCGAATTGATATAACTTTAACACCAATCCTGGCATTTCTGGCAAATATAAGGACCGGAAATCATAATTTTTCATCAACGTGCAAAGTAAACAAAAACTCTCGCTCTCTGACATGTTCATCAATAGTGGGACGGTAATAAACGCCATACCTTGTGTGTATCCAACCTCTGCATCATATATCGAGTACAGTTTAATAATATTAAAGACTTCATCCAGTTTGTCTTTCACTTGCTCATTATTCATAAATCTTGTTCTTGACAAGTCTCTTTTGATAGCCCTTTCATACTCAGAGGATTCAGTTTTCAATGATTTGAAAAACTCTTCCAAACTGTATGACTTTGAATTAGCAATCAATTGCCATACCATTCCACGTAACTCATTTGGAATACCATTACTGATTCGTTTCAGTAATGTCTCAGGATCATTGGATACTATTCCGCTGTAGTTGTTGACCACTTTTGACCAGTACTCCCAATCAATCTTGGAAATTAGCTCTTCATTACTACCGCCATGAACGCCTTCCTTGATTTCATTGAAGGTGTTTCTTAAGCTAGCATTACCAGCAATGTACATTTCTTTATCATGTGACGACCTAGACTTAATCTTCTCGTCATTATGGTGTAACCGTGATACTATAAAATCATAATTTTCTTCATGCTTTAGCAATCCAGTGACAGTGTCGTTTATAGAGGTAATGTCAGAAACATCATCTTTCGAATTGTTTGCAGATCTCAATCTGATGTTGAACCATGATTTAAAGGATTTGGCACTATTAGATTGGTCTGTCTTGACACTACTAAAGCTACCATGTCTTTCAGGTAACGGTGGGGGTACCACACTCTCCTCCACATCATGATCTTCAGACAAAGTGATGTCCTCCTTTTCTTCTGAAACTGTTACTGGTGGGGGAATTTCATCTTCCAGCATCGGTGCTGGTGCTACCGGCGCTAAAGGCTCCTCCTTAGGGATAGGTGTTGATGTCGTCGAAATTGATTCCTCCGATTCTCCTTGTGCTGATACTAGTGATTCTCCATCCTGGCGTTCAAAAGTGAGCGGTTCAATACTGTCTGCCTCCAATTCAGATGTGCTGTTTGATACCTCCATCTCCAGCTTCGACTGATCCGCTTGTTCCTTACTAGGTGTGACCTCGGTGTCCTCTTTCTCTGGATCGGTGTTCATAGCGGTTGTTGGAATAACACTTTCATCATCCTGTGTGTCAGCTGCTGATAGCGGTTCGCTTGCTTTATTTATGGGGTCGTCATTTGATTTGGTTCGATTATGACTATCTTCATCCACTTCGGTATCTTGTTCGTGCGTTTCAATGGCATTTGTGGTATCTTCAAGAACTTCTTCATTTTCAATGCTTGGGACATCATTGAGGTCAATATCAGCTGAGTGATCTTCTTTATCCGACATTGATAATATTAAAATATATTTTTCCTGATCAAGATGGTGTTGTGAATGTGTTTGGTGACAATAGAGAAAGTCTTGTTTTGATGGAGAGTTATCTCGTCTGATCGGGATATATGAGTTTTATGTGAGCTCAATCTGCTGGTTTTCTCGCTAAGCGATAAATGGACCCAAAATTCAGTAACAGACAATCCAAGCTATTTCAGCCAGTAGGTTTGCCAATTGTTATTTGAGAGATTGGGAACAACTGGATCAAGTCTTGACACAGGCAACTCCATTTTATTCTACACTTGGTAGTGTGAACCTTTTTTTGGTTGGTGTGATATTGTTGTGTCTTATTACACTACTTTGTTTAACAAATTGTCGTGCATTTAGAGCTGTGTATTCCATTTATGATGGTATGATCATCTATGCACTACTGTGCTTGAGGAAAGAAAAAGAAATGACTCAAAATGACCAGTTCCGTATATAAAAACGATAAATCCATTTTGGCGATTACATCAACAATACTCATACCCTAACTTCCCAATCTTCCAAATTTAATCTTTCATTAAAGATGGTGGCTGCTCGAAGCTTGAAGGAGATCATATCTCTGACCAAGCGAACAGCTCGGAATATTCGGCAATCTTTAGATGAGATTGCTCAGGAACTTATTAATAATCAGCGGCAATTACAACCACAACCACAATTATCAAGAGTACCTGTTCACAACAGATCAAACTCCAAGCATCCATTTGCTTCAAGATCATTCGGTACATTTACGAAGCAGCAGTCAGTAAGGTACGCCAGCACTTTCATAAGACCCAATTATGTTATCAGAAACAATGTCAGACAACAAAGTTTGAAAAACATCTGGTCGTTTAACGGTTTCAAACAGTTGAACTCAATAGGTGGTAACACCATCTCTAGAGGGATTTTTCCAAGCACTCTTTATTCAAACTTTGTTAAAACGAATAGCAGGAACTATTCGCAATATACAAATTTCACTCACCAGTGTGTTCAGAATTTGAATCAATCAATAAGAGCAATGTGTTTGCAAACAAAAGATGAGTTTGCCAAAAGCAGAAGAGCAGGTTACTCTTTCAATCACAATATTGCATATGCCACTGAAGTTTACCAAATGGCCAAGACAAATTCCTCTTACAGTGACAAGTTTGAAGACTTGCAACAAAACTGTTACGTTGATTTCCTGTTGAACTCAATCGAACTTTCCATTCCAACAATGACTTTCGTCGATGATGATATTCTTCATGACTTGAAAATGGACCTCGCTTTGCACGAAGCTCATTTAAAAGATGTTTACAAGCAAGTGGAATTGATCAAGGATGAATTTGGTTCGTTGCCAATCTCGCTTGAGCGAAATGGTACCGTATTACGAATACATTTTGCCAATTGTGATGCGTCTAAGCTGGAGCTTTTGCTAAGAGATATAGGTGTCTCTAGGGGTGTAGTACATGAACTGACTTCTCGTGATACTCAGCTTGAAACAGAACCAATAATATCAGCAGCTTCTACGAAAGCCTCATCATTGTCCTTGTCATCTTACTCATCACCTACATCCAGTTACATGGATGAACCTCCGATTTTGTCAACCACTGATGAGGAGACAGAAAATGTGTTGTCGTCATATTACTTGGCACGAAGCGATGATGATGACAATAACGATAGCGATATCTTAACTGATGATTTTTTTCCCGTTATGGAAGTGAGTCAATCAGTCTTCATTGTTGATCAGAGCGTCAATAGCAGTGTCATGGCTTGATTTTATTTTATTTTTCTGGTTTATTATTTTTATATGCGTGTGGGTGGTATTGTGCGTCTTATTTTTTGTATCTCATAATTTATGACAGGATCCATTTGTTTAATTCTATTCGTATAAACTGTAGCTCCTCTGATCTTTCATATTTTTAATAATATCGGAGCTTATTCTTTCTAGATATCAGCTCGACTTTCAAAATGTTTTTTACAGAGGTTGGGGCATTACATATTTCGTAAGCATTTATGAAGACATATGTATAAAATCATAGGTAGGTACGTCGTAGGCGCTTATGTACAAAATTTTTACCGGGTATCTTGTAAATGGTATACGTAACCACTTATCTAAGCATTTTGCTGTGTAAACACCAGCATAGATTAGAGAACATTAAGTGTAGGCTCTGTTCGTGGTATGGATATATGACTGGATAAGCATTTTTCTCATGAGGCTATACAAGCTTTCGACAGACATTTATGTATCAAAACGTTCGCTCCAAATAGTGTTTCTCTCTTTTGTCAAACTTAAATTACGATCTACATAACCAATACTTCATCAACAAAAGATCGGTCAAAATAGTTCATGTTACATCGTTCAAATTGTGTTAACTCTTAAGCATACCTCATCAACAGATGGAGCTCGAAAAGGACTGTTTTATAAAAAATATCCGTCTAAAAAGAATGGAAAAAAATCATGTGTCAAAATTTTGAAGAAAAAAGCGCCATAACATCTATAAACCACCCCATTGTAATTTGTATGTTGAACTAGTCGTACCAAATAAAGCACGCGAATGAAGTAAGCAAATTTGGAAATCGAGTAAACCTGGAACTATCGTCGATCTGATTGATCAAGGAGTCATATGTATGGCACCAAACTCATAAAGGACTATATCGTCCATTGGCTGTTTCCCACTAAAGGCAACAACATAAGCTGTAAAACAAACGATAAAAGTGTGAACAAAGACGTGGAACTTTATTTAATTGTGTGGTGTTCCAGATAACTTCACAGCACTCCGTCGTGATTCGTTGATGAATGTTATAGTTTGGTGGAATTGAACTGTTCTCAAGAAAAAATGTTTGGAAGTCGTCGCTGAAAAAAAATTAAATTGGATGTCCTCAGCATGTGAAAGAATTAGAATCGGCTATACCGATGAGTTAGTTAGCACCCAACAAACCCGAAGCTAGTTAACGGTGATAAACAAAATGAGATTCATTATCATAACAGTTGTTTCTGTTGCTGTTCTTGCTCCCTCTGTTGCAGCAGCAGCAGCAGCAGTTGTTGCTGGCCAAAGCTCATAGGGTCCATGAACTCATCAAAGATCAACGAGTATATATCATTTAAGACACCACTTTGTTGCTGTTGCTGTTGCTGCTGTTGTTGTGGCTGTTGAGTTTCGGTTTGTATTAAATCATCTGATTCTTGTTGTTGTTGATCCACTTGTCCAACATTAGCAAATAAACTTTCCAGTTGCATAATGTCGTCTTCAATCTTGACTAAAGGATCAGAGCAATCGTCATCCTTCTTTTGTTGTTGATGCTGTTGCTGTTGTTGTTGGGCTTCCGCGCTCTGCTGCTGCTGTTCTTGGTCAGGAAAATTCGCTGTCAACACATCCAACAAATCAGCATCGATTTTGACCTGTTTCAACTCCTCCTCTACTTTTCTGTTGATGAACGAAGAGCACAATCTATCAATGATCTTAATGAACCTCACCAGTAAAGAATTGAATTTAGATAATTTGGATAAAGTATTTTTGGATATGATAACGTCATCAAGCCAATCTTTCGAATACTTCGAGTTTGGCTCAGAACATAAACATACAATTGGAATCAAAACTGCTTGAAATAAGAAGTAGGTTGCGTACCAAATTGATATTATCGACAACTCACTCTCAGCGTACTTTTGAACACTTCTTATAGTTTGTGTAGCAGCATTGAGGCAAATTTGTCTACATTCCTTGCCATCTTTGGTCTTGGATTGTTCCAAAATTACTGGGTTATTTACACCAATGACTCTTTGCCAGATAAACGATCTGAAAAGGATGATTTGCAAGTTTTTGTATCTCCAAATCAAACGATGTCTTTGAAGGTTGAACCACTGAGGTATCTCGTTGGGGTTGCTGTACATATTCTGTGGGGTCTTCTTGACAAAACTCAACTTGGCAATATCGTCATTTTCGCTGAAGTACAAAGGCAAGTCATTAATGAAACTCAACAACACTTGGTTTAAATCTAAACACTCTCTGGCAGTTGGTGAGTTCTTCGAGATCAAACGGTTATATATCTCAGACGACAATTTTGTGAATTTGGTTTGATGAATCAAACCTGAATAAATGGTAGGGTAGTCTTGGTTTAAATCTGTCAAATCTTGAATAGATTCATCCAAAATTATCTCAGTCAACTCCTCATCGTTGATATTCGTTACTTCATTGATGTCAATGATATCAGAAGATGGTAAATTGATTGGACGTCCAAATGTGATTGCAGCACCAGCATCAAAAATATACAACCCCCACCATAACCTTCTACGGATTTCCTGATTGAGTAAGTTGTTCTTCATGGTTACTAAATCATTGGAAGGTTGTTTGAACTCCTTGTACAAACCTAAAGACATAGCCATTCTAACAGCAACACCAAGATAATTCCAACCAGTATTTGGTTTGTTTCTCTTCTGTGTATAATTACTCAACAATACAAAAACTTGTAATAAAGTAATATTGCCAGTACCAAAAATGTTTATTTGCTTCAACAATTTCTTTATCTTTCCATAGTAATACAAATCAAGATTACTATTTTCGCCATTGATACACCAGCATCCAATGGAGAGCACAGTGTTCACCAACATCTGATGAGTTGTGTCGTCCTTTACGGGAATTTCATGATTATATTGTTTGATAAATGTTTCTTTGTGAATAAATGGATATGAAGTGTGGTAATGTTTAAAATAAGCTGCAACGAACTGGTCTTGGGCAAACTTAGAATTCAATTGACCTTCGACACTTTTATTTATATGTGGGTATTGCTGTGAAGGTGGTAAGTTTCCATTAGCCGTTGCATTGTTACCGTGGTCGATAAAATCTAACATTTCGAAATCTTCATCCTCATCTTCTTCATCAATTTTGTCAATCTTAAGTGTTCTCAACAATGCCGAAGAAGAAGCCAAACCAAAATATCCTGAACTACCCTCCTTGTTGAACGACAACAGAGCCATCCCATCAACTTTGTCAACGGTTATATTCAAATAAGGACTTGATAAACCTGGCGGATGTGATAAAGAAGCTGGAACGGTGATTGCGGATAATGGATCAGCAGTGAGAGAATTCAAAGAAGTTATGGAATTTCGTCTAAGAGTTTCCGTTGGGTCATCATCATTCTTCAAATCGTTATTAGTATCGTTATTCGTGTCACTGTCATTATCATCATCATTATCTGCACCCAAGATGAGTTCATCATCTTGATCCTCATACCAGTCAAACCCATTTATACTGTCGTTTAACAAATAATCCTCTGGTAATGTTGGTCTGAAAGAAGTCTGCTGCTGCTGTTGCTGCTCTGATATTGGTGGAGAAGGCAATGACGTTGACGATAACAATGAAGGGTTGGTCGTCTCATAGACACGTGACGTCGGAGAAGAGGATGTGGTCGTTGATGGGGTATTGTTTCCAGAATGAAGTAAGGAGGAGACTCTTAAATCGTTGATTGATCTGCTCTTTAGCAAGAGACTGTCAATATTTTCATTTGGAGGTAGTAAACTCGAAAGTAAATTTTCCAAATCCCGCACCCTATCTTCAACTTGAGTTAGGTGTGCTCTTGTTAGAGGTGACCTCACAACTCTTGGAGAATACATACACTCCCATTGGTGTTGTATACATTTGGAGCATCTTGGATACTCCTTGGAACACCTCAACTTCCTCTTCCGACAAGAATCACAAGCCTGCTCTATGTTGATGTGGGGACCGTTCGAATTAGCCGTTGTGGTGGTAGTGTGGCTAGTGCCGTTGATGCTATTCGAGTAAAGGTGGTGGTGTTGGTGATGATGATGTGGCAGGTAAGAGTTTTGATGGGAATGGGAATAGCTGTTGACGCTATTGTTATCTTCGTTGTTGTTGTTGTTGTTGTTGCTACTGCTGCTACTGCTGGGATAGACAAAAGCAGAAGACTCTTTTGACGTGGAAGATGGAGAGGACGGTGCTGACATTAACATACTTCTGAGAGAAAGAACAAGTAGAGAATTTTCTTCTTCGGCGTCTTCTGCTTCTTCGACGTCTTCTTCTTCACCTCTTCGTTGGTGTAAGTAAAGATGTTGATGAAAAGACGTTGTTACTTATTGATTGATCAAAAGGAGAACAAAGAAAAATTTTTGCCTTCCCCTTTTGGTAATTTTAAATTTGTTGTATACGTTGAGTTGGTTGGTTGGTTGAATTGATTCTAATTGCGGAGCTAATGGATTACACCCCATGTTTTGGCAAAAAGAGGTTGCAAGTGGAGATATATAAGGAAGATGACGGAGTTAGAGTAAAAGAGAGAGATAGTCAATCGGGCAGACAGATAGACCATTCTGCTGCTGTTGCTGTTGAATGTTCAGCAGTTTCTCACATTAAGGCATAAAGATCATTCCACTCTTGAGATAAGTAAGTAAGTAGATTTTAAAGGCCCACCTTACCTCCCCCCCCACGTTGTACTTAATTATTTTGTTATCATAAATAATAAATTGGGGCATAGCTCTGCATATGTAAACAACTTCCCGTTTGGTTTCGGGTTCATCAGTTTTCACAAACCACAAGCGAACCAGCCAGAATCAACACTCTGTCTTTCTTTTGTGTCATAAACTCGGAAAATGTGGGGTCATTCATATAGATTTGTATTCATCCGAGGTCAAAGTAACAAAAAAGTTTCTTCCCAGTATTAAAACGTTTGGAATGGGTTTTTACCTATTTTTTCCCATAAACGGTTGTTGTTTTAAACTCCCTTTTGCCAACCTTGGCATGCCTGATCTTATTCATTACCTATTGCAATTTTCCAAAAGAGAAGAGTTAGAAGGTTTACGGAATAATTTTTCTTCACCCGAATCCGTAAGGCTAAAACAACTGAGACCTCAGCGCTTTATACAAGAGAAGACGCCATAGAGCCGTTTCTCAGTATCACTTCTAATGACACTGAAAACTTTTAATGATACTCATATATGAACCGCACTTATTTTTTTCAACTCGATCTCGTGTAATTCCTTAACATCATATTTGATACGATGATATAATTGGGGCCTCGGTTCTTACATCAAAGGTCGTGTACTATCTCCCATATCTGGAGAGTGTGAATGTAAGAAGAGAGAGAAAGAGAAAGAGAAAGAGAGAGGAAGTCAAGATATCAGCAGAGATCAATTATAAGAAATGCCCTTACCCATACCCTCATCTTCAAACAATATTTCCCCACAATTACTGTTGTATATGAGAGATCATTTCAACAATCCACAACGTGCGAGCCATGTGATGAATTCTTCCACTCATCGTAGTAATGATTCAAGTCCCACTGATGACAACAATTTTCATCATAATAATGACGATAACGATGTTGATGACTTCAATAATATGCAAACCAACATTACAGCACAAGGCGATACAGATATAGTTCGCAGTAGACGAATCACTTTTATCATCAACAACGATCATCAAATGCGTCGCATGGAGAGTAACAGTGAAGAAGACTATGACGACGACGATGACGACGATTACGAGTTCTTCCCGATGGAAGACACATATGTCGACGAAGATGAGGAGCTTCATTCGTCTGATGGGTTCGAAGGTGACGAGCAACAGCTGCAAACCACTCATGTTGAGTACTCTCATATCGAGGAGGCTATGCAAGCGGGAGAGGAAGAAGAAGAAGAAGGAGAAGAAGAGGACGATGTTGAAATTGATGATGCATTTACAGAGCGAATAGTGAGGTTGCTGCGTAGCAACTCGCGTTCTCCACCACCTCCACCGCCTTATCAGCCTTTGACAAGAGCAAACGCTGCCCTGTCTTTGGCGTCGATGTTGAACAATTTGACCACATCTTCCAATAGACTAGAAGCGCATAGGAGACGATTGAACAATCGCAACTCGATGGTTGTATTAGATGATGAAGATGAAAACAATGTAAATGGTGTAACATCATGGGATGGATCACATTTGCATCGCTCACAAGGAGGTGATGAGATGTACAGGCACTGGAGGTTGGTTCAAAAGAAAAATACATCCGTCATCGATAGTAAGATAAAGGCAATGTTAGATAGAAAAATTGGGGTACGATTATCAGAAACCATATTTAAAAATCATTATAAATATCACAACTTGGACGATGATAATGTCACCACTAGTGATACAACTCAGACTCGTGGCCAACGCCGCAGAGTGCATAGTATGAAAAAGTTTGACACCATCTTATTACAACGCGAAAGATCGTTGATGTTGATGCATAAGCTGCTGCTAACGCCTTCCAAAAAATTTGTTCAGCACACGAGAAGGACAAGAAAGAGAAAAAATGAAGAGTCCAACGATGAAGCTCTGATATATAACGAACATGACGAAGACGAGAAAGATGATTGTGATAACGAATTGATTATCGCCACTCAGTCCAACAGTTTTCTTCAACTGGGTCTGGTTTTCGCCTCCTCGCTTTTTCAATTGAAATTTGTCAATGTTCTGTACCATGAAAACCTCGTGAATGGAATCATATATGCATCTTCGTCTTCTTTGTCGTCTGCGCTGAAGACAGAGAAAGGATCCGCACTTACCTACTTTCAATTCAATGGTTCAATTGTCAACTTTGTGGATGAGGATTTACGTTACCTGACCATTCACGGAGCCGATGATTTCAAAATACAATCTTCATTGGACCGTAACGTGATGTTACATGATCTGAACCAATATTTTCAATTCCAGAAGAAGTTGGAGAGGTGGTTCAAACTACCGCCTTTCAACTCATTACAAAATAAGAGACTCTTGGAGAAATTATTGACATGTCACCTGTGTTTAAATCAAATTTTGAAAAACTTCATTTTGCTTAAGCTCACAATTTTGATCAATGGCAAAGATTCTTTGGATATCGAAGATCATCTACAAGTATTGGTGAGTATTGATAGACATACGGGGGAGTTATATATGGTTTCAGGGGAGTTAGATAACTTTCAGCGTTGTTCCAGTTGTAATGTTATCCATAACGAACACAGCAGTTCAGGAAACTCAATCATTGATAAGATATTGATTTTGAACAATGATATACGATTGGATCCATTTAAAAATCTTTTGATTAATGTGGATTTGTTGCAGGAGCTTCAACAAAAAGATTGGAGTGAGATTAGGAACGACAGCGTGTGGGAAGATGAAAAATTTGTACCTAATAATAACAACAATAACAGCAACAGCAACAATGGTGATATCAATACTACCACCACTGGCACAGTCAGTTTGGGTACTAGCAGTACCAGTGACAGTATCATAGCCGAGAGCGATCGAAACACTGACGGCGAAGAAGAATATTTGTCAGACAAGAAGTTGAAGAAGAATGATGCACAAGTCTTGAAGAGAAAGGTCTGGCAGCAACAACAGTCGAAGGTAAACCACAATACTTCATTGAGCAAATTATTACCACATCACGCGGGGAGTATCCTCTCTAGTCCAAAATACAAATACAATGAGCTATTTGTGACCAAATTCAGGCCGCAGTTCAAAGATCATGTCTCTGGAGGGTTTTATTGTGTTGATGTTGTTCTAAGTTAGATTGGTCTTGTTGGTTGCTATTTGCGTTTTTTTATTTAATTATTAATGTCCTGGTTTTCATATTGTATAGTTATTTTCAAGTTCATTTGAGTGTCATGCACACCTTCATGGATGGTTGATTAACTTATTGAAAAAACGTCAACCTCATTGAAGATGGCAGACCTCGGGTGTAATTTAGTGTTTGTTTTTGGTGTGGTATGGTATGTCTTGCTCGGGGGTTTTATTGGTGGTCGGGTGGGAGTTGGTTTGTTTTATTTATTCCACCTTATGGTTTGGTTTTATTACTTTTTAGAATTTCGTTCACTGCTGACGCAGCTACTCAAGCAGTTCGAGTACTGACTCAGTGTTCCATGGAATATATTTCTCAATTACTTCTATGACGTCCAAAGCTCACTCACTTCCCATGTGTGTGTACAATAACTCCATGCATGTTCCAGTATGGGGGCATGCACTTCGTATTTTCTCTCACACTACCTAGATGTTGTTGTTGCTTTGATGAGTTCACATCTATGCAACAACACTCATTTTCTTGTGATCAATATCTCGAAGGATCCATTTTTAGGATCCACATTTCATGGTAATTAACAAAAAATAATATTTTTGATTATTACAAACAATTTTTAATTCAAAAAAAAATGAAAGAAGGTATCTGAATAAAAGATTGTAATATCGAATTTGACATGCAATGACTGATCTGGTATGATCCTGGAAACACAAGAAAACGAAAGAAGAGGGTATAAATCAAGGGGGTATCAAAGAAAATTAAAAAGCATAATAGAAATTTAGAAAATTTGAGAATTCAAATAGTATCGAAAAAGCAAAAAACTTCCCCAATCAAATTGATGAGAGCCAAACTAAATCAAAAAGATACCAAACAAGAGAGCTGATAATGAAACAGTCCATTGGTTGAATGACAAACTTGTTGCTTTACCTTCCAAAACAGTTACTGCAGTGGCTTGTGGAGCTGAAGCAGCAGAGGCAGATACACCGAGAGTCGAAGTAGAGAACCCAACCATTGTTGGCGTTGTTCCAGTTGAAACATCTTGGCCTGCAATACCGCTAGCGCCTGCCGGAATAGTGGAGATCGGCATTGATGTGACAGCAATCGATGGACTGCCATTCGCATCTGTTGTACTGTAAAATGACACAAGATCAACTTCGCTATACGTTGAACCGTCAGAAGTAATCGGGCGTGTAGTAGTGTATGGTGCAGAAGCTGTTCCTTGACCGGCAATACCAGCTGCGGGTGTCATGATTGATGTAGAAATGGTGGTTGGTACCAAAGTTGGAACTCCATTAGGTCCGGTTGATGTGTAAAAAGAAACTACACCAACTGCACTTCTACTGGAGCCTCCAGCCGACGTTGGGAATGTTGTTGTATACGGCGTATTTTCACCAGTAACACCAGTATTTTCACCTGCGATAGCAGCAGCCCCCGACAATGTTGAAATTGGAGAAGTGGTAGCAATAACTGTAGGCCTTCCGTCAGGGCCTGCCGTGGTGTAGAAAGATACCTGGTCGACCTCGCTATACACTGAGCCGCCAGAGGTGACTGGCCGGGTTGTAGTGTATGGTGTATAAGCTGTCCCTTCACCGGCAATTCCAGCTGCAGGTGTGATTGTTGATATTGGAGAAGTAGTAGCAACAACCGTTGGTCTTCCATCAGGGCCTGTCGAGGTGTAAAAAGACACCTGATCGACCTCACTATACGTTGAGCCGCCAGAGGTGACTGGGCGAGTTGTAGTGTATGGTGTGGAAGCTGTCCCTTCACCGGCAATTCCAGCTGCAGGTGTGATTGTTGATATTGGAGAAGTAGTAGCAACAACCGTTGGTCTTCCGTCAGGGCCTGTCGAGGTGTAAAAAGACACTTGATCGACCTCACTATACGTTGAACCACCAGAGGTGACTGGGCGAGTTGTAGTGTATGGTGTGGAAGCTGTCCCTTCACCCGCGACCCCCGCTGCAGGTGTGATTGTTGATATTGGAATGGTGGTGGGAACAACCGTTGGTCTTCCATCAGGGCCTGTCGAGGTGTAAAAAGACACTTGATCGACCTCACTATACGTTGAACCACCAGAGGTGACTGGGCGAGTTGTAGTGTATGGTGTGGAAGCTGTCCCTTCACCCGCGACCCCCGCTGCAGGTGTGATTGTTGATATTGGAATGGTGGTGGGAACAACCGTTGGTCTTCCATCAGGGCCTGTCGAGGTGTAAAAAGACACTTGATCGACCTCACTATACGTTGAACCGCCAGAGGTGACTGGGCGAGTTGTAGTGTATGGTGTGGAAGCTGTCCCTTCACCGGCGACCCCCGCTGCAGGCGTGATTGTTGATATTGGAATGGTGGTAGCAACAACTGTTGGGACACCTGAACCATCTGTAGTCGTGTAGTATGAAACAATATCAACCTCGCTAAGTGTAGACCCACCTACTGTGATTGGATGGGTAGTGGTGTATGGCGTGTAAGATGTGCCCTCACCAGCAACTACCCCAGTTCCCGTGATCGTGGTGATTGGAATCGTGGTGACAACAGTTGTTGGGTTTCCAGCACTATCAGTTGTAGTGTAATACGATACCACGTCAACTTCACTAAGTGTTGATCCATCAGTTGTGATAGGACGTGTCGTAGTGTATGGAGAACTCAATGGACCAGCTGGGGTTATTGTGGAGATTGCAATAGTCGTCACAACAGTTGTTGGGTTTCCAGCACTATCAGTTGTAGTGTAATACGATACCACGTCAACCTCACTAAGTGTAGATCCATCAGTTGTGATAGGACGTGTCGTAGTGTATGGAGAACTCAATGGACCAGCTGGGGTTATTGTGGAGATTGCAATGGTCGTCACAACAGTGGTTGGGTTTCCAGCACTATCAGTTGTAGTGTAATACGATACCACGTCAACCTCACTAAGTGTAGATCCATCAGTTGTGATAGGACGTGTCGTAGTGTATGGAGA
>JAKTUO010000030.1:0-138087 GCA_030556755.1 Nakazawaea anatomiae | reverse complement strand
CCTGAAGCATACTACATCGGAGTGTAAGCTCCTTCAGTATACCCCAGGGATTTGCTTTTGGATACGCCATTTTGGCGTACCTCTGGTGAGTATGCTTCGGATATCTCTGCCGAATACCTGGAAGCATACTATTTTGGGATCGATCCTCCTTAAGCATAATCCAGGGAGTCATTTTGTGGTACCCTAACTAGCGTACCTTTAACGGGACTGCTTGAGTATTCACTTCCAATTTTATGATAAGTTGCTTCCTTGAAGCTTCCAGCCTTAAACAATGTAATGCTATTCTTGGTTGTCTCTTAGCAAATCACTTCAAAAATAGCGGTCGCAGTGAATTCGACTGCATTGTTTGGATGGCTTCTCATCTACCCATGAGAATTATGCCCAAATCTTATCATCTATTTTCTGTTATCCAAAATCTCTATATCGGCCGGTATTTGTGAGCAATCCTATAAGCTAACATATGAGAATCAAAAGCACTAGTTGTCAATGCCTCCATAGTATAATCTCTGATCTGTGGTAAAGTTAGTAAGGATTAGTATAATTTTGACAATAATACTCACATGAGTTCTCAGAGTTCTGTGTGAAGGCTAGAATTGATTGGTGTTAGTAGTGTAGTAGCTAGAATGAATTGGTGTTAGTAGGGGTTAGTATAGTTTTGGCAAGATACTCACACGAGTTCTCAGAGTTCGGTGTGGAAGCTATAATTGGTTTGTGTAAGTAAGCTATAATGGGATTAGTGTTAATAAGGGTTAGTAATTTTTGAGAATAATACTCACATGAGTTCTCAGAGTTCTGTGTGGAAGCTAGAAATGATTGGTGTTAGTAATGTAGTAGCTAGAATGGATTAGTGTTAATAAGGGTTAGTAATTTTTGAGAATAATACTCACATGAGTTCTCAGAGTTCTGTGTGGAAGCTAGAGTTGATTGTTGTTAGTAATGTAGTAGCTATAATGGGATTGGAGTTAGTAAGGGTTAATATAATTCTGACTAGGAACTCACAGGAGTTCTCAGAGTTCTTTGTGGAAGCTAAATCCAATTGGTGTTAGTAAGCGTTAGTATATTTCATCTCAAATTTTATTTCTCCTCAAAAAGTCTCACGGACTTCCTAACTCCAATAATGATCTATTTCAAATATCGCCCTGAGGTTGACTTTCATAAACTGCGTTTGCCATTGATATGTCTAATTCGAAATAAAAAATGCTCCTCATTTTAGGGATTTAGCGCCCATTGTAAAAATGAATTTAATTCCAAAGTCAGGGAGATATCTTTAATATTGGTAATGATTTGAGATCATCTGATCCCTTTCAGTATATTAAAAACTCCCAAGCATCCCTCACAATTGCAATAATTGCTGTGATATTTTAATTAGGTGGTAGGAGATTTTGTTTGGAATAGCGCTTGCTTGAGAAACAAGGGGTAAAGTGGTTAGAATTGATTCCATTAACAGTGTCGGTTGATGACTGTATTGAAGTAGTACTTCCCTGAAGACGCTGTCAATATCTGAGTCAGTAGCATGGTATAAGCGTTGGCCAATTCGGGTTCTTGATGAATGACATTTGAGTGATTAAGAGAAAGGAATTCAAGTTGATCCTTTCAAAAATATCTTATATTTTTTTGTGTTCTCTTTTGTGTCACAAAAACAAAATTACACTAAAAACTCAAGTTGGGGAATATTCTTTATAATTGAGTCTTTCTGTGGATCAATCATGATTAGAGAAAAAGATATTAATACAAACACCTATATTGAGATACATATTATAAATATGTATACCGATGGCTAAGTATATATAAATGAAAATTTCAAGAATTATTCCCCATCTGTGTGCTCAACTCTTTGACTTGTGGTTTGAAGACAACATCTCTCTATCGTTTCCTCTGGATCTAAAACAGTAGTTTTTACCAATTTGAGGCTTTCCAACAAGTCTGTGCTCGAATTATATACTTTGAGCGTCTCAGCAATAATACACGATTTCTGCTCTAAAAAGAAAGTTTTTAACTTACAAAAAATCATTAAATCATCAAATAGCTATACCAAGTTTGTCATTAAATCAAATTAACGCGACGAAGCAATGACTCCAAGTCTCCCAAACCACTCGCCTCAGCACCCTTCCCATCAGTAGCATACTTTATCGTTTCGATTTTTATATCATCAACAGAAATTTTCTGGCTAACAATAAAGTCAACATCGATTTTGAAACTCACCAACCTCTTGAATGTTTCATATATCTCTTTGATAGTGACAACCACATAATCATCACACTCTTCAAATTTAATGATGTTATTTGAATATAATCTTAACATTTCAAACTTTGAGTTTAATTGTTTCAAACAATCATTACTTTCTAAAAAAGAAATGATTTTTTCAGCTCCAGTGGTAGATATATTTATCAACAATACCGATTGGAACTTATCAATGAGTGGGAAGCCAGTGGAGTTGAATTTGAAATTACACCGGTTTTCTTGAATATTGTAAGTGATTTCAATGTTGTCGATGAACAAATCTATGTTACCCAATTCAGACTTCTTGTACCTCAATCCTGTGATCCTTTCCAATGCTGCAAACTTCAATTTAAGCTTTTCAATATCAGAGGTCTGATAAATTTGACTGTCTTTGATTTCAGCATCCATTGCACTAATCTCGCCAGACAAACTTTCAAGTTTTCCATTCAATACCAATATTTCAGATTCCAAAGTATTTGATTCTTCAATTAACGAAGCAAGAGATGCTCTCTTCGCATCACATTCATCAGATATGGTTATCAACAGCTTTCTCAACGACATCAAAGTTTCCCTATCCCATGCTTCAAATTGCTCTTTGTGTCTCAACAACCTTTCCAATTTATTTTTAGAATTTTGTAGCTCCTCTGTTAACACCATTTGATCATTACCTAGATGTTTAATTTTGGTATCAATTTTCAATTTGTTATCTTCCAACATTCTGCGATTCAGCAAAAGCTCCTGATACACTCCCTCGATGAGTTTATTTCTCCACATATACCACACTGTTTTGGCCTGCAGTCTAGCATAGTTTTTTAAGTTTTGAAATTGTTGTTTCATACTATCTTGAATCAGAGGTTCAGCTTCGAAAAACTCTCTTATTAAAGGTGGGTTTTCTTCCTGGATCTCTTGCTCAATAGTGGTGAAAAAATCATGGCCCTGAGTGATAATCTTTTTCATCTCATTACAACTGAAATTCAACAAGCCAAGTTGCTTTAATTTTTGTAAACCAGTTACATAGTCCCCTAAAGTGGCGCTATGATGGTCATAATTCCTCAATTGTAAATCCAACGAGGTGTCTTTAACGTTCAAATCGTCGAAGAATCTGATATTAGTAGCTCTCAAAAAACTTTTAAGATCCTGTGGAATATAATCATCAGTGACATCCATGACATCACTTTCGTCAGCCCCAGTCAACGGCACAGAAATTGTCATAACAGCTTGCTGAAGATTCAACGACCGGTTGACATTTTCCTTCACAGCCCTTAATGGGGTAAGTGATCCTTCATCGCTCAAAGATCTTCTTCTAGGCGATTGAGATATATAGATGAAGCTTTCTCTTTTCTTTTGCAGTCTATTAGGAGTCAAAGCCTGAATCATTTTTTCAATGTTAACTTGTTCCGGAGAATCTAGTAGCAAAGAATCTTTCAATGGAGTGGAAGGTACATCTGCATTCACGCCAGTTGTTGAGTGAAGCTCTCCATCTTCTTCCGCTGATACCACCCGAATTGGGGACTGAGGCTCCTTAGACGGTATAGTGCTCTTCCCGCCTGGTGTTAAAGAGAGTCTTCTCTTCTTTAAGGACGAAGATCTCTCTTGAGGTGATCCTTCAAATGTTGTGGCAGATTTTCTAGGCGTTGAGTATGATCTCTTGGCAGGAGTGTGCTGAAATTTGTTGGTAATATGGGTAGGGTTTTCCATGTCATCTTGTGAAGCACCAGTCACTCTCAAGATATCAAGGAAGATTGAAGGATCACCAAAGGCGGTTGAAGTAGGTTCTGCGGTCATGTCGGCCTCTTCCAATTCACTGGAATCGAAACTCGATCTAGCTTCTGTCTGCACTCGTTGCAATACCGGATTTTTTGTATTAGAATCCAGGTCTTTTTGCCCCGGTTCAGTTGTCTCGGTGATCGTTGACAACCGTGTTTTGTTCAGTTGGCAATCTAATTGTGGTGAATGGACGAATGGAACTATCGGTGTAGTGAGATGAGGTGACGATATACGTTGCTCCAGCTCATTCGATTTTGCCCTTTCTAAAGTGTTTCCTTGATATATCGTAAGCTCCATGTCCTCATTGGCGTCAACTTTTTTACCCAAGTAGATTGTGGGTTCCATCACTTGATCCTCAGCAAGAACGTTTACTGTGCCGTGATGCATTGTAATTTCCATTGCTTGATCATCATGAACCAGATCTGAAGCATGATAAGCTGTAAGTTCCATACTCTGAGTTTCATTTGGAAGGTGATCTTGTTGTGTTTGAAGAGAAGCTTGGTACTCCTTGATCTCTGCATTGAGATCAAATGCACCATTGTTCTGCTCATTGTCCAAATTGTTAGATGTAACCCTATACTCTGTTAATTCCATATCTTCTTCTTGTGTTACCACACCTTGATATGATGTGAGCTGCATATCATCTTTCTCTATTTGAGACAGCAGTAAAGGCTTCCCTATCTCAATCTCGTCGACTTTCAAATTGCCATGATGGGTAACTATATCCATGTCATCATCATCGCTCTCATCAAATAAGCTGTCGAACTCCTTCACTTCAGTTCTATCATCATCATTTTCAGCATCTTGATAAATGACAAATGGAGATTTGCTCATGTTTTGGCTATTCTCATCGATTTCCATATCGCTACTCTCTTCGGTAGTCACTGTGGGTTCTTCAAATTCATCATTTGCGACTCGAATTGGCGGTGTAAACTGTAAGGTATCTCTTCTTCTTGGTTGTCTCCTTGGGGATGGTTCGAAATACTGAGGGATCAAGTCAATTTTGTGCAAGGTAACTTCTGGTGCAAATGAGACCCTTCTGTTAGATGTTATACTGTGAGAGGTTTGCCCCTGTCCCGAATCCCTTTGCATTATGGCAACGGTGTTGTTCATCATCTCAGGTTCAAGCATCGCTGCCTTGTTTGACTTTTTCAAAATACTCTTTGGTGGGGCGAGAGAATGTCTTCGAGACATGGCCAACTTCGTTTCATTTTGATGTATCAATTTCTGGTTCTCCTTATCATCAGACTTGAAAGGGGAAGTAGGTGCTGAGACCATGGTTGATACCGTCAGAGAAGTGATCGTTGCAGGTGAGAGAGTGATGTTGTTTGAGATCTATCTTGTCTTGTTACACCTTTTTTGTTTATCTTTTCGGCTTTGTTTACATTTTTATTTTATTTTATTTGGTGTCTTTTAACTTTTAAGACACGACAAAACAAGAATATTATTAGTAGTAGTAGTAGTAATGATGAATATACGCAAGATCTGACAAGCAAACGGTCGATAGACAACAAGATCATCTCAAAGACAATATCACAATAATATCTTTAATCATTGAAGCACATATATAAATTGTCAAATAATGATTGCCTGCCAACTTCCGTTATGACAGCGAGACATGAATAACCTAATGTAACAAGGAGAATAAAAATCAATGACCACCAGTTGTTGGTAATCCAACAGCGATTTTGAATGAATCATAAATTAACCATTGAACACCAGTCAAAGTACCAACCATGAAGATTCTCATTGGCAAACCATTCCACAATCCAATGAAACCAATGTCCTTGTAAATTTGTCCGACAGTTTTTCCGGATGTGTTGATTTTACTGACCAAGACATCAGCAGGATGAGAAACAACAGCACACAGAATACCAGCAATATAACCACCCAAGAAGGAGACACCAGTTTGACCCAAACTGGACATTTCAGATCTCTTTGTAGGCAAGGCCTTGTAAATTCTATCAACAACAGCTTCAAAAGAAGAGAACTTGACCATGGTGTATGGTATCTGTCTGGTCCATAATGGAACAATACCTTTGTAAAATCCTGCGAAACCTTCATTGGCAACAATTTTTTTCCATCCATCTGCTAAAGATGATGCATATGGTGGAATACTGGTTTGAGTCTTGACCTTGATAGTCTCGAAAGGACATAAGAATATATCGGCAATGAATTCAGCACTGGCAGAGGCAGCAAGGAAAACAAATGTTTGGTTGATATTTGGAGCCATGTCACCATAAGTCTTTTTGAAGTATTCGTAGAAACCGTATTTACCGGCACCTTGGAAGCCATAACCGACAAATGTGGCTCCAACACCGGTGTATAAACCGCCCCAACCTTCCAGAGAGATGATTCTTTTGAATCCCTCCAAGTTAGATTTGTAAAGGTGAGCATCCACCTGTCTTCTACATTTGACCAAATCCAATGGACAGATCAAACTGTGGGAAGGAGCACAGGCAAGTGCACCACCAAATGTACAAGCCCAAAAGTACTCATGGCTAAACATTTCAATGCCGCCCTTCTTAGCAGGCTCAATGGCCTGACTAATGAAATAGTCACTGCTGGAGAAAGCTTGTGTTGTTGTTGGTCTAGCTAATGGCTCTGGGTTTTTGTTCCAAAACATGATGAAGTGATAAGCGTCTAATAAAGATAAAATTGAAAAAGAGTCAAAATTCCGAAAAAAGTTAAATTGACAGTTTAAAGATGCAGAAGCAAAAATTGGTCTCTATTACGTTAATTTTGATTGTGATGAATGTGAAGAAGATGAATGTGATGAATATGACAACAAATTAATATCAATTGATGAAGATGATAGATCTTAATTGGATGGTGAATTCAATTTGTTTATATATATACAACCCGAAAGAAGAGAAAAAAGGGAGTTGAAATGCTACTTCCTTGCTCTCTTTATGCACACGCGGATAATGACAGAAATCGGATAAAAAAAAAATTGCTTTTGTGGTTCGGCTCATTGAGGAAAATTTGATAAAAGAAACATACACACACACATCCGGATACATCTTATGCAAGATGCTCTCATCAGATTTAGTCATATTCATGCTCGCTAAGCCTAAACAAGTCTTCTAAATAATCTCTCGAACTTAACATCCTATCTCCTCCCAAGATCAATCGGCAACTGCTATTATTTGATTGCAAATTGTTAACAATCCGGCTCTCTTCATATGTGACACCACCAATCATATAGATTATGATGTCTTGATATTTCTCCTGTGTGTTATCTTCAAGAGATTTGACAGGATACTGCAGCAAAGGTAGTTTGCCCCTAACCAGTTTAGAAATCACATTTTCCAACCTGGGAATGTGTTGCATGAAAACGTTTTCATTGTCGTGCGCTATTTTGAAACCATTGATTAGATTAGATGTCGCCTTGTTAAACAAAGTGTCTTCTTGATCAAGTCTTTTTTGCTTCCCCAACTTGTTGAAAATGATTTTCAAAGTTCTCAATTGTTGTTCTTTCAAACCTTGTTGTTTCAATATCTGTACCAACTTGCTCAATTGATTATTTGGAGAAGATTCATATCTCAACCCGTACAAAATCACTAATTTCAACTTTTGCTCCATCGAAATCGGGATTGGTCTCTCCAGCTGTGGGTTCTCACTCGTCGTTTCATTATTCAAAATTCTTATCAATTCTTCTAAGTCTGAAGAGTGGTTGTTACTGCTAGACAAACTCTGCTCTAATTCACTCACTTCCCACAACCTCTGTTGCTGAATTTTTTTGTCCAACTCGGAGGCCAAAGTCATATGCTTACTGACGTTTGTTGATAACTTTTTAAATTCAGGATAGTTCTCCACAAATTTCTTCATATCTTGCAATGAATCCAAATTGGACGTTGTTTTAGTCTTTTGTTTATAACTTTCAACATATTTTTTCAACTTGTCACTCAAATCTCCAAAGTTCAAATACATTGACTCCTTGAAAAAATTGTCTTGATCTGGCGATAGTACAATCTGTTGCAAATCCTTCGACACATTTGTGATATGTGAGAGATCAACAGTATTGTTATCTATACCAATTAATTCGTGAACCATTGACTGGAACGTCCACGGCATCAATAACGGTGTAATAGGGTCATTCTTTCTATCTAATATCAACAACAATGGTGATACATCTCTTTTCGGTATATTGTCAAACAACTGATTATTGTTGTTGTCCTTCATTTTGGTCAATAAATCTGTAGACAATTGCTCAGCTAATGGAGAATTTTTCTCATACCTTATCACTGGCTTTTGCTTTAATGAAAGCAATACTGATATGATCGAGTTTGACACGCTCTTGAAATTGATTTTGTTCCACGTTTGGAAGCTCATTTGAAATGCCGAGTGATCAATATTATTGATAGTGAAAAGATCAGCATTGATCACCAAGTAGTCCAAAAATATCTCTTGTACTTTAGAAACTATCTCCAAGTCATCATTCTCAGCCAAAATCTCAATCATATTCTTCGATACGATATTGTTGAAATACAATTCATAAGATTTGTATCGAGGAGACTTTAACTCATTAATCAAATTGTTGATAGTCTCTTCATCTGGCTTCACGAAACAGACACAACTCAAATGTCTCATCTTTTCTCTGTTTATATTTTCCACTCTATCGATCAAATATACTTCATGTTGTAACAATTCTGACTGAGTCGAAATCATTGATATTATCGGTGTGGTATATTTATCAAGTAGCAACACTTTGACGTTATTAGACCCCAGAAGCTGAAAATTGCTATTGCTGTTATTACTGGCAGAAGCCTTTGCATCTTTACTCAACAACCGCTGGATATAGATGTGCGACAACTCAACCAAATCCATCTTTTGATATATTAGCGGGTGATTGACTTCCAATACAAATTAATGCTGTGTTCTCTTTGAAAGTAATTTTTTTTTCTGGTTTTTTGAATAACACCTCTATCTACCCATTACATGTACCATTGATTCTATCTCACTTTCATGCCGTATAACTAATTACAAGTGGCTTCGTTGCAAAAAAACAAGATGTTTGAAATTTGCTAGTAAGAAAGCGAATGATAGAATTGATTGAAGTAGACTGTAGTATTAGTTGGCAATTGTTACCCTTGAGGAGTCAAACCCGGCGAAGTAAATCACCGAGTAACATTGTCGAGATCATAGATATTAAAGATCACCTACAAATTGATCGAGACATATTTACTCACCAATTTTCTTGGTTCTTTCAATATAAATGCGATTGCTGTTAATACTAAATTATATGCCAAAGGGAAAATTCATTAAGGTAAGGTGGAGCTTCAAAGAATTGAAGCTCCGCCGTTTTTTGCAACTGCTCTTGTCATCGGCAGCTCAGAAGAGGACAACGATATATTACTCGACATCCTCTGCTGAGGTTTGGGGCGTTGTGATTGGACTTGTTGAGTTTGCTGCTGTTGCAATTGTTGTTGTTGTTGTTGTTGTTGTTGTTGTTGTTGTTGTTGTATGCTTTGCTCGATATTTACTGGATTACTCAGACTTGTGCTGCTTGTATTATAATCCCGCCACCCAAGTTCCCAAATCCGATTAAGCTCGCCGTGGCTTTGACGAATTTTTTTGATTACTCCTGGAGCAAATTTTTCAAAGCTGGAAATATCCAGGTCAACTTCCCTACCCTTGATGATTGTATTATCAAGATACTCCAATCTTTTCAATGATCCCAGCACTGGATTGACATATCTTCTAACATTTAAGTACTCCCTTGAAAACTTCTCGAACTCTGTTCTGAATTGTGCATTGTTTGCATGATAACTTTTAGAATTTTGTGTTAAATCCAATATACTATTTTCTCTTTGTAACCATAATTTTTGCTGCGTTCTGGTCTCTGCTCCATCTGGCGTCTTGTTCAAGAAATCCCTGAAATTTTTGTTAAAGTCTCCACCGACGGAATTCCCACTCTGCTTCATCTCTAAGCCAGAATTCTGACGATTCAATCCAGTCATCAGGTACTGTGAACCAAAATTTTGATTGTACAGTCTCGCTATATTGGACGCCGAAGGTTGAAATATCAAATTGGATGACTGTAATGATACGTCAGAAACGTTACGTTCTTCCTGTGTCATACCTCTTGGAACTGCTGGATTCTTCTCCATCACTGACTCATCTTGAGATTCTGGTATTTGATCCAATGAATTTTTAGATGAATATCTCTTTATTGCATTGAAATTTTGGTTTACTTGAGTTTGCTCGACACCATTCGTGGTTTGATTAGCAGATGCTGAGGGTTCTAATGATCTTTCCATTCCAGTTGATTGAGATAGTATGTTTCCGAAATATTTCGGCATACTATCGTCAATATCCACTTCTCTTCCTCTATCATGCTGAGATGATAATTGATTTTGATCAGATTGTGAACTTTTATTGTCAACAACTTCGGGTCGCTGCTTCATCGCAATATTTGATTCATCTTCAAAGGAGTCGACCTCCTCTTCGCTTTCGCTTCCTGCCCCACTTTCAAAGGACACTTGGCTTCTTTGATGTCTCCCAAATTTACTTCGATGAGATTGAGTAGATGTTGTTCTTGTTAAAGGCAGGAGCCCCACCAATTTCGTTTTCGACCTGTTCCTTTTGATTATCACACCATCTGATGATTTAGAACGACCAAAACTGGGTCTTCTCTCGGTGGTATCGTCCAGAGACTCCAGACTCGATATTCTTGTCAACTTATTCAACTTTGTTAACTGTCCATAAGAAGAATTCCGACTATGAGCCTTCATTCCTCCAGCTGAAAACTGCTTCAAAGACTTCTTTTTACCTTCACTACTCAAAGAGGAGGAAGATTTACCCCTCAGTAGCGGTCTCGGTGGAGGCATAGACATTTTTGAATATATAATGGTTAAGTGGACTTGAAAGCATTATCGATTCTATTTTTTTTACCTCTTTGCGAAAAAAAAGAAAGAAACCCAAGACCTTAGATAAAAGCATTTGACAATAGTAAACAAATATTTGTTCATTTGATGATCATACACCGTCTAAAAGTACATATACAGTCTATGAAGGAGGCTTGAATCTCAACCTTCTGCCCTCATCATAAATCCAGTCCAACGTTTCGAGCAACTCGTCTTGAGACTTGAGCTGCAAATATAATTTGTATAACCTCAAAGCACATCTAGCATCTTCTATAGAGTCATGGTTTCCTGTTTGAACTTTTTCATTCAACAACACATAAGTCAAAAACTTTAAGGAAAGTGTCCTTTTGTATTTTTTTAAGTAAAAGTAGACAGCTGTGTCACGCACTTGTTGCTGAGGAACATGTATGTTGATAGCTCTAAAGTCGTTATTCAAACCATGACCAATAAAAACACAACCAAGATTCAACAACAACCATAACTTTCTATATGCAGTGCTTAATGGAACCAACGGCTTATCTGAAGTCAGAGGGTCTAAATCACCTGGTTCAATACCAGAGTACGAAGTCAAAAAATCTTCGATATGCATGGTGGTTGTGATGTAATCATCAATGAAGGGAGTCCCCTCTTTAGGACCTTCACCTCTCAACACAGATACACGTGCCAAGGCTTTTTTACTTGGTCTGATTAATGATCTTGAGCCATCGCTCTTGATCTCAAACTGTTCCTTTGTCAAGTTGACGAACTCAGCATCAATGGCAATCAAGGTGCCAGGATATGGTGCCTCTTCCTTTGTCAACAACTCGTATTCAATCTTGATACCCTCCCTGATTGCATTTGAAAAATGATCTTTATAAAGTATTTCAGTGTTTATCTTCGACTTCCAAGAACTCAAGTCGAATGTATTATCTTTCAAGACATTATTGTAGAGCAAAATAACTGGCTTTTTCCACCAATAATTGAAGTTGAAAGCCTCCTGCTCAGACACTTTTAACACGAGGAAATCGTTGAACAAATACCAAAAGTCTGATTTTTTGCCTTCTACTTCTTCTTCAATTTTGATGAATGATACCAAATGACTTTTGTTGTCCTTTGATGTAATTTCAGCAACATAACCAATTAACTCATACCGTTTTACGTTATTACTGAAATTGGTTGTCACCGTATTGAAATTGATAGTGCCACTTTGGTTTTCATAGGCATAGAATTCTGGCAAAAGCCATTTTCTGTAAGATTTTAGCTCTACAAGCTCCTCATTCGACAATTTCAAATTGAGAGAGAACAAGTTGGGCAAACTTTTCAAAACCATATTGTGCTCCATAACTTGTTGGCCCAAAGTTTTTTGAACTTTACCATTCAAACTTTCTTCAATATAATTCAAAATTGATAAGTTGATTCTTCGGGTATTTGATCTTGACTGTACAGGGGCAGTTATATCAAGAGAGTGGCTTATTCTAACTCTTTGTGCGTGAAACAGATAGTTTAGACCCCTCATTTCTTCTGCAATGGCAATACATGCCGTTTTTCCCATTTCCCTCTCTGGAATAGGAAAGTTATCTGGAAGCCTTTGATTTTCTTCGAATGCGAGTCTGTCCATCAAAAACTTGTTAAAAGTTTGAATCAACCGCCGTTGCAGGAACTCATCGTTTGCAAAGCTGTCACCCTTTTCATCGATAAGGCCAAGTTGATGCGCTTCGGGGATTGAGTTGAGTACCCTTTGAAAATTTGACGCATTACAGTGACGACCATTTGACTTAACCAACATGTCAAACAAGTAACCCAATTCAGTGGTCAAGGAAAGCTCATCCAAATTTTCTTCCAGAAGGCTCCTGATTGAAAGGTTGAATATATCGGGGGTGAATCTCAATAATTGCAAGAGCGGGTTGCAGTAAGAATTTGAAACATGCGGTTCTAATCCTGAATAAGTTGTTGTATTGAAGTAATCGAAGTCGAAATCTTCCACGCCAAATCTTGAATATAAAATCTCCAATCTGTCATAGCACGAGGGTATAACATTGCTCGATTTTGTTTCATAGTTGAAAATGGCGGTTTCCAAAGATTGATCTTCATCTGCCCTTTCGCTTATAAATTTTGGTGCTCCAATTTTCGGTTCGCTATCTGAAGAGTAATTTGAAGTGACATTTCTCAGTCCGTACTTCTTTCTATCGTAACTTGAAAAAAAGATATCAGTGTGATCAATTTTTTTAGCGCTTAATAATATTTCAGGATCAATTTTGGATGAACGCTGATTTATTTTCCATTTCAGCTCATAGGGCCAAGCGGATAACAAAATTTCCTTATAATATGGCATGCCCACAGAACTCAAAGGAGTATCCAAGTTATCAACCGCAAACACGTTCATTGATGAGGGGTAAAACGGGGATGCGTATTCCAAAGGTGCACCGTAGTTAGTGAATGAGGAGTAAGAGTTATGAGTCCATAAATGAATATTGTTGTATGAGTCTCCAAAAACGAGATAATCACCCGTCGGTGAAAGGTCCATGCATGACATGAATGTACCGACGTTACCTTGATATAGGTGAACATTTGCCTGGTTGAATATATCAACGAAATGTAATAAACCAGACTGTGACAGGATAATTGCGATGGTTGGCAATTTTGGGTGCAATCGAGCATACGCAGCACCTGCAGGAAATGCAACAGGGGGTAATGATTTCAATAGCCTTAAATCAATGATGTTGACAAATCTATCATTTATTATTTGATTTCCGCGGTGCGAATATCCACAGGTTATCAAAGTATGCTCTTTGCAGTAGAAGTCACTGAACGATTGACTATTTTGCGGAAAGCTCTTGGTGACCTCTCCCGATACTGGATCCATTAAATCGATGGAACCATCAGTTTTGCCCACTACTAAAACTCTGTGATTTGTTGCTAATTTGCTTACTCCATTTCCGTTAGTCTTTAACTTCTGGGTAATTTTTCCTTTTATCAAATTTATCTTAAATAACTCGCCTTGTGTGGAGCTCCCAACTATGATTTCATTGCGTGAGTTAGAACAATACGACATACAAACCAAATTTATGAATTCTGGGTCTGCCTTGCTGTCTATTCTCAATTTCTGTATTCCAGTCCGAGTATATAGTACCAAGCTATCTTCACCCAACGCTATTATTCCTTTACTATATGTCTTTATCTCATACACTGCCGAATGACTAAAACATTTGAAAGAAGTATAGGGTACTAATGTCTTACCACCCTGCCCTGTGGCATTCTCCACATAATTGAATGAACTTAAATACCCGTCCGTGCTCCCAATCCATATCAATTCGCTTGCATCATCAAAGATGATAGAAGTGATATCTCGTCTTTGTGCCAGTTGCTGTTGGAGATGAAACCTTTTGGGCTCTCTAAACAGCGGCACGCTCGACTCCTATGGAAATGTTAGATTGAGTTCAGATGCCAGCATTGTCATATGTATATCAGCTTACTCACCTCTATCCAACCTTCCATGACGTGTCACAAATTGTGGCTTGTTCCTATCTATTGACAAACATTTACAAAATAACATCAACAAAAAGTGTAGTGTGTTTTCTCTCAAAACATTAAGTGCGACCACAAATCTGAAAAAAAAATTCAGCGTTAAAAGTTAAACATGATGCCATAGATATCACTTTTGACCATCACTCTTCATCATTCACATAATGTTTCCGCTTCTTCGATTAGCAACCTCGAGAATAAGCAGATCAATATTTAATCCTGCATCAAGGAGCACGATAGTATCGTGGCAAAAACCACTCATATCCAAACCGCAGGCTAATTTGTTACAGGCCGAGAGAAGCTATAAAGTGAGAACGTCAGTTAAAAAGATGTGTCCTTCATGTTACATCGCAAGACGTAAAGGAAGGGTATACGTATTATGCAAGTCAAACCCAAAGCACAAACAACGTCTGGGTTGAAGGGGCCAGCACTAAAAAGAATCCATGTACATATAGATTGAATAAAATTTCGCGGCAATTCCCTTTTGAGTACAACAACACATTGTAAAGCTTATTGGGGAAGGATACGTTAGCCATTCGCACTATTCTAAATAAAAAGCATCTAAAACATATAATTTATGTTTATGCCCCATTAATGAAGCAGTCTGTAGCAAACTTTTATAAACTCTATCTTTTTTTTTTAAGTCATATGATCTCCCACGAGCTTAAACCAGCACCACCAATCAAAGCGATTCGGCGATTTCCAAAACAACAAACATCATTGGGTCCAGTATCACCTATCGTTGTGTAACTGCTATCGACACAGCGTAACTCTTCATCGGCGTCTCCATTATAGTCAATTTCCCATAGCCTAAGGATCTGGTCAACGCTTGCGACCAAGATCTGTATCTTGTTATCGTCAGGCTTTGAATTCACAATGCTCAACGATGTCACGGTCGACGAAGCAGCATTCTCTTTGAAAGACTTGACATTCAAGCCGATTGTGCCGTCTTCTTTGAAATGAAGTCTCGTGTGAATCAAAGCGTTATCGTCTCCTCCAGTGACTAAATCCATAATTGAGGTCTCCAGTGGGTGCTGAATCAAAACATGTGCTTTGATTCCGGATTGATGGATTTGTTGCTTGATCAATAATTCAGAAAACATTGGCGCTGTTTCAACTTTTGTGCCAATTTCTGCCTCCACTTCTTGGTCTGGCTCAGTATTCGGCTGGTCTGTAAGTACAAGATGATCGTCACTTTCCAACTTAAACAATTCAATCAAATTAGGTGTCAAGTTGTAAATAGCAACATGTCCATCAGTTCCACCAATCATGGCATAGATTTTACCCTGCTTCAAGATTAGTCTAGCATCCCACAAACAGCATCGCGTGTACTTGTCCTCCAAAAGGAGTTTGAATAGCTTTGTATCAATGTTGAACTGGAAAACTTTGATAGTTGAATCAGAGTAAACATTCATAATCAACCAGCCATGAAGTACCTGGTCTTGGTAAATTGGTAAAGTGTCAAAATCCATGACACGAAGATCAGGCTCTGCCGTAGATGGGGGCAATGTTGCGTAACATCTGATCAATGGACCAAGCTCCTTGTAAGTGTCATCAATCTTCCAAAGGAAGAATTCTTCTCTTGCAGCAGAGCTGATCAGGTATTCTGAAGAATAAATGAACTTTACTTTTTGTATTCCAGACACATGTCTTCTCTGTGATGAAAAATTTGAGATGTTACCACTTGAATCAAGCTCTGATAACCTAACTGTGGTATCCTCGGCACCCGTGATTATCAATCTCGATTTATTACCAGATCTAGAAACAGGCGCGATTGTTATGTCTCTAATTTCTCTACCATGAGTACCGCTGTTTAAGCAACTATCTGGAAACACTTGATCTCCAGTGTTTACTATTATTAAGTTTGAAGACTTATTGTAAATGAAATTATAATTTTGGCTTGATGAGTTGTTGGCGTATAAATGCCATGTGCGATGCGAGCCGCCACATTGCTTTTTGAAAATTTCCAATTGTCTTGTCTCGTTCCAAAGGTGAAATGTGTCACTTTTAAAATTCAATAATACAAGCTCATTATTCTCATTAAGAAATCCACCTTCCAAAAACCCTCTTTGGACTCTGTTATGGACCAAAACCTCCAATTGTAAGTCTTTGTCGATCTTGAGGTAAAAGTAGTCTCCATCTCTGATTGTCATCAAGACAACAATTTTATCGGTTGTTGAGCTGATAATAGAGCAGCTAGTGATGGTGTCCCCTTTAACAAATTTCTTCCACATGTTGCTCTTGCCATTCTTGAGATCATGGATGATAAAGGTAACATATCTTGACCCAACAAACAACCAGCTTTTGTCTGGATCAAACGTAATGCAAGTCGCTATAAACCTAGTATCAGGTTTTGGCAATTGTTTGAAGACCGGCTCTTTGGATAAGTTGAAGTCCATTTCACAGATCACAAATTGATCCCTAGGATTCGGGGATTCAAAGAACATAATAAAAGATCCCGCTGCACTTTTGGTTGCCAAAACGTTTGTGATATTTCCGCTTATAGATGAAGGTTTAGGTATTTTGATTTTGTGAATCAAGTTGAAGTTGTCATCAAATTTCATTATTGTTGTTGATCCAGTTTTGGAAGTCACCAAAAGGACATTTTCCTCTTTGAAACAGCTCAAAATTTGAAAACTGTTAAGATCCTCGTCATGGAACAAAAATCCCCAGCTTTTGTAGTCCTCATACTTGTAGCAATACCCCATCGCTGTTAAAACTATCAAGCCATTAGCAAATTGCACATAATTCTTGAAATAATCCCCCTTTTGTTGACTTATATCTGTAATTGCCAACTCTCTTTCCCAACAGCCATCTCGTGATTTCTTACCTAAATCAACAAGCCTGATTCTACCATCGGCACCACCAGTGGCAGCAATCTGTAATTTTTCATTCACATCACCACACCATACGTGTTTACCCTGATGCAACTCCCACACGTCACGGCAATATAGAATTTTTTTCTCATTGAGTACGAACTCCCACACTCTAGAGCTACCATCCTCACCACAACTCATGATACAGTTTGTATTGAACCATTGCAATTGCCATATCCTTGAATTGTGACCCCAACCCGTCACCAAGTTTGAACCGGTATTCAAATCCCAAACTTTAATCGATCTGTCATCAGAGCAGGAGCAAACAAAATCTCCATTCGGAGAGATTGCGACCCCAAAGATAGACCCCTCATGTCCAATCAAGTTATGGATCAACTTTTTGGACACCAAGTCCCACACAAAGACACCTCCGAGAATGGTTCCAGACGCCACAATCACTCGGTCTTTGAAAACTTTCATTGATCCAGAATACAATATAGAATTCTCAGAAAACCTGCTTGTATCAACAACTTTGAACTGATTCAAGTCAATTGTATAGACAGTGTTACGCGTGGTCAACAAGTAACAACTGTCATGATAGTAAGTGAATGCCATAGACATGATCCAGTCGTTGATGGCACACTCCTTAATATTGAGCTCAGCATCACCTAGAAGTTGATCGATATCGATGCATGCAAAAGAGCGGCCACCAAACATAAGCAATTTCTTGCTATCACTTGATATTTCGATGCCATGAACTTTTTGCTTTCCAAATACTCGTACAGACTTCCATAGCTTAAACCTTTGATATATCTGCAAGTTTGGACCATTTGCGGCTAAGATAATCCCGTCGCCCAAAAACCTGATGCTTGTTATAGGCCCCTTATGGACCTTTGGAATCAACATCGGCACTGGGGTGGCAGGGTTTACCTGCACATAGGTAAGCGACATATTCTGTATGTGGATCCCTTAGAGATGACGATTATCTAACTAAAAAGAAAATTTTTTTTAGTGTGTATCAATTTTCATTAGGTTGATTTATGGGGGAAGCTCATCTGTTCATCAGGTAAAATTTTCATATTACACATATACACAATTATTCAAAATCAGCTAGGTGTTGTTCACTCCGTTTCACCATACTTGGTGTTCCAATCAATGATTTTGCTCGTAAGACTCTCCATGAGACCGACCGACTCGTCATAACCCTTCTTCAAGTTTAGCTTTATATCGTCCTTGTTAAGCTCCGAGCTCCCCGGGGTATCGTCGATGAACTCAGTAATATCAGCTCCATTCTCATATTCATATTTCAACTCAGACTGGGTCCTCACCAAAAACTCCAATATGGCAGAAGTCCTTCTTCTCATTTCATACATTGATATTCTCTGTTGTGGTAGTCTGGGCTTGGTAGGTTTATCTGCATCAATATCTTCCTTAGATCTTACTTTTCTTGGAGAAGTGTTCTTGGTTTGGTTATCGATCTTAGAGCTGGATATGGCAGCGGCTCTTCTAGGTCTCTTTTTTTTATTATTTGAGGCAGTTGTTGTGATTTTTGAAACTGAACTGTTATCGTTATCGGAAATTTCATTCAAAGTTGTCACAGAGCTTGCAGTTGGTGGCGGATTTATGTTCTTGATGTCTTCTTCATCTTCATCCAAGGCAGCATCTAGTGTTGTAGAAGCGGAGGGCTCTAGAGTGTCATTGCGCTCTGATTCCAGCGGATCGAGTTTCCTTCTTTTGTTGTCTTGTTTGCTGCTGTCTGAGATTTTAGAGTCCAATTCATCTTGTTTGACAATATCACTCCCAACCATATCATGTTCTGCTTCTTCTTCCTTTTTCAAGGAGTCATCATTTCTTGATCTTCTTGTGGATCTCTCTCTTGTGTGTTCAGATAATTCTGGCTCTTCCGGTTGTACTCCACTCTCCTTCGCACTTTCCTCTAGTGCTTTCTTCAACATCAGCTCGTATTCAGCATCTCTTGAATTTAGTGTGCCTCTGGATCTCTCTCGCCTATGTCTTGTCTCTGGGCTTGAAGATTGTTTATTTTTATTTGTTGTTGCTGTTGTAGTTGTTGTAGTTGTTGTAGTTGTTGCAACTACTGGCAGAGTTGTTGATGGAGTAGGTGAACCACCGGAAGACGATTTCGAGAGCAACTTTTTAGTATCATCTTTCTCCTCCTTTACCTTTCTATTGACTTTCTTCCTCTTTTCTGTGACGGGTATGTATAGACTTCTCTTATCCTTTGGCCCTTTGTATACTAGTGTGTGTAATTCGGGCTTACATAGTTCGCACCAGTATTTATCTGGGGCATCCACTTCATCTTTAATGCCAACGCAGTAACCATGTTGCCAAACTTGGCACTCCTCGCATTGTATAAAGAATCCCGGATCCACGTCATCGTAGTCTGGGTTATTAGATGATAGCTGCAATTCAGGACTTCCACAAATACATCTAGTAACTTCTTCAACTTCATCATCTTCTTCATCTACTTCATCTTCTTCCAAATTCGGTATGTCTTCTTCAAGCTCAGGGACCGAGTCACCAGACTGATGGCTTCTAGTTGACCTACGTGAGACCATGTTGTTGAGTGGAAGTGAAATGTCTATGTTTGTTGGATGATTTTGGGTAAATTTATTCCAGCTATCAGTTATCAATTTTTCTTGTTTTGTTTTGTTTGTTCTCGAAAGACAGGGTAAATTACACATTTTTATCACAAACACTTACGAGATAAATCAAAAAACATGGGATATATTTACTTTGTATACCAAGGTATTGTGAGTAAGAACAAATAGAACTAAATAGTTTAAAATCAATTAGTTTGGAATTAAAGTGGGCATGAACGCGTTAAAAAATCATCTCTTTTCATTAGCACTTCCACCAGCATGGCTCTTTTCAACAGGTTTGAGCATTTCAAAAGAACACACCAAGCTCTTATTGACATTCATGACTGCACCCCAATTATCAAATTCACCACAATAGTTGGGAGCACTAAAGACGGTGACCAATCGTCTCTTTGCGAAGAATTCATAACCGTCTTCGACTACCATGTGCGCTCTAACAATCAAATCTAGGTGATGGGTTTTCAAAAACCTATTGACGACCTCTGCACCAAATGTGAACGAGACACCTCTGTCATTGTCGTTCCATGCAGTTGTCAACGGATCCGGGTCAGACCATAGCAAATCACTTAACAACCCTTCATCCGGAACATCACTTGGTCTAGAGATGTTTTTAATCTGGTTAAAATTAGTCAAGCTTGGAGACAAACCACCATGAACACAAAAGATTTTGTCACCGATGGTAGCCGCAACAGGTAAAGTATTGAAAACATCTACGAATGATTTCCAATTCTTAGTTGAAGATCTCCTCTTACACTCGTCATAGAATCCGTACATTTTGGTTACAGAGGCACATTCATGATTACCTCTCAACATGAAGAAATTCTCAGGATATTTGATCTTGAAACAAAGCAATAGAAGTAAAGTTTCTAAAGATTGTTTACCACGATCAACGTAATCACCCAAGAAAAGGTAGTTCGATTCTGGTGGGAAACCACACAACTTTAGGATTCTTAATAAGTCATAAAATTGACCATGAATATCACCAACAACTTTCACTGGAGCTGCCAACTCCAACAACATCGGTTGGCTCATAAAGATTTCCCTAGACTTTGAACAAATGTACTGTATTTGCGGCGTTGTGACAGGAAGTTTTCTTGAATATGATCTGGATAGACCGGTCTCAATCAAGCTTTCAATGATTGAATCAATATCAAACTCACTATTATATGATGGCCTGCTAGTTTTTCTTCTGCGAGTTTTAGAGGGCTCGGGAGTGCCTTCCATTGAAGCTTCATCAATTGGTTCCAAATTCTTTGACAATCCAGTTGGTGTAGATGATGAGATGGAACTGATCGAAGAGCCAGTTAACAATGACAGGTCACTACCCAAAGACGACGACACGATATCATCTGAGCTACTTGATGCATTGGACTTGTTGATGTTCAAAGCGTACGCCATACTGGTAGCAATTTCCAAATCAAATGATGATGACAAGTTGTCCTTCGATGGGGATGATTTGCTACCAGAGGTATTATTGGTAGTGGCGGTGGTGATAGTGGTTGTGGAAGAAGTATTATTTGACGCCGTTAAAGTTGATGAGTACTTCTTTGACGACGATAAGGATGAGGCTGCCAGCCTCTTAGGATGTGAGGGTAGCTTTCTGGGATCTGGTTCTACAACCTCACCAGAGCTTGTTGAAGATGAACTGGAAGATTGCAGCGATTGTGAAGACTCATTTTTTATCGAAGACGGGCTATTCCCCATTAGTGGCTGTATATGTGAGAATAGATAAATCTATATGGCAAAAATTGACCGTTTTGATAATAGAGCAATATATGGCCCAACAGATGTTGATATATGGGATGACCGATGTACTAACAATTGATGACGAGTATGGAAGTGTGGGTATTGAGAAGGTATCTCTTAATCGATTAATTTTATTTAGTAATCGATTTTATCTACGCTCAACAAGAGGAAAAAAAAAAAATTCTCTTTCGCCTTTTAATAGTATGAGGCAGTACGAAAATCGGAAATGGTGTGGCATCTGCTTTTATAAATATCGTCCCTAATTCTCTTCTTATTTACGCGGGATTTGATACTCTCTATTAACTATGCAACTTCAAATACTCAACTTAAGATTACTCTCTCAGTAAGTATATATACGCCGAGTTCATATCTGTGTATTTGTAAACGAAACTTCGGGGTATCGTTCATACCGGACATTCCAATAAAATCGTGCAGCCGATATCAATTTTCTAGGTTTGTTGTTTCGTACACTACTATCTGATTTCGAGGGCTGTCTGATTTTTGGTTGGGCAAAAAAATTTCCCAAAGTAAAGGTTTTGATATGAGGAGGAAGAAGGTCCAGATAAAATTGATATAGGAAATGTCGTTGGGAGAGTTTGAGATACCAACATTCGAAAATAGCGTGATAAGGTTGGATCAGCCCTCACAGTACTTGATAAAAAAGGCAAAATACAGAGCCGATGGATATGACTCTTTGAAAAAGTCGATGAACTCTTGTACATTATACATTGGTAAATTATCAACAGACACTACAGAGGAACAGTTGTACGAGTTGTTTTCAAAATGTGGCATCATTAAACAGATAATAATGGGATTGGACAGGTTCAAGAACATTCCTTGTGGATTTTGCTTCATTATATATCAAGACCTGAAAAGTGCGTTATCAGCGATGAAATATTTGAATCATACAATGTTGGATGGAGCCAAAATAGAAATTGATTTGGATCCCGGGTTTGTGGAGGGAAGACAATTCGGCAGAGGTGTAGACGGCGGACAATTTAAGAAAGAGCAATTTTCATCAAGGGGTGGAAGAGGTGGTTATAGAGGTGGTAGAGGAGGTTACAATAGATATAACAACGGTGGACCAAATAGATTCAACAACGGCTATAACAATGCACAGGTACATGACAGAAGCGGCGGATATCAAGAAAGAAGAGTGACAGATACATATGTATCGGCACTGCTGATGGAGCAAATGGATGCAGCTGTTCCGACAGAGAGAATGATGCAAAACATATCGAGGCCCATGTCAACAAATCAACCACAAAGAAGAGTATTGGCACCGAGATCTGGCAGATTACCTTCTAGAAGAAGGGATTCTGAAGAAAGTCACTATCGTCCACGAGAATATGAAGCAGAAAGGCAAGAGGAGTTGCCTCCGCATATGTTACTGGATGGAGATGAAGATATGCTGGACGCTGATAGCGCTGATGAAGAAAATTTACCACCTCATATGAGATAGCGGTATTATCAATTGTACACTAGGAAGATCTGCTGCTGCTTTTGTCGCACGCTTTATATATGTCTAACATCTTTCGAAAACTCTGTATAATCCAGGTAGGTTAGCAATCTCCACCACATCTTTGCTCAATCTCTTTGGAGCTAAAAGTCTTCTCTTGATGCAGGGAAACAAGATATTTTCAAACATCCGCTGCTGAGCTTGAGACACATCAACGCATGCAATGGACTCTGGAACGTAAAACAAACCAATCTGTTTCAAAATCCCATCCAAACACATCTTCTCCTCAGTCCAGGTAACCTTGTTTGCCAATCGGAATAAAAATAGACCCAATTTTTTCATTGGCGGAATATAATCCTTGAGCAACATGGGGATGTATAACAACTTAGGGTCGGAATGGTCTGTGTCGTTGACTGATATAGAGAAATACTCTTTAAGCATTTCTTTCATATCAACCAATAGTTGTACAGCTTCGCCGATAGGTTTGATCGATCCTTCAATGGTCGACATGAACTCCTCGTTGTCATAAACACTTTGAAGAGTATTTTTAATGGACACGCCCAGATCATTTAAATGAATCCTGCCGAAATTTCCAAAATCCGACAACCCGATCTGATAAAAGAGATGAAATGAAACTGCAGCGTAATCTACCAAAAAAAGTTTTACATCATATTGGATTGCTGCTAATCTTCTTTCCTGATCCACTATCCCAACAAAAGCGTGTTTGGCAAATATCTCCGTTAGTTCCCTGTGAACGTCCAATTCTACTTCTTGTCTTAAGGACAATACACTTGAGAGTCTGATGTTCACCCGTTCTTGATTTGTAGCCGTATAACGTATCCTTCCAGTGTGTTTAGATTCATAGTCTTCCAATTCATTGCGATTTTCAGGAAGGATAGTTTCAGACTGAGAACTGAGTAGTAGACTTTCCGCCACCATGTTTTGCCTTTCTTTTGTTCCTGGCTCCTCTTCATCATCTGATTTAATACCTTCTTTTAATATCTCTCCCGATGACTCGTTTAGCTCAACTTTGACCATTATATCGTCAACTCTGCTCTCTTCTTTTTCTTCTTTTTCTTGTTCGAGTTCTTCCTTGTCTTCCTTCTCCATCAAATTGTTTTCTTCCTCGTGTGTTGAGCCAGCATCCCCCCTTGATGGTGATGAATTACTCAAGATAGATCGAACAACACTCGAACTCTCGTCTGCATCATAATTGTCTACAAATAGTGGTTTATTTGATTCGGGGAGACGTGAAACATAAGAAGTGATCTTGGCCTGACTTGAATCTGTTCGTACCAAATTGTTATCATATATTTTAGGCTTCTTGAAGGTCGATGATGACTGCCTTGTGAATCTGGGCTCTTCATCGTCTAACTGCAATCTTTTGGCGTTAGGGAGCACCTGCTGTGTCAAAAATGTTCGGCTTGAGTCAACTTTCATCAAGCTATCCTGTAGCTTTGTAACGACATATTCTATGATTTCTTCTTCGTGTAAAAATCGCACCTCCCTTTTGGTAGGGTGAACATTTACATCAACATTCAGAGGGTTGATTTCCAAAGCCATATAAACAAACGGTTTGTTTCCCTTGGGTAAGAACAAGGCATACATCAGATTAATAGCTCTTTTCAAGGGGTCACAATAAACCAATCTGTTGTTGATGAAGAAGACTGGCTGTATCACCTTTTTGTTCACGTAATTAGAAGTAGTGATTTGACCATAACATCTCATAAGCCCTATTTCCTCATTTGATCCGAACTCAACTTCAATCAACTCGTTGGCGACAACTGATCCGAAAACAGTTCGTATTCTCTCTTTTCTTGAACTCCCACTCCTCGTGGACAAAGCATTGAACGTCTCACCCACTTTCTTACAAGAAAATCCAACTCCATCAGTATGCACGGCATATCTTCCTACAACATCCACAATCTTCCCAAACTCCTCATTTGCAGACTTGATGGTCCGAAGCCTCGAAGGCACATTATAAAACAAATCTTCTACCGTGATCTGTGTCCCATCCTTACCTGCGACCGGTTTCGGCTCAGCAGCAGTCTTGGGCTTCAAGGGCACCATCTCACCATCCACATACAGGCATCTCCATGCACATGAGGAGCTTTTAGTCTTAGTCGTCACTGATAGGTGTGCTATATGCGATATGCTCGCCAATGCCTCGCCTCGAAAACCGTACGTGGCAATTGAATTCAAATCTTCAAATTTTTGAAGCTTTGACGTCGTGAACCTCTCACACAAAATGGGTAAATCTTCTTTAGCTATTCCAGTACCATTATCGGTAATCTGTAAAAGCTTCAATCCACCTTCTTTGACTAAGATGTCTATGGTACTGGATTGAGCATCAATCGAATTCTCCATGATTTCCTTTAAGGCATTTGATGGCCCTATAACGATCTCACCCGCTGCAATCCTGTTCACTACTGATGCTTCAAGTGGCTATATGATTCATAAGTTAGTAGAGGCTTTTTGAAACTAGACTGATTCGAAAATATAGCTCACTTTTATTCTAGCTGGCTCATTCATCGTCTTGTTTGGTGCAGGCAAGATTACCTTTGTTTCTAAAAACGAATTTTACGCGATTTTGACATCAAATCAAAAAAAAAAATAACACAGAGATTGGGCCATTTATGAAAATTGGTAGATAGATATACGCTGCAATAATTATCATTGATTTGCAAAAATTGTCTGATTCAACGTCTTGCTTTTTTGTTGCTCAATTTCGTAACGACACTGTCTTTAATTATTATCAAATGACTTGACAGCCCCATCATCAACACCGCCAAGTCATTATTTTATTAATTGTATGATTACACAAATTGGTATATGTCAAAGTCACTGTGATATGAGAGACAACGAACAAAAAAGTTTACGTGTTACACAAAGACATCGCTTTATAACTAAATACGACATTAACACTTGGCCAGCGTGCCCCACGAAGACAAAGATCTTGAATTGTAAATTTGGCCTTTGTCTATTACAGATGATCGACTTTGCTCAATTACTTCTATCTAATCGATAAGCGGCTCATTATTGGCCCGCCGTACCATGAATCAGAGTCTCACCATTTTGGTGGAACTCTAGTAATTTAACATTTCGTGTTTCTGACTGTTAGACGAGTTAGAGCATATTGGAGCGTTTTGCTGATCTTATAATAAACCTTAAGCAATTTTAAGTAAGGCATTGTAAAATACGGAAGAAGAAGCGAATAACTTACCCCCATTGAGATAAACAGAGAATTCAAGCGCATCTCATCCCTCATAAAAGTTTGTATTTATGAATAGAATGGTAGGAGAGCTCTCCTTACCATCATACTCATAGACACGCATCTCTAGTTAGGATAAGATACGTTTTTGAGCTCACAACTATTGGAAACTACAATTTTCTCTTACATTTGGTAAGACACGCCTTGGCTTAACGTCAGCCTTTGACTAAGATACTCGGGACTTCGTTTTTGAGTGCACCAATATCAAGCACTTCTGACAGGTACGCCTGAGGTGAGCTTTGCCTAATACCTGGAAGCCTATCTCCGAGCTGAGCCTTTTCAGTATACCCCATGGAGTAATTTTAGGGGTATACTAGTTAGGGCTTCTGGCCGGTCCACCCCAGGTCTACTTGCTGAGTACCCTGAAATATACTACATCGGAGTTGAGACTCCTTCAGTATACTCCAGGGATTTGCTTTTGGGTACGCCATTTTGGGCGCACCTCTGGCGAGTATACATCAGTTATACCAGCCGAATACCCTGAAGCATAATACATCGGATTGTAAGCTCCTTCAGTATACCCCAGGGATTTGCTTTTGGGTACGCCATTTTGGGCGCACCTCTGGCGAGTATACTTCCGGTATACCTGCCGAATACCCTGAAGCATACTACATCGGAGTGTAAGCTCCTTCAGTATACTCCAGGGATTTGTCGTCGGAATAGCCATTTTGGCGTACCTCGGGCGGGTATACTTTGGGTATACCTGCATAATACCTGGAAGCATACTATTTTGGGATCGATCCTTCTTAAGCATAATACAGGGAGTCATTCTGGGGTACCCCAACTAGAGTACCTTTAAGGGGACTGCATTGGTTTCTCTCGTTTAAGCATGATGGGTATTGAAGGTAATCAATTTCCAGTATATCCCAGGCTGCTCCCCACTTCCTATTTCATGACAAGTTGCTTCTTTGAAGCTTCCAGCGCTAAACAATGCAATGCTATTTCTTGGTTGTCTCTTAGCAATTCACATCGAAAATAGCAGTTGCTGTCAATTCGGCTGCATTTTTTGGATGGCTTCTGATCAACTCATGAAAATTTTGCCCAAATCTTCTCATCCATATTCTGTAACACCAAATCTCTATATTGGGCGATATTTGTGGGCAATCCTAATAAGTGAACATGTGAGAACCATCAGCACTAATTGTCAGTTCTTTTATAGTGAAATCTCTGATCTGTAGTGTGGTAAAGTTAGTAAGGGATAGTATAATTTTGAGAATAATACTCACATGAGTTCTCAGAGTTCTGTGTGGAAGCTAAATCTAATTAGTGTTAGTAGTGTAAAAGCTATAATTGGATTGGAGTTAGTAAGGATTAGTAGAAACCTGACATGATACCCACACGAGTTCTCAGAGTTCTGTGTGGAAGCTATAATCAATTGGGGTTAGTAATGTAGTAGCTATAATGGGATTGGAGTTAGTGAGGGTTAGTATAATTCTGACATGATACCCACACGAGTTCTCAGAGTTCTGTGTGGAAGCTATAATCAATTGGGGTTAGTAATGTAGTAGCTATAATGGGATTGGAGTTAGTGAGGGTTAGTATAATTCTGACATGATACCCACACGAGTTCTCAGAGTTCTGTGTGGAAGCTATAATCAATTGGGGTTAGTAATGTAGTAGCTATAATGGGATTGGAGTTAGTGAGGGTTAGTATAATTCTGACATGATACCCACACGAGTTCTCAGAGTTCTGTGTGGAAGCTATAATCAATTGGGGTTAGTAGTGTAAAAGCTATAATGGGATTGGAGTTAGTAAGGGTTAGTATAATTCTGACGAGATACTCACATGAGTTCTCAGAGTTCTGTGTGGAAGCTAGAATTGATTGTTGTTAGTAATGTAGTAGCTATAATGGGATTGGAGTTAGTGAGGGTTAGTATAATTCTGACATGATACCCACACGAGTTCTCAGAGTTCTGTGTGTCAATTGGGGTTAGTAGTGTAAAAGCTATAATGGGATTGGAGTTAGTAAGGGTTAGTATAATTCTGACGAGATACTCACATGAGTTCTCAGAGTTCTGTGTGGAAGCTATAATGAGTATGTGTAAGTAAGCTATAATTGGATTGGTGTTAGTAAGGGTTATTATAATTCTGGGAAGATACTTGCTAGTTCTCAGAGTTCAATGATCAACGTGGATCTATATTTGGTTGAAGTCAGTAAGTGTTAGTATAGTTCATGATTGATCCACTTTTTCAACCATCTTGACAGTCATGGCTGCTCCACCCACACCGATGCTGGTATAGCTTCTCTATATTTGATTGAGTCACTGAATAACTGAGCGCCAATTCAATTCTAAAATGGGAAGATAATCACATTGTCCTTGTCTTATTGGGGAGAAATCACCGCTATCAGGAAGGATGAAGTTGGCGCCATTATAGTATGAGTGGAGTCAATGATGTTGGCTATAATTAAAAGTTTGTCCCTGAGTCCTTTCTCTGGTCGGAATAGTTGATTATCATCAAATTATTTGAAAAGGGAGTAACATGATCACAGAGCGCTTGTTCAAGAAACAAGGGGTAAAATGGTTAATATATGAGACTGAGAAATCGTATCGATTGGTGTCAGTGTAGAAGATATACTTAACTGTGAGCGCCCTTCATGGTGATGATTGTGAGATAGATTTTTTCATTTTTAACCGATGACCGTGTTGTAGATACAATTGTCAATATGAGAAAGGAGTTGAATTGGATCAAAATGAATTGTACTTTTTGTTCGTTTTTGTGTCAGTTCTCATCAAAAACAGTATCAAAAAAAGTGTGTGTGTTTCACAAACAAACACAAGAGAAGATATCACAGAAATTCTTATTTGCAATACAAAAAGTTGCTGATTGTAGTTGCCTTTCTTTAGAAAATATCAAGTTCCAATATCGTGGATATGTTCAACTATCAGATTTTGAATTGATAATTCTTGTAGAGAATTTAGAAGGACCCAAGAACGTGTAACATTCAGTTCAGATATTTTGAATATTATTGGAAGCATATGGGATCTGAGACAATTCTGGCATGAATACTTACTCTAAACTTTTAGTGATAGAGTAGTTTGTAAATCTGTTATTCACATGCCAAAATAATAGAGAAGAAAATAAATTTTGGGGTAAACTACAACCAATTAGCGCAAGGAAATCCAAGACATAAACTTACCATATTATTATACATATCAAGACAAATCAAATCCAGCACCAGCATTGATAGCATACAACAATTTTTCTCTCAAAACCTCTTTATTTTTGTAATCAGGTAACTTCAACAAGTTGACACAAGTTGATGCCGTTGGTAATCTCTTTGAATCTGGTACGTCTCGGATTGCAAATTTGGGTGCCAATTCTTTAAATCCCAACAAAGGCGCCTTCGGTGAGGAAGTAACAAATTTGATAAGTTTTGATCTGTCCTCTGGGGAAAACTCTTCCATGACTTCCCAAAAGTATTTAACTGTCAAGTCAGACTCCAAATATCCACCATACTCTGTATTAGCCTTTAAATCAGCCACATCAACTGGCTTTTCTCCTCCAGATACTAACATCAGCAATTCAATATGGCTGAAAAGATTTAACCAAGAGGATTGAATCATTTCAAACAATCCACTCAAGAAATACTTTGTTTGAATTTTGATTAATGTGTTCAACTTGAAATTGGCAACAGCATAAACGTATTGAAGCTTATTACCCTGATGAACTCGGATCGAGGATCCATTGGGTATTAGATCAACGGTAACTACTTCTGATTGGTGTGGTAGTTTCTCAGATATGCTAAAATTCAAGTCAAGACCCTTTAATTCATCCTCACTCAAACTTAACATTTTTATCAAATTCTCATATAAATTCTTATCAAGAAACTTCAAGTCGTCAAATGAGTTCTTGTACTGTTGATTTCCACTCGCGAGATTTTCTAATGAACACCATTTCGAAAGAAAAAATGGAGCAAATGATATATCAAGCAATACATTCTCATATAGGCATTTACCAATCACCATTCCCAAAAATTTCATCATTTTGCAAAAGAACTGGTTTTCTTCAGTGAAATCATACAGCGATTCCAACTTGCCACCGTGTAGTTTTGTTTGCTGTTGTTGATATTGGGCCCTCCAGAAGAGATCGGTACTAGGATAAATTTGATAAGTATCAGGAGTTTGTTTGAAAAAATTGTAATCGGGAGAGTTTGAGTCACGATTTAATGTTTCATCATCAAAGTTAACATATTGAAACCCATCTTTACAAACACTTGTGAGAAACTCCTTTGTCAATCCACCACCATCGATTCCACTTTCTGGCCCAAACTTATTGACAAAAGCGACATCCAATTTGCCTTTGAATTGGCTTCCCGTAACATCCCCAAAGGCTTCAAAGGCATCGAACAAAAGATTTTCCCTTGATATTGTGGCATGCAACTTGTGTTGGGGCTCGAAAAAAAATGATCCATCTCTATATCTCTTCAGCTTATCAGCCTCGATCAAGGATTGAAATATTTGAGCTCTTACCTCAAACGGTATAAGAAATGGCATGTAAATTAAAATATGCAATGCAACATTGGAGGTTTCTTTGAAGCCTTTCAATTGTCCATTCCTGCTATTTATAATAAAGTTTTCGTCATCGGCCTCATCTTTTCTTTCCAACAATTCAATAACAGTGTCTGTATTGAATCTGAGAGTCAACGCCATGGGTTTTCTCATCAACCAGAAGTCTTCATCGACAAATTGCATTCTTATGTTTCTCAAATACAATTGGTTTATTAACTTAAGCGACAATTTCGAAATATGTTCAAAAACAGTTTCCTTTATGGAGCCAATTTCCAAGCCATTTCTAATACTTTTTCGATTTATGGCAGTGTGAAGGTTAAAACTTTTCAAAAATGTAGCAAAGATAGCTAGCGTGCTGTCATCATCGAATTTGGATATGCTTTTGTCATTTTGAAATACTAAGGTGTAACTGAAAACTTCCTCAAATGCATACAATGTTTCCCACCATTTTTTGGAGTCTGACAACTTTAGCTCTTCACCAAAACTCTCGTCTATCAATGATTCAGCAAATTGATCATGGATCAACACTTCATGAAATTGGTAATAGATAAGTTGATAGCATGACAGAGACACTATCACACTGGAAAGGATCTTTTCTTTCATGTCTTCATTTGCAGATTCCAACATCGGAGAGCTAAGCAAATGCAATGAAGCGTATAAGAGTTCTGTAAAGTCTTCAAAACAGTTACTAGATTCCAACTCTTTGACAAAACCGGACATTAGATATTTGAAGAACGATTGTTCAATTTTTGTGGTTAAATTATAATCAGCAACTACTACGTTGTTAAAGTCGAGATCATCTGTCAAGGGTATATCACCATCCAGATCCCTGATGAAGTAAACTTCTGAATGAATAGACTTCAAGATGTGTGAAAAAGCTCTAATCGTGGATGAACAAGGTTCAACAATGTTATTTTCGGCAATAAGTGAGACTAAGTTACCCAGGAATTGTAACGTCATACCATCAGTAATTTCCAATTCGTTGAATTGCTGCTCGTTTGAAGCTATCCAGTCCCTCAATAGCACAATCTTATCCAATTGAATACTGTTTGGAGGATTGTTAATCAAATCTAGCGAGTAGTCCAAACTGAAAAACACAACTAAAGACGACAAATCGTGCAGTGAGTATTGGAACAACACCTCCACTATAAATTCAGTGTTCTGTGTAGAAAACCTTCTAATTGTTTCATTAACATTTGTCAAGAGCTCCTCAATAATGGGTAAGCCGTCACCATGTTTGTAGGGAACATCGGCGCTCAAGGCCAGTACTTCGGCTATGGCGCAAATTGAAGAGAAATTCTCAATCTTCAGCAAACGTAGTATTCTAGTATATGTATGTATCATTGATGTAAAAAAATCATCAAATGTTTTGTCATTGACGACGGAGAGATCAATAGTTCTGTAATACACTAATAGTTTGTTCAACACTTCATCAATCTCATAAAGTGGTAAATTCTTTAGAAGAAACGTGAAGTAACGCAAATCGGTATTGACGTCAACATATTGGAAATTCCAAGTCTCTTTGATCGTCTTTGCCTCCGAACGCAATTTCTGATATCGCCTTATAGCTGATTGTAATTTGATTGCAGCATTCAACTCCTGTTTAACTTTTGATCTGTTGTTTCGCTTCTGATTCAATTCGTCAAGAAAAGAAGTATTAAGACCCTTCAATGGTTTACGATTACCGCTAAGGTTTATGTTCCGCCTTTTTGTAGTTCCATTGAAGTTGATCATCGTTGAGTTTTGCAATGTGGCAATTTATTTTGTCAAGGACGATATTATGCAGTTTCGGAATTACTAAAAGGAAATTATTTTTTCTTTTTTGAGAGAGACTTCCAAGCGAAATGAGAAAAAGTTATTATACAAAATATACATTTGTTATACCACTTGTGTTGGGAAGGGATCAATTTTACTTAGAACCGCCACTCTGTTGCCATGGGAAAGATAACCCTTGATGTAACCGGTTGCAATCAATCTAGCCACTTGTGATTCGGCCGCATCGAGAGAATACTTGAACTGTTCTCCAGTGACAGATATATGTGATGTTGAATACTCAAGGGCAATTTGGAATGCAGAAATTGGAATATGAGGAGTCTTGTTCAATGCAAGCCAAACTTTTTTAAACAATTTCAAAATCACGAACGATCTCATCTTCATCAAGACTAAATATAGTTGTCTCTTCAATGTTATCTGTTCAATTTTTTGAAACAGGAAGTCAAACAATTTCAAATCTCCTCTTTTAATAGCAATGAACAAATCACGATATACCAAACTTGCATTTGGATATTTGGTCCAGAGTTTTTCAGATGGCATTTTTCTGGTTTCTAAAAATTCAAGGGGTATCAACAATAATAGGATGGAAGTTTGTTGAGATTTCTGTTTGTGTGAAGAACAAAGTTTTAAAGCTTTTGATAATTTTTCATAGGCTCCACTTAAATCGTTATCAGCACAAGATATTGAACCGCTAAAATAGAGGTACGTCACGGCATGAGATTTCATTATATCATCGATTTTAGGGAGTTCATGCCGAAGACTACTGAACAGCTTTTCTGTGCTTCTTGCCAAATCATACTTCTGAAGTGAGGAATAAATTTTGAACAACTCACCAATGAAAAAATATACGCCTTCTCTTTTGCTTTTGCCCAGTTCAGAGTTTCGATCGTTTAAACAAATCTGAAAGCTAGTGCTTATCACTCTCGCCATCCTTTCCAATGATTTTGAAGAGCCATCATTAGATATATTTTCAACATCAAAGTAATTCAAATACTTGGGTAGCCGCGATGGAGAGTCCGGCTTCTGTCCTTCTTTTGCCTGATACAACTTTCGTAATTCCTTATCAACGTTGTACATCGCTTCTAATATCCAATTGTCTTGTTTCTCAGCACATTTGTTTAAACTCTCCAACAATTGTACTTCCATTTGAAAAGAACCCAAGATATCACTTCGACAAATCAACTTGAGTAATTTCAAATATGTCATCACCAAATTATGCCATCTTGTATCGGGTATCACTTGCAAGTCAAGTTTGGTGGGGATTGGGAACTTGGCTCTCACTATTAACTCTTCGTAAGGAATGGCAATTGAAATCAAATATGGCAAAGCAGAGCCATTCTGGTAGTAAATAGATGTTGACACATCACTAAGATATTCTCTAAGAGTGGCCATAGGATTCAAGATCTATGTTATCCTTATAATGATCCCTTGTTATAATTTGTTTCTCTCGCTTTAAGATTTTTCTTCTCTTTGTGGCATTTTCAGGTGTGTAAAGAAACCACAAAAACACCATATCGTGAACTGGGGCTGATTGTCTTTTTATACTGTTTAGAATTTTCCCCTTTAAGATCAATAATTTCAAAAAATAAACATAGGATCAAAGCACTATTGAAAAGAATAAACACAATCAAGTTTTGGACTTGTCATATTGTATCCGTTGTTTTCACCTATACTAATAGTGTCAGGCATGCAGGCTATACCAGAACTCAATAACCCATTTGAAGGTGATAAGGAGAATGATGGAAGTGGTCAATTACAATCAACAAAGGCAGTGAGCCCTTCTAGATCTTTAAAATCAAAGAAATCATTATCCATTTTATCTGAAAGTGATCCTTCAAAGAGAAATGTAATATTGAATCACCAGACAACCAAACCGATTAGACAACGAATCATCAGTGAATCAACAGGATTAGTCAAATTTTCATTGAAGTCACCACCACTTCCTGTACCTAATACCCCGTCATCTCCATCACAAACATCATCATCAGTCAACGAGAATGATCAACACTTAAAGCTGCGGAAACCGGGATTGCCCTTTTATATACCAGTAGATTCTCCTGATAGACACTCATTCTCTGATCAGTTGAACAGTCCATTTTTATCACCACATCACAAAAAACATAGTAGTAGTAATAAGGAATTGATAAATCCAGAAGAAGAATTGTTATTTAATTATGCTAAAAAGCAAAGAGAAGTCTTAGAATTGAAAAACAGATTGGAACAAGCACAAAAGGAGTTAAAAGAATTGGAATTGCAATTGACCAATAAGAGTCATGGAGACGACAAATTCAAAGATGCAAGTAGAGAATCAGAGAGTGCTCCACCAAATCCAGTATCTACTTTCACTAACCCAATGCTTGAATTCAGAAAGAAAATCCAGGAATCAGCCTTAGGAGATACTAAATCTCCTATAAGAGAACTTCGCCAAAAAGTTAGCATGTTAAATTTTGCCAATAATACGATGGGGAATAATGGTAGTGGTAATAACGACTCGTCTTCGTCTTCGTTATCATCTTCATCAACAGCGGCTGCGGCAGCAGCGTCTCAAAAGGGATTGAATAGACAGAAATCGATGCTGCAAATCAAGCAAGATTTGAATGAATTATCAACAAACTTGATAACGGATGGTAGACGATTCCAAAATGATTTCTTAGCCAAAAGTAAAAATCTTTTCAACAACACGTTCCAACAATTTAGTAACGGTATGATTGATAATAACAGCAATATCACTCATCACGATAATATTGCTGTCAAGACTCGTGGTGGGAAGGATGAGTTCGATGAGACTTTTGAGTTTGAGAATAAGCAAGATTTGGAAGATAATACCGAATTGACTTATTCTACAGATGATGACAGTGAATCGATTGAGGATCTAGAAGGTGGGGATGTGGTGCCATTTGAGATCTTCAATTGAGAAGATTTTAGTTGAGAAGACAAAACATAAAGAGATAGTGGAGATATTTTTTTCAATAATTTAGACTAGTCATTATGAAAAAAAAAAGTAAGCATGTACAATCCAAAATATGTAGAAAAGAATTTATCAGATGATGGGTATATATATTCGATCACCTTCTCATCGGTGTAGAAATAACACAGATGCGTATTAAGTTTATACTTTGTATGCTGACTCGAATTAGTTGAAACATTTTGCAATAAGAGGCAGACAGTTGTATGAGTGACTAAAAATAAAATGCCCTCCCCCAGAGGTCAATGCCTAATGAGGTACTACTCATCCATCCCATCATACACTTACATAATCACAATTGTCGTCTCTCAAAACAAAAGAAAAAAATTTTATTTAGAAAAGGTGTGTCAGTCATCTTTTTTATTACTTTTTTATTTTTATTTTTTTATTAAGTATGATCATGTGTCTCTCTAAGAGTGTGTAGCGGACAGAGGTTATGGCATCTGAGTAAATCCGATCCACTGTATTGATGTGATTGTTCAACTAGTAATATTGAAACGTCTTTTTTGCTTCAAAGCCGCTGTTGTTCGAGAGAAGGAGAGATTTTATCCGTACCCAACAACAAGGCACAAAAGAAAAAAAAAAGACATACATTTCTTTTTGCGATTGTAAATTGATGACAGAGTCAATTCTCTCTAAGAAGGTTATGTGTGTCATGTGTTTTATGTCATTGTGTAAATTTAAGTCCTATGTCAAGTTCTTCTCGACTGAAAAACCCTACAACTCAAATTAATCGAATCTCTTGATGCGAGACAGGTCAAAACACATTCAAAATTTGCAAAAACTAGAAATATTCATGAACATAAATCAATAAAGTAAATGAAGGGTAGGATAAGGATGGTAAGATGATAGGTAATGGGGTGGAATAACTAAAAGACTTTCAAATAACACTAAAAAACAATATTCGAGTAAAAAATTAAAACAACTTTGAAAAAACATCAAATTTATTCAGATTCTCTCTTGAACTCTTTTGTCATATCGGCATCTGGGATAGCACCACAGACGGTTTCTACCATGATACCAGTGACCAAGTATGGGTCAATGTTTGAAGCTGGTCTTCTATCTTCGAAATAACCATAACCTTCTTTAGCAACAGATCTTGGGATTCTAATTGAGGCACCTCTATTAGCAACACCTGATGAGAATGCGGTCATTGATGCAGTTTCATGACGACCAGTTAAACGTAAATCATTATCTGAACCGTATAAGGCGATATGTTCATTATGTCTCTTTGATAATTTTTCCAATGCAGCATCAATAGCCTTCATACCACCTGGAACTCTCATCTCTTTTGTTGAGACATTGGTATGACAACCAGCACCATTCCAATCACCAGCCAAAGGTTTTGGATGTAATGAAATTTTGACACCGAATTCTTCGGCAATTCTACTCAATAAATAACGAGCAACCCATAATTCATCACCCATCTTGATACCTTCACATGGACCAACTTGGAATTCCCATTGAGATGGCATAACTTCGGCATTGATACCTGAGATGGTGATACCAGCGTATAAACAAGCTCTGTAATGGGCTTCGACAACGTCTCTGGCATAAACTTTACCGGTACCAACACCACAATAGTATGGACCTTGTGGAGCTGGGAATCCATTTCTTGGCCAACAATATGGTTTATCTTCTTGATCAAACATGGTATATTCTTGTTCCAAACCAAACCAAATCTCTTCATCCTTGTGAGCTTCCATTAATTTGGCACATTCATGTCTATGGTTAAATTTGTTTGGAGTACCATCATTGTTCCAACATTCAGCCAAGACTAAAATGTTATCACCACCTCTCATTGGATCTGGGTAATAAGCAACAGGTCTCAAATAAATATCAGAATCATGACCTGGGGCTTGATTGGTTGATGAACCATCAAAGTTCCATTCTGGTAATTCAGAAATATCCTTTGGTTTCTTGTCCAAAGTCTTACCCTTTGATCTAATGTTACCTGTACCATCGATCCAGATATATTCAGCGATCACAGCACCCTTTTGATCTAATTTCAAATATTTTTCTAATGTAACGGTGTTCTCAACTATCGACATTATGTTGGTTTTGTTTTATATATATATATGTGATGAATTGTTGTTGTTGTTGAAAGAATAGAAAAATTTTCTCTATTTAATTTTCTTCAAAATGATTTTATTCAAACAATCAAAAACGAAGAAAAAATAACTTAATCAAAGATTGTTAATGATACTAAAACCAAGAGTATTGGATTAGTGAAATAGGGGGTGGATTGATAATGTGATTTAAAGACAATATATAATTGAATTTATGATCAAAGAATATAAAAATAAAAGAATTCCTTGGATATATTAAGTCTTTAATATATCATTTCAACCGCCCAAGGATCATAGAGACACACAGACACAGACACACCATTTTTTCTTTTTTTTTTTTTATTTATTAAATAGAGAGAAAAAAGGGCAAAACACTTGTTCTTCCTAAAAGAGTAAGGGCACAATCGCGCTTCCCTTGTTCCTTAACCAATCACATCTCTTTAAAGCAAAAAGGGCTGCACAAGAATTTATTTGACTCTAATTACTTTGTGTCGAGTCACACAAACATCACGCTGCTATATATATAATAAATATACATAGTAGTGTACTGTATACTGTTGACTCACCCTATTTTTCAATATTACTCATACACATATGCATCACCATTCCCATATCATAGAAATATATATCATCTCTATCATTATTCTATGTCTAAAGAAATCAATCGATAATAATTGAAAGTAAATAACAAAAGACACTTAAAAATATATTGAAAACCCACAAATTGGGAACCAATTAAAAATTCTTGATTTGTAAATTTCGATTACAATTTTCTTTCTCTTTCCCCACGCCTATCTTATCATCTTTCTGCAATGTCTCAATATTTATATTATGCTGTCCATTTTTACGAGCACAATGTTTATATTTCTCATAAGGCTAAACTGTCTATTAATTACATTCAATACTCTACATTGTAGCAATGGATAATTGATTGATCTCTATAATTCTGTATGCCATACTATACCTCCCTCGAAATAACTATCTGATATGGGTCAATTGTTGTTATCTTTTTACAAAATTTCTTCGAAAAAATCAGGTGCGGAGGGGAAGAAAGGACAAAAAATAAAATCTCTTATCAGTAAATAACTTCTGGCTGCTGCTTCTTCTCAAACTCATGCTGCTTCTGCTGCTGCTGCCGTTTGCATCAGCCACTATTATAGACAAATGCATACAATATGTGGGGGTGTTCTCTCTTAACTCTGGAGACTCTGATCAAACAGATAACCTCTTTTATTATTAAGCGTACCATATGATTAAATACACAATAAATATGATGATTTAATAAATCTGTTCTCGTTAAACGCGTTTGACATAATTAAAGAATTCCAATTGTCGAGTAATTTTTTAATCCCAACTTCTCCACGGTTCTCAACTATTGATGATCTTAAAATATATTTTTTGGTACCTGGCATTCATATTAGCGAAGCCTCAATATCTTGGAGTCACCCATAAGTACTGATTTGGGTATAAAAAATTCCCCTGGTGCTTTAGTTCAAAGCACTCAATTGTTTGTTTATTGAAAGGTACTAGTTAGAGATGACTATGAACACTTAAAGGACATATCCGAAGCCACTATCACTCTCTTCGAATTAAAGGAGCGTGTTTGATTGATCGTTTGTATCCCCCACACTACAGGTATTTGAACTTGACGCTCCAACCAACTCGAGCTGTTTTATTGTTGGGGTGTATGTGCTTTAGGAACGCGCTGATAATAACCCTTTGATCTTATCTCTATTGTAAGGATCAAAAAGAAGAGAATTTCCGTCAATGCACTCACTAATTTGCCATCAAATTTTTTTAATGAGTTGATCTAGTCTCAGTCAATGACTCGATCAAGGGTTGAGAACAGTCCCTTGTGAGTTTAATATGCAACGATTAGATTCTGGAAGGTTTTCTACGCAAAGGATAACTCGAAAAGATTGACCAACTTTAACATCACTCAAAAATGGTCAACAAAGTAACGTAATGCAGTTGATCCTTCAGTAAATAAGTTTCTCTCGCGACAAGGAATTAACGATACAAAAAATCAAAGTGTATCACCTTAATTTTCCCCAGTTTTTTTTCCTTTTAGTCCTACGCTTTTGTGTAACAAAATTTTGAAAACAAAGGATCATTTCAACTCAAAATCGCTCTTTTGAGTAAATATATGAATTCAAAAAATACAGCCATCCTTATAAGTTGATTTAATTCATTTGGCAAACTCTTTGACGAATGATGTATCCAGCTAAGTTCTATCTTGCAACCTTCTCCATTTCATCTGAGGTCCCAATACTAACCAACTTGAAATATCCCATTTTTTTGTTTCCTAAACGCCCAAGAAATATTCGGTGCCTGATTAGCTAATCAATTGTCCAATAACAACATACTGGCAAAATACACACTTACTGTCCTCCACTTTAACGAAAGTAATCAGACATTCTCAACTTTACGGCCAATAATTTTTAATTCTACATACAATGCATAATGACATTGATCCCTATTTTGAAAAGAAGTTGATGTGTAACATTGTCTTCAAATAATTTGCATCGATACCGCTGCTTGTACGATATTAGCCAATCTTGCAATTGGTTTCTTTATTAAGAGTGCTAGATCGGGTTTTGTTTGTCTGATTTTAATCCGGATTGGATATCATAGTGTTCGTCAAGTTATGGAATTATACTAACTCTTACTAACATTAATCGATTCTAGCTTTTACATTACTAACTCCAGTTATTTATAGCTTCCACACAGAACTCTGAGAACTCGAGTGAGTATTATTCTCAAAAAATACTCACTTTTACCAACACCAGTCCAATTAAAGCTTACTTACACATATCGATTTTAGCTTTTACACGGAACTCTGAGAACTCAAGTTAGTATCTTGCCAAAATTATACTAACACCTACTAACTCCGATCGTATCTAGCTTTTACATTACTAACACCAATGCAATTATAGGTTTCACACAGAACTCTGAGAACTTATATGAGTATCTTGTCAATAATAATAATCTTTACTAATTAACACTAAGAGAATATGGCTTCTATCCTGAAGACTCAATTTATACTTACTCTTACTAACATTTATTGATTTAGCTATTGAACTAAGCGGACTTTAGTAGTAACTTTTCGAATCTCAATCAACTCATTGAGCTATAGCTTCCACGTTAAATCGGCTTCCCCGAATTTTTCATTCAAATTCAAAATTGGTGACTTCATTAATCCATTCTTGAGTCACTAAGAATACTCAAAGACATGAACTCTTAGTGCGTAATAAATTTAGAGAGCCAGTGAGATAATATCTTAACGGCTAGCACAGAAAGTAACAATGTACATCTAGACTCCCACATATGCTACCTACATACCGTTTTGTACTAAAGAGATCAGGAATATGTCTTCCAAAGGACTGCTGATGAGTTGAGACTGGGCATCTAAGGTGGAAAAAAACTTACAAAATGTAATCCGCCGTGGTGAATTGTGTACACTGATCGGTGCTTCATAATTAGCGCTTTTATATATATACCGGCCATAAATGCTGGAACAAAAATGGGAGATGGGAGACATGGGTGTATTGAAGGGGTACAATTATACAGATTCTGCCCCGATGTGATATGCTTTCTGTCTTAAAAGGGTACAGTGTATGTGTACTTCTCTAGAGTAAACCAAGTTCGTTATTCTCAGAACTGGAATGGCCACTTATACTGACAGAGTTCTTGGTTAGATAAAGTAAGCTTCGCGCTAAAAGCGGCCATACCTAAAATCTGTCTACGAGCATTCTTACACATCGGTATACTCGAAGAAGATGGAGTGATACTGAAGGTATTTTGAACCCTATTTTAGCAAAAGTTCTAAAAAGGGGCAGATTCAAGGTATACCAGTCAGCAGGATACCAATATTGTCACTTTTGAAACCTTTTTATTGTGTATCTAGATTCGCCAAAATGATTGGTCTAAAACTAGATCATACAAAAAAAATTTAGTCTTTTTAGAAAGTATTTTTAACAATTTGCTGGGTAAATCCTTAACTTTACTGCTAGAATATTCACTTAGTTATAGAATGGTGGCTGTTGATTCAAAACAGTATCAACTCGTAGTTCTATCATATTTGTCGTTTTGGAGAATACCACATGTCAACAACAACTCATACCACCATTAACTGAAAAGTAATGCTACCTGAGAAAAGATAGAAAGATATCAATTTTATAGATATCAGCTAACCCCAGTAAAATCTTTATTTTATCTTGTACCTATTCAAACTAAGGTACTCCATCCAATCAAGGTATATGATTCTTGATTTGAATTCAGGAAAGAGATTGTGATTTGTGGTCTAATATAAAACTTTTCAAAGATCATTTTCTTTGCTCATGAAAATTCCTGAAATAATGAGATCTTCTCAAATGCAGATCATTATGCGCCTGCCGTACCATGAATCAGAGTCCCAGCATTTTGGCGAACTGCTAGTAAATTAACATTTTTATACCTGAATTTTGGGTGAGTGATAGCATATCAAAGCGTTTTGCTGATCTTATGATACACCTTAAGCGTTTTTAAGTGAGGCATTGTAAGAGCTGGAAGGGGAAGCAAATACGGTACCCTATTGAGATGAAAGAGAAAAGTCAAGCGCATCTCATTCCTCTTAAAAGTTTGCATTCACGAATAGAATGGTAGAAGAGCTCTCCTTACCAGCATACTCGTAGACACACATTCCTAGTTGGGATAAGATACGTTTTTGAGCTCACAACTATTGGAATCTACAATTTTCTCTTACATTTGTTAAGATACGACTTGTCTTAGATACTGCGGACTTCGTTTTTGGGTGCACCATTTTTACGTACTTCTGACGGGGTCCGGCTTACGTCAGCTTTGCCTAATACCTGGAAGCCTTTCTCCGAACTGAGCCTTTTTAGTATACCCCATGGAGTAATTTTAGGAGGATACCAGTTGGCACTTCTAGCCTGTCCCGCTCAGTTCTTATCGCTGAGTACCCTGAAGCATACTACATCGGAGTGTAAGCTCCTTCAGTATACCCCAGGGATTTGCTTTTGGGTACGCCATTTTGGGCGTACCTCTGGCGAGTATACTTCCGGTATACCTGCTGAATACCCTGAAGCATACTACATCGGAGTTGAGACTCCTTCAGTATACCCCAGGGATTTTCTTTCGGATTCGCCATTTTGGGCGTACCTCTGGTGAGTATGCTTCGGATATATCTGCCGAATACTTGGAAGTATACTATTTTGGAATCGATCCTCCTTAAGCATAATCCAGGGAGTCATTTTGGGGTACCCTAACTAACGTACCTTTAACGGGACTGCTTGAGTATTCTCTCGTTTAAGCATAATGGGTATTGAAGGTAATCAATCTCCAGTATATCACAGGCTGCTCCCCACTTCCAATTTCATGATAAGTTGCTTCTTTGAAGCTTCCAGCCTTAAACAATGTAATGCTATTTCTTGGTTGTCTCTTAGCAATTCACATCGAAAATAGCGGTTGCTGTCAATTCGGCTGCATTTTTTGGATGGCTTCTGATCAACTCATGAGAATTGTGCCCAAATCTTCTCATCCATATTCTGTTACCCCAAATCTCTATATCGGATGGTATATGTGAGCAATCGTAATAGGTGAACATATGAGAACCAGAATCACTAACTGTTAGTGCCCTCATAGTGAAATCTCTGATCTGTAATGTGGTAAAGTTAGTAAGGGTTAGTGTAATTTTGAGAATAATACTCACATGAGTTCTCAGAGTTCTGTGTGAAAGCTATAATTGGTATGTGTAAGTAAGCTATAATTGGATTGGTGTTAGTGAGGGTTAGTATTTTTTGAGAGTGGTACTCACATGAGTTCTCAGAGTTCTGTGTGAAAGCTAGAATCGATTGGAGTTAGTAGTGTAAAAGCTAGAATGGATTGGTGTTGGTAAGGGTTAGTATAATTCTGGCGAGATACTCACATGAGTTCTCAGAGTTCGATGTGGAAGCTATAATTGGTATGTGTAAGTAAGCTATAATTGGATTGGAGTTAGTAAGGGTTAGTATAATTCTGACAAGATACTCACCTGAGTTCTGAGAGTTCTGTGGGAAAGCTAGAATTGATTGTTGTTAGTAATGTAAATGCTAGAATTGATTGGTGTTAGTAATGTAGTAGCTAGAATGGATTGGCGTTGTTAAAGGTTAGTATAATTCTGACAAGATACTCACCTGAGTTCTCAGAGTTCTGTGTGTAAGCTAGAATTGATTGGTATTAGTAGTGTAAAAGCTAGAATCGGCTGATGTTAGTAAGGGTTAGTATATTATTGGCAAGATACTCGCTCGAGTTCTCAGAGTTCAATGTTCAATGTGGATTCTATGTTGGTTGAAGTTAGTAAGTGTTAGTATAGTTCGTGATTGATCCAATTTTTCAACCATCTTGACAGTCAGGGCTGCTCCACCCACACCGATGCTGGTATAGCTTCTCTATATTTGATTGAGTCACTGAATAACGGAGCGCCAATTTAATTCTAAAATGGGAAGATAATCACATTGTCCTTGTCTTATTGGGGAGAAATCACCACTATCAGGAAGGATGAAGTTGGCGCGATCGTAGCACGAATGGAATCAATGATATTGGCAATGAGTAAATAGTTTGACCGTTGCTCTTTGTCCGGTCGGGATTGTTGATTGTCGTCAGAATATTTGAGAAAGAGAGTAACATGATCACAGAGCGCTTGTTCAAGAAACAAGGGGTAAAATGGTTAATATATGAGACTAAAAAATCGTATCGATTGGTATCAGTGTGAGAGATATACTTAACTGTGAGCGCCCTTCACGGTGATGATTGTGAGCTAGATTTCTTCATTTTTAACCGATGGTTGTGTTGTATATACAATTGGTAATATGAGAAAGGAGTTGAATTGAATCAAAATGAATTGTACTTTTTTTTTGTTTTTGTGTCAGTGCTCATCAAAAACAGTATCAAAAAAAGTGTGTGTTTTTCACAAACAAACACAAGAGAAGATGTCACAAAAATTCTTAATTTGCAATACAACAAATTGCTGATTGTAGTTGTCTTTCTTTAGAAAATATCAAGTTTCAATATCGTGGATATGTTCAACTATCAGATTTTGAAAGGATAATTATTGCAGAGAATTTAAAAGGAACCAAGAATTTGTAACAGTCAGTACAGAACTTTTGAATGATATTGGAGGCATATATGATCTGATGCTAAGTTGTTACCTGCCGTTGTCGTAAATCTGGTTAGTTGAGGAATACTACGAGGATACCATATTATGTGGTATTACCTATTGTGGAAGTATTATGTAAGTCCGTTATCTAGTTGCCGAAAAAATCAAACAAAAAAAAAAGGATTTTGGAGCCATGCCATTAAGATATTTACAATAAACTATTGACAGTTAGGGTAAGGATATCTACATATAAACGCTACAATGGATATCAAGGATTTGACAAAACCGCCTAATATACATCGGACAAGAGATCGTGTTCTTTTTGTGATCAGTTACGTATCGACACTATCTTTATTCTTTTATAATTGGTATTACAACTCCGTCAATTCATCATTAATTGATCAATCACATCAACCGTCCAATCCTGACTCGTTATGTCCAATTCCTGACATGGTAAGACCTTCTCACCCACTTTACAACAGCAGCTTTGTGAAGCAAATTTTAAACGATGTTCAATTCAAGAACCAATCGCTGTTGAAACTCTCAGGGGCCGTACAATGTGAGACTGAAGTTTATGACGAATGGGGTTTTATCGATGATCATCCAGAACATTGGGCTAAATACGAGACTTTACACGATTATTTCAAGGAAACTTTCCCAAAATTACATCAGAAATTGGATTTACAAAAAGTTTACGCTGGATTGTTGTATACTTGGAAGGGAAGTAATCCAGATTTGAAGCCGTTGGTATTGATGGCGCACCAGGATGTAGTTCCAGTGCAAAAAGAAACTATCAAGGATTGGACTTATGCTCCATTTTCTGGGGAATTCGATGGAGAGTACGTTTGGGGCCGTGGTGCAGGGGATTGCAAGAACTTACTAGTGGCCTTGATGGAAGTTATTGAGTTGTTAATCGAGCAAGATTTCCAACCACAACGTACCATAATTCTCTCTTTTGGTGCTGATGAAGAGGCCATTGGAAGATCACTGTACTTGTTATCGAGGAAAATATTTGAGAAATATGGTCCCGAGTCGATACATTTGATTGTCGATGAAGGTGGCGCTGGGATGGTTTGGAACGAGGATAAGTATTATCTAGGTGTGGATACCGGTGAGAAGGGTTATTTGGATGCTCAAATCGAGTTATTTACCCCTGGAGGACATAGTTCTGTACCACCTGAACATACCTCGATTGGGATTATATCTGAATTGGTGAAAGAGATTGAACGTACCCCATATAAATCAATGTTGACCAATATGAATCCAACTTTAAATTATTTACAATGTTTTGCAGAGCATTCCACCAAGATCGATAAGCAATTGAAATCTAATATTTTGAAAAGTCATATCGATGAAGATGCCAATGCCAAAGTTGTTGAATGGATGGAGAATGTCAATCCTCATTACAAATATTTGATACGTACTTCTCAACTGATTGATATCATACAAGGAGGCGCCAAGAGTAATGCATTACCTGAACATGTTTCAATTTTGGTCAACAATAGAATCGGTGTTGAATCCTCGGTAGAATTCACCAGTGATAAGTTGACTGATAATTTGAATAAAATTTGTGATAAGTTTGATTTAGGTCTCTTTGTCGACTCCAATCAATTAAGAGAACCCACGGCAAATGGATATTTTAATTTCACTTACAGAGACCCCTTAGCGACAGCACCTGTGACACCAATTAACGATGATATGTGGGAATTATTTGTTGGTACATTGAGACATTTGTACGAAGAAGAGTTCTATCCAGATTTGTTCGATGCCGATAATGGCGATTATTTAGTTGTGACACCTGTCATTTCTACAGGTAATACAGATACAAAATCTTATTGGGATTTGACTGATCATATCTATAGATTTGAGCCTTCGTCAAAAAAAGAGTACGATGGTCATGCTCATTCTGTGGATGAGAAAGTTGATATGGATAGCCATTTACTCACAATTGCCTTTTATTATGAATTGTTGATGAATATGGAAAATGAGTTATTGTGATAATTTTTTTTATATTGTATTTTTGTCTCTGTCAATGACTTTATATAAAATTGATTATACAATGCGAAAAAAAAACATTTTGATTTGGTAAATTTAAGAATAATATTATAGTTTTTATGTATTTGGATTTTGTCTTTGTTTTGTTTTTCTATATACAGACGGCAAACCCCTAAGCACCAACCAATTGGAAAAAAACTGCTAATGATTATAATCATTGTGTCCATGGGAAGTGGGCGGCTAATCACAAGCTGTACATGGCAAAACATAAAAATTTCCTAATTGACATTTTATGATGAAGATTGTGTTGATTCTTCTTCATTTTCTGTAGTTGCTTCCGAGGATTGATGCTTACTTGGAGCAGCTTCATTATCGGTAGCATTATCAGCAATTGGGTTTCTACCATGAGAGTGCTCGTCCTCTGCAGGTTCTGAAACATCTTGCTCGGTTGAAGGTCCCTTAGAATCTCCAGCATTTACTGCAGCGTTAACAGCGGCAATGTCATTTTCAGTAGATTGACCTGAGTTGTTAGAAATCTGTTGGGTTTCAATTGGTTTGATAAAGTTATCAGAGACAGATTTTGGCATCTTGGCAGCACTTGTCTTATCATGACTGAATTGGTTTATCACAGTGTTAGCCCATTTGGAAGTCTTTGCCTCTTCGGCATCTGATTTTTCAGCATCAGCTCTTTTGAAATTGACCAATTTTGAAAATGATGGTCCTGTTCCAATTGAAGCCAGGACCAAAGGTACACAACAAGCTCCAAGAGCTGCGAAAATTTTTAATCTAATTTGTCGTCGTCATAACGTTAGTATTGTGTGTTTGATTTATATATATATATACTATTTCTTGGTGAAAAAGACAAACCCACTACTATAGCTTTGTTCACAAGAAATGATAACCTAACGGATTTTATCATGAAATCTTAATGAAACTATGATGGTGCTATGTCAGCGGGCATTGATATTTTATTGAAAAAATGGAACATACGTTGGACGGTTTTTGAAGAATTGAGACATTTTGTATTATGTAGATTGGTCAAATGTTGATTATTTAAAGATCTGTGAGTATTATATGAACGAATAGGAATTAGCGGTGTGTGTTTTTTTTTTGTTTAGCAATTAATACAGCCAAAGAAAAAAAAATTGTTTTTCTTTTTTTAGTGTTATAAAATAATAGAAGAAAAGCGCAACATTGGATGTGAGAAGTAGTGTACATAGAGCATAAGATATACAATTACAGTAATTTCTAGTTATGGAAATCAGTTGTGTTGGTTGTTTGCTGTTGCAATTCCTTTCTTGGCATTCAAGGCAGTGTATTTTTGTTTTGTTTTGTTTTGTTTAATGTGTGTGTGTGATGTGTGTGATTATGTTAATGTATGTGAGTATCTCGTATAAGATGACAGATGATAACAATACAGATGAGCTCTGAAATAATAGATAAATAGGTTACATCTCCTTAATTTAAATAAATGACGAATTCCCTTCTCTCTATCAAATTTCAAATCAACTTACATACATAATACATTGTTCATTAAGAAATAAAAGAGTTAATCCGTTGATCTATATTGCTGGGGATTATATATATATATATATAAATATATATTTCATCTGATCATTCTCACCTCCATCAAATTATAAAGCTCATCCATATCATCATCGATAACAATAACAACTCAAGGAAGTCATCTGATTTTTCATTTGCCCTGATTAAGCCCCAAACAACTCATTTTCCCCCCCATAAAATTGTTTTTTTGCCTATTTTATCTAAGAATAGTGTGATATATTTACACACTAATTATCACATCACATCAAACGTTATTTTCCCAATATCTATTACAAGGTCGCGCTACTCATTGAAAGTACAATTGAATCATCCCTTCTCCAACATCATCCACCTATCTCAATCACATATAACAATACTTTCAACCAAATAATGCTGTTGTATTCACGCAGGGTGTCATTCAACAATTTATACCCCATCTACATAGACCCTTCCAATCCTGCTCATGTGCCTCCACAATGCAAAGACGAATATGATCAACAACACAAATCACGTTTTTTTGACTTGAATTTTGGCTTTGGAAACGCTACTATCAACAACATTGAGGAGCATTACACAAAGGCTCAACAACCTGTCTTTCAAGCCAAGAGAAAAGCTCCTAAATTGCCACCTCCTCCTTCAAGATCTATTTTGAAAAAAAGTCATAATAATGGTGAAATCAATTATACCATATCTCAAACGCACAATCATGAACGTCAAGATAGTTTTGGTCTGGCTGCGTTGATAGATGATGAAGGTGATGATGATGATGAAGAAGAAGACGATCATGAGGCTTCCTTGCCCCGCACTCCGCCTCTTGCATCATCAACTCTTGCTACACCAACAACACCACAAACAACCAAACCGAGACGCAAATCATTTGCCGATATGACCAACGAAGAATTGCTCCTGTTGGAAGAATCATACACTACCAAATCCACCATGAATATTGAATCCTTCAACTTTGGGTCAGATCCGTCTCCATACATTCCACAACCTGAACTCAAACCAAGAGTCAATAATGCTTCTACTTCTCCATTACCCATACCGACAATAACAACTACTGCTCCTAATTCAACATCAGCAACAGTACCTACAGCCACAAATTCTAGTGAGAAACTGTATCCCTCTAGACCAGTTGTGGAGCACGGTGCCTGTTGTATCAGTGCCAATCATAAAGATTATGACCGATTATATAACGATGAAAGTGTTAATCGTATCATGTTAAGTTGTATCACTGGAAGAAGACATACTTGGAATGCCATCGATTACATGGTTGATGAACTAGCCATTAATGGTGATCATTTGGTGATCACATCACATATTCCCATTATGGAAGTTACCAATTTGAAAAAAATGAAATCATACGATGATGATGAAACACAAGATGAACCTAAATTTGAATCATCTAAAAATTATAACGTTAATTCAAAATTGATATACGAAAAATGTCAAAATATCTTGGATTACACAATTAAATTGATTACTGCTAAAAAATTGATTTTGAAAATATCAGTTGAGATTATCAATTGTGGTTCATCAAAGGAAGTTTTCAATGACTGTTTGAGGTTATACAAGCCTCATCTTTTTGTCATTGGATCCAAGACAGAAGATGATCTTCTGATGAATAGATCCTTAAGTATCTGTTCATGTTCATCTAATGATCTGGAACTAAGACCTCCAATACAAAGAAAAAACTCATCTACAATTTCCACCTTGGGAAAAGGTTATAATGGTTATTACACTATAAAAGGTGTAAGATGTATGAAATTGACCAGTTATACCATCAAACACTCAACTGTGCCGGTGATCATCGTGACGAGTAACTACGTCTCTAAACGGTTCAAATTTGAATCTCCATTCGATGACGATGCCGAAGAAGAAGAGAAGTATTTATCTGGTGATGTGAATCAATTCAAGACTAAACTTACCGCCGTATCCGATACATCAAGAACAAGAACCATAAATGATCTTAAACAATTGAAAGATCTGAAAAGACGTGCACGGGAAGCTCGTAGAAGAGCCTCATCGTCAAACAACTCTATTTCTTCAACATCGGACGATGACATAGAGCCAAGATTATTTTATCCCAATACCCCAACATCACAATACTTACATCCAACTTCTTCATCATCTCAGAAAGTTTCCTTTGGAGACGATTTAGGGTTCGGAAATGGTCAATCTATTTACAAAGTGAAATCGTTATTAGACCCTATTGAAGATAAGAAGTTGTCACGTACAAATACAAATACGACCAAATCAATTCATAGTGTTGGTAGTCATAATAATCATAATAATCAACATCGTCATAGTAATGGTGGCTTAACAACAGCAACAAGCAGCAACAACAACAAGAAAAAGACACAGAGAAGTAAGAGTGATAGTAGTGTGGTGCGGAATGGTAGTGATGATAGTGTGAATAAATTTATCGGATTGAGTTTGAGGAAATTTGGATTTGGTAAAAAGAAGTGAAATCCTTGTTTTCTTTCCTTTTTTTTTTTGTTTGAGCCCCTGGCTTGTCTTGATTAGAGTATGAAATGTGGGGAAGTTGAAATACAGGGGCTGTCTATATATATATCTTAACAAATTGCTCTTCTATACAAAAAAATGTGGGGAAATTTTCCTTTTTGTGTAAATCATTTTTTTTTTTTTTATTAATTGTTTTTAATATGAAGGATATGGATGATGATAAAAAGACAACGATTTAAATTAAATGACTTGGTCATTATTGAACCCTCGAGTTATATATATATATATATATACTAAAGAACATCCTTTCACTTTTGCTTCTTATCAATTACATATAATATCATTAACAATACAATAATCATATTCAAATAAAATGTCTTCAATTTTACACCCAGCTACACATCAGTAAGTATTTTAAACAAAAAAAAAAATATCCCATCAATCCGTCTCCATTTTGTCCCTCTTGATTCCGTCAATGATAGAGGTATGCATACATTTAGGTACATACTACCTGGACAACCAGTTACTAACTTCAATCTCAACCTCCTCCTTCTCATCATCAACATGATCATCATCATCTCAACAACTCAAGGCATGTGCGTGGCTGTGTATGAGGTAGCTTTATTTATTTATTTACCCCAGCTGGCTGACTCTCCCGAATGATCCTTTTAGCGCCTCGCTACCCTGCTTGAATCGCAACTCAATCATTCGAATCGAATCCTTACTACACGTTCACTCAAATCTTCTATGAGAGCAACCATCATTCATAAAAGTCTATCATTTCATCTATCGGTGAATCCATTATTGACATATCCCATCATTCCATCCATCACCCGAGACGATATGTATCAGTTCAATCATTTCACCATAAATTTTATATACAAAATAAATATTTACCATGCATTGGTTGATATTTACACAATTAACACATAATAGATACCAAGAGGAGAAGATTAGCCTTTAACAAAGCAGCACATTTGTATCATTTATGAGAACCTACGTACACCCTTGCAGTTGTTGATATTGTTGTTGATTTTGAAAATCGAGAGGAGAAAATTGAAATCAAAACAAACAAGAATTTTTTATAAATCGATTGGATTCGTTTCCGGATTATTAGCACCAATGCTCATTGCATCACTTTATGTGAAACCTAAAATGGATCAATATTTTTTAAAACAACATCAACAAGAAGCACATCAAGTACATGAATTACAAGGTGAAATTGATTTGTTGAATTGGCATGTCAATTTCTTGACTCTGCACAAGAACTTGTTGAGTCATCATCAGTTACTGCTGCTGGAACTCCAGCCTGGTGTAGAGCACCGGCAGTGATGTGTGACATGGTTCAATTCAAATATGCCCACATCGATCCAGATAATCGCTAGTGGCTGACCATAATCAATATCATTCAATTAAGGCTTATGGGAGTGTATTATTTATAAATTATTTTTGTCTCTATATTTATCATATTTATTTATTATTTTTTGTCCAAGAGTTTAATAATGTAAGTTCATCATTCATTCAAACAAACTAACACAACAGCTGTAGTCCAAAATTCAATTGTTCAAATCAAGTAGATCTGACCAATAAAACTTTGCAGGAGCGAAGAAGACAATTCAGGCGAATTTGATCACAGGGATATTATTCAAAGAGATATTGTGTTACCGCTATATATGATTATTCATATATATTCAAATTTTTCCTATAGCATGTATTCTATAAGAGATCCATAATACACCTCTATTGAACTAAATACACTTTTTATGCGAGCAAGTGACTCAAGCTATGGTCATAATAGACGCCAGAATCTCAATTTATCGAAATTACAACTTTGGGCTACTTTTTCACTAATACTGAAGAAGGAAGATATTCAATTGCAAATTTACATTTAAAAGTTATAACACCAATTTATCTCAAGCATACTTTATTAATAGGGAACCTGTTTCAATTTGAATTGCACCAGTTTTTTGAAGTAACAATAGCGCATTCATTCACAAGTGTCCTTGTTTGTGCAATAAGCATAAGGTTCCGAATTGTTGATTTTGGTTGAGGCAGACATTTCCGGTAATTTGTTGTTATATACATCTAGCTTCTTTTGATGTGTGAGACGGTTGATAGAATTAAAGATGATATTTGAAAAGGGGTTACAACCATTGTCCTTTTTTATAATCATGAGCGTGTAGTGATTTTTTTTGTACTCTCGTTTTAGAGCTTTTGTTCTCACTGTGTTGGGTAACAGCCAGACTCGGCGTCAATATTAATTCTCAAATTTACATTTAAGAACGACGGCATAATTCACTCAATAGGAAATCAATCACTACGGCATAATTACCTCATATAAAGTCAATCAGTGGGATGAGGGAGAGGGTAATCAAATGATTGTTGACTGTAACTGTCAGAAGCTTGAACTAATTGATATCACCTTTTCTAAATAAACATGTCCACTCATTCTATGTGCAATATCTTTACCAATTAAATCAAGATACTCCCATCTCTTAGTTGGTTCATTTCATGCCCAGAGATGGCTCAAATAACTGTCCGCCAAAATTATCGAAGAATCGAAGGAGAAAAGCTGATTTTCGGTTTAAAAATAAAATGAAATTTTACCAATTTGTACTGATATATTATTCTTTGTAGTTACAACTTTGTGGCCTTTGATTACATATTTTCTTTTCTATATCTACTATTTCAATTCATAAAAAAAAAATTCCCACGTCAATTCAAAATGTACTAGTTTCACGTCATTCACAAACACCAACTCAACCGTATCCCAAGTATCCATTATTTGACCTTTACAGTGGAATCTCAAGTTTCATTTAGCTCTCATGTTCTCAAACATCAAAATCTTCTTCAAAGGAGCCATTACTTCATCATTGATTCCCCCTTTTCCCCTTGCACAGTTTTGATACTATTCCATGGACAAAAACTTTCGGAAAACAGAATTGGGGGCTTTGATTAGCATGCCTATTTGGGCCATATAACAATAATTGAACTGCAAGATTTGAACTAATCGGTATCATATCCTCGTTCTCACAATTTTCACATTGAGTTGTTGTCAGATACTTGGGATCAATCTGATGGAGAGTCAATCAGATCAGTAATGATGATCTGGGTAATGCACTTAATGAGAAGCCAATTTGTAGTTCATAACTAGCCATTTCGTAGGTCTAGGTCTTTGTACTAGTGTGCACTGAAATTATGGTGTAATCAGAAAAAGTGTGAACTCAATAATTATTTCAGTCACAACTCAACAATATATTTCCCTCACATTTTCAGTTGAGACCAATTCCATTACTGAGTGGTATCTGGAAAGAATTTTATGGCATTTTATTATCATAGAGTTGACGTACCAGTTGTTTCCGAAAGTCCTCTATTGTTTTCTTTCTCCCAGTATGTATATGTTTATTGAGTGAGATCAAAAAAAATAAAAAAGGAGGATCGATTAGATAAGCATTTTCATCTTTGTGGTCTTTCTTTCCCTTCATTTGATTTTGTTGTTTTTTGAAAATATTCAAAATATAAGAAAAGCTCAAATCCATATTGTAAATCCTTTTATACTATCATCACTCATTTTTGACAAAGAAGTTCAATCTATCAAATTACAAGTGATCAACACAAAGGGCGGTAAACCGCCATCAAGTTCTCAGCCCAGCTGAAATACTGACATTTTATTTACTAGCCACAGAATGATCCCAGCCCATAGCTCAGTGTTCAGACAAGTTCTTATTCACATAAATATCGGCAGCATAAAAGGATAATGAATGGTTATCAAAGGGAATATCAAGATATTATAAGCTATCAAGATTATAAATATCTTCACATGCATTTCACTTAGCAATACCACATGCCAGTAGCTTTGCATTAGATCAAGTTTCATCAATTTTGGATCAAGACATGGCTTTCAACTCTCAACACTCCCATATGCTCAACTCACCGCACTTCCATATCTTATGTACTTATATATGACTGCATAGTTGTATAGTGTGTAGTTGTATAGATGTAGATATGTAGTATGTAGGTATGTAGTGTGTAGTGTGTAGGTATTTAGTGTGTAGGTATGTAGTGTGTAGTATGTAGAGTATGTAGAATTTTGATTTGTAATTTGTTACATAGGGGTGTACGGAGTATCTTTGTAGCTTGAAACTGTGTTGGTATGTCTATCGTAGAACTTTTCAAAGATGAGGACCATAAGTGGGACAACATTAAACTTGGCAACACCTTTAAACAACGGCAAAAGTGCTAAGAAACAACTTTCGGGTATACCTCAACGGTTTTTGGACACACTCCCTTAAGCCGTAGATAGTTCTAAGGTTATGGACTGATAAGCTTAGATTCCAGACTCAACTTTATATTTTGAAAATTCTATATTTATAAATGGTCAAGACTTTCTATCATAACAATTGCCCACAAGAAAGGAATTTTCACACTGATGTTCATTTATACTTTTAATGATTAGAATCGCTGAAAGAAATATTGCAGTTAATTCTCTATTGTTTTCTTCTGCTTATTTTTATTATCCTCTAGGCTTTCTAATCTTGATCAAAATCACACAAATTTGATAAAGAATTAACAGAGTTAACAAGAAATTTCAATTCAAATATGAATTAATTACCAGTACCTCAAATGTCAACATTTCTCATATACTCAAGTGACTAAACACTTCAATGTCTGGTAATGAGAAGCCCCAATTGATGTTCTACAAGTGTTTTCTCAAAGACTCAATTATCAAAGTTCAAAAAATTTCTTTAAGCCAAATACACTGGAAATAACTCCATCCTTGAACTACACGAATATTGAACTAGCAATCCTCGACACCATATATAATTTCTTCATATAGCAGCTGGTAAGCCAAAAGACTGCATTCCTCATAAACTTCATAAAATCATAAACCAAAATCAAAACTGTTATCATCTCACGTTATATCGTAATTTGAATCATGCCTAAACCATCTCAATGTTTTCCAAAGGTTATTCCACCTTGATTATATTTTTCCAAGAAGTCTTTGTTTAAATCATGATCTTCCTTAGTTTTGTAACGGATGACACCACTGAACTGTGGTCTCACCATGAAAGCAGACAGAACAATTGGGCCAATCACTGCTGTGAAGTAACCAATTCCTTTCAATGTTTGTGGGTTTATTAATGCTGTCATAGTTGTTGTTATATTTCTTTTGTGATTTTTTTAATTTGCTGGTGAGATTATCAACTTTCCACGAGGCTTCATTGGTTTTTATATCTTTAGCATTTCAAGTCACACATCATGTTTCGTGGTAAAGTTGTACGATTTTTTTGAGTCATTTTAGTTTACCCCATGTTATCTCCTCATTTTATGGAACAATAGTGTGCAGCCACTTCTAATCAAACATCATGCTATTTTGTCGAGCCTCAAAAAATCAAAAAATGTCAAAAAAAAAAAAAATCACCAGACTTTTTTTGTAAACTAATTCACAAACTAAAAATAATGCAACAAGCAAGCAACCAGCTTGGTACAAAACTGGCATAGTCAGTGAGCTGACTTGAGAAGTTATTTGTGGTATGATAGTAACACATTGTATTATCTTGAATGTTGGTAGATCTGTCAGTAGTCGCGGCTCATTTGGCACCATGATGAATCTCTTAAAGAGCGCCTCACAGGAGACGAATCGTTGTTAAAAGATCGCTGAGAAGAGGTGGTGCGATAAATGAAATTAAAGACAACGTCACTCAAACTGACCCAGCCTAGCTTACCGTAGCCATCAAGTCGAATTTCTTGCACACTTTGAATCTTTTTCTCAGGCATTAATTGTATCCGGTAATATCCCTGTTAAAAACAAGCACTGATATCCTGTAGCTTTCTAGATGATGTGAGACACATTCAAGTGATATTTTAAAAGAGTTTTTAACGCGTTAGCCGGATAACAACTCCACTTAATTCGATCATTTTTTGAATCGGGATGGACTTTATTTGACTATAGATCATGAAATTCAATACACCTGGCATCTCTGGGATAAGTAAAGGAGTGAAATGACTAAAGAGTGTGAAGAAAATAAACTTATGAATTGGACAAGCCTGAGCAAAAAGTTGACAAATAAACCACAGATTTAAGTACGAAAAAGAATCAGTTATGGCTAAAATAGTTATAGCGATTATTCAGAATGTGTGAGTAAAAAATCGTTTAATTAAGAGTTTCATTGAAGGGGGGAACTCTTAGCATAATGGCGAAAACATGGGAATTAAACCTTAGTAAGTGGCCGAAGTGTGAATCAATAAGATTTTGCTTACACCTAGAAATAAAGGAGGGCTGACAATCATGAGAGGTGGTCGGTGATATCAGCTGGATTCAGAGTGAACAATAGGTGTTGATCACTGATCAGTGAATTTTTGTTTTTTATTTAATGGACTACTTATGGTTATAAAAAACTATATATTGACTTGTCTTTGAGTAAAGTTAAGAAGCGACAAATCATATTAAGCTCGGAGAAAACTCCAAGAGTTTCGATGAATAGAAAACTATTCACCTCCCAATGGGAATAATCCATTATTATCAAGCTAATTTGATTAAACAGATCTAAGTAATTGTGTAAAAAACTCTAAGAGTTTTGATGAATTGAAAATTATTCACTTCCAGCTGGCAATGACCTTTTTACCTGATTTCAATGTATGATGTAGAATATTGTGAGAGAAGTGAAAAAAAAAAAACACACACTGAAAAAATTAGAGGAGTATCCCTCTGATGTTGAGTATGATTTATGTGAGAAAAATTGTACAGTATGGGACTTGGGCCGATATATTTTGATATGATTCGAAATGGAACTATCCTAAAACCTCAAGCCCGTCAACAAAAGTTTGACTGAGTTCTGAAAGTTTGACTCAGTATTGACGCCATAGCATACTTGTTGGTGGTGGCATTTTCTTTTTTATTACTTTAAAGTGTTTAATTACTCGACTATTACATATTCTAGTTGGAGTGTGGAATAATTTGAAGGGATATAGTAAACTTCTATTGGATAAAATATCGTATAAAAATGTCTTGTATAAAATAAAATAAAACTATATAATTTGAGTTCAGAAACCCCCTTTTATATCATTCGTCTTGGGTGGCAAATGAGTAATTGGTGGCAAATATGCCGACCAATCACCTTAATTAGTCAGTTCCATAGGCGGCAATGATTATTATTTTTTTTTTTTTTTTTAATAGTCGGAGTGTGGACTCTCTTTACAAGAAACTAAAAATAAACGCATAATCTGTTTCCATAAATAAAGACTCCGTGGCAATGTTAAATGTTAAGATGCATTTATCATGGATCACAGCACATATTACCCAACACCCGGAGAATCCCATGATTAAAGTGAAATTTCAAAAAACCTGTTTTAAGGATCTCTCCAGCACCCCATGTGGAGGGAATCGAAAGGTGGATGGTGTACACGGGAAACTGACTCTGGCCGCCAAAAGTAATAATGGAGAAAAAAGAATTATTTCAAAATATAAACCAACAAATTTGGTAGGGAAAATTAAATATGCTGATTCCCAATAGATAGGGTCAAGGGCTCTGGCATTTGGGATATGATATGATATGACATTTATTAATTGATACATGATCTTCCAATAATCATGTATACAGACTATATGAAAAGTAACAGTAAGTTGAAGAAGTGTTAATGTCTCGGTTCAGATAGTGACAGAAACTTAAGATCTGATTTTGGGGTTTCAATCCAAAATTTGGGGCAAAAAAATGAAATTGTCTTTTTTAATAAGTTAGAGCATTTAGACAAAACATAATTTTTTCGTCATCAAAAGCCTGGCTAGCTCAATCGGTAGAGCGTTTGACTCTTATGATTTGGATATCAAAAGGTTGCGGGTTCGACCCCCGCGTCGGGCTTTCATTTTTCTTTTTTTTCGCACTTTGGTAGGTTGGTGCGGTTGAAACGCCTTCATCAAAATAAGGAAAGAAGGAGCATTTTTTTGTATAGAGGAGACATTGAAAATAACTTTATTTGGTAGTAGTAAAACTAAGATAGATGGTTTGAGCAGCGATTTCCCACAGTTGATAAATCAATAATTTGGACGAAGAACCTAGAAATCCTGATCATATCAACACTTATTGATGGAGATATAAGAAGATGTTCTTTATGAGTCAGCAGACGAGTCTGATGAGGGTTTTGTTACTAAAAAGCTGTGATCCTTTCTTTTGGCAAAAAAAGTGGTCGAATCCAACCGACATAATGGAGTATTTTCTAGTTGATACTCAAGTGCGGTAAGTGATTGATTGTTTTTAACTGTTATGTTGTGAATTTCTCCAAATCAGATGCATGATAGGCATTTGTGTACTGGAGTTGAGTCGAAGGGAGTCGTCTATGAATTGATATAATTATTAGTATTTCTCAAGCTGAGGATTTCTTCTCCTTTGAGCGTTCTGCAGATCTTATAATACACCTTACGCATTTTTAAGTGAGGCATTGTAAGATCTGGAAGGAGAAGCGAATATGGTAACCCCATTGAAATAAACATAGAAAAGTCAAGCGCATTTCATTCCTCATAGAAGTTTGCATTCATGAATAGAATGGTAGGAGAGCTCTCCTTACCATCATACTCATTGATACACATTTCTAGTTCGGATAAGATACGTTTTTGAGCTTACAACTATTGGAAACTACAGTTTTCTCGTAAATTTGGTAAGATACGTCTTGGCTTAACGCCAGCCTTTGTCTAGGATACTCAGGAATTCGTTGTTGCGTGCACCATTTTTACGTACTTCTGACGGGTACGCCTTAGGTTAGCTTTGCCTAATCCCTGGAAGCCTATCTCCGAGCCGTGCCTTTTCAGTATACCCCATGCAGTAATTTTAGGGATATACTAGTTAGGGCTTCTGGCCGGTCCACCCCAGGTCTACTTGCTGAGTACCCTGAAGCATACTACATCGGAGTTCAAGCTCCTTCAGTATACTCCAGGGATTTGCTTTTGAATACGCCATTTTGGCGTACCTCTGGCGAGTATGCTTCTGATATACCTGCCGAATACTTGGTAGCATACAATTTTGGGGTTCATCCTCCTTCTTAAGCATAATCTAGGGAGAAATTTTGGGGTACACCAACTAGCGCACCTTGAACGGGACTGCTTGGGTATTCTCTCGTTTAAGCTTGATTGATATTGAAGGCAATTATCTTCCAGTATATCCCAGGCGGCTCCCCACTTCCTATATCATGATAAGTTGCTTCTTTGAAACTTCCAGCTCTAATTAATCTGATGCTTCTTCTTGGTTGTCTCTTAGCAACTCACTTCGAAAATAGCGGTTTCAGTCAATTCGGCTGCATTGTTTGGATCGCTTCTGATCTACCCATGATAATTTTGCCAAAATTTTATCATTTGTTTTCTGTTACCACATAGTCGGGTGGTATTTGTGAGCAATCCTAATACGTGAACATATGGGAACCAGAAGTTCTAATTGTCAATACTTTCATAGTATAATTTCTGATCTGTAATATGGTAGAGTTAGTAAGGGTTTGCATAATTCTGATAGGATACTCACATGAGTTCTCAGAGTTCGGTGTGAAAGCTAGATTTGATTGGAGTTAGTAATGTAAAAGCTAGACTCGATAAGTGTTAGTAAAGGTTAGTATTTTTTTGGCAAGATACTCACACGAGTTCTCAGAGTTCTGTGTGGAAGCTATAATTGGTATGTGTAAGTAAGCTATAATTGAATTGGTGTTAGTAGGGGTTAGTATTTTTGAGAATAGTACTCACATGAGTTCTCAGAGTTCTGTGTGGAAGCTAGAATCGATTGGTGTTAGTAAGGGTTAGTATAATTTTGACATTCTACTGACTCGAGTTCTCAGAAATCTGTGTGTATTCTATATTTGGTTGAAGTTAGTAAGTGTTAGTATAGTTCTCGATTGATCCACCTTTCCAATTAACTTGACATTCACGGCGGCTCCCATTTAACCCACACTGATGTTGGTAAAGTTTTGTAATCTCTATGTTTCAATAAGTCACTGAAGAACTGAGCGCCAATACAATTCCTAAATGCAAAGATAATTAGCGTGTCCTTGTCTTATTGGGAAGAAACTACCGCTATCAGAAAGGATGAATTTGACGCGATTGTAGCATGAGTGGAGCCAATGATGTTGACTATAAGTAAAAGTTTATCCATGAGTCCTTTTTCTGGTCGGAATAGTTGATTATCATCAGGTTATTTGAGTGAGGGAGTAACATGATCACAGAGCGCTTGTTCAAGAAACAAGGGGTAAAATGGTTAATATATGAAACTAAGAGATGGTATTGATTGGTGTCAGTGTAGAAGATATACTTAGCTGTGAGCGCCCTTCATGGTGATGATTGTGAGATAGATTTCTTCATTTTCAACCGATGGTTGTGTTGTAGATAACACTGGTAATATGAGAAAGGAGTCGAATTGACAAAAATTTGTACTTTTTCTTGTTTTTGTGTCAGTTCTCATCAAAAAACAGATCAAAAAAAAACACTGTGTGTATTACACAAACAAACACAAGAAAAGATAAGAGTTTAATTTGCGATGCAAGTTGATGTCTAGTACCAATATCGTGAACCAGTTCAGCAATAAAAATGTGAAATGATAATTCTTGCATAGGATTTTAGAAAGAATCAAAATTTTGTAACAGTCGGTACAGAGCTTTTGAATAGTATATCAGCTATGTTCCCGGCCAACGTTATGAATTTGAGAGACTTAGCTATAGTTTAAAACTTCGCGAACAGAGTAGCGAGCAGATTTTTTGATGGCACCATTATCAAAAAAACTTATGGACCACAAGGCTAACTTTTTTTTCGTTTGCTTGTGAGTATGTGAAGACTTCGGCAGAATACGAGGTGATTTGAACACACAAAAAGAGTCTATTCTATGTTGAGAGAGTTACGTAAGATATTACAATGTAGAGGATTGGGATATTGCATTGAGAGGGTCCCGGGTTGCATTCATGGCGCAAATCGGGTAATTCATTCAATGTCTGTATTCTCAGTTCCTTGGTATGGCTAACTAGATAGTGAGAGACATAGAGATAAGGCTATAGATCGGATGATTAGTGGAGAACGGGACGGTTAATCATTATTCCCTTGGAGGGGCATTTGTGATGAAGAATAATTTTCCGGTGTATCAATAACTCTTTAATTGTGAAAATAGTGAGGGATGAGCAAAAAGTGGCGAGCTTCTTCCGTGAGAAATCGGGTAAATGGGTGAGTCAGGCCAAGGGTAGAAAAGACGCGAGATCGGAAATGGAAAGAAAAAAAAAAAGAAAAGGGATCTCTGCTGGTTGTGCGTAAAAAAAAATAAAAAAAAGTATATGAGGAAGTCAAAAGGGCTCATCTTAATTGAACTTTTAATTCTCACCTTGGACAAATCACACAATATTCTACACAGAGATACTGTTTAATCTAGCACAGCGCAACTGATCATATATGACTACTCAATACATAACTGCACTCCCCAGTCAATCATAGATTTCTACAATACTCTATACCCAAGTCATCAACAGCAAATTAGAAAAAAAAAAAGCTTATACGTTAAAAAAATGTCATTTACAAAGTTTGACTACTTACCAACAGAGTTGAAACTTCAAATAATATACAACTCAGATGCTATCACCCTCACGAAATTATTGAGAACAAGCAAGCAGGTGAGAGAGTTGGCGTTCTACGTCATTAACGACAAGATCGCCTCGTTGACAGGTTTGAAGGAAAATGAACCGGAGTTAGTGGATACTACTTCCGCAGCATCATCAATCTCATCCCGAGAGGATTTCAATTTAAGTGCTCTATCCGGCTTGAATCTCTTGACCTCCACAAATAACAACTCAAGGTCTAGCATTATCTCACCTTTGAGTACTTCCTCTCCACATCAAAATCCTTTGACAACAGAGAAGACAAATAATATTCTCATTAGTCTTTTCTCGCCACAAAATGTCGAGAACAAAGTGGAGTTGTATGAGACGAAGTGTTTGAGTAATCTGAGCTCGAGCAATGCTACTGGACTGAATGCGTCGCCATTACTTGGTAACATCAGTAGTAAAAGCTCAGATTCTTTGGCAGATATGATGAATTGTACCAAGTCAAATGAGCTGATGATGGTCAACAACAGTAACTTAACAAAGATAGATGATATGTTAACTGAGTTGGACCAAACAGAAGACATTTACTCAACTTCAAAATTTCATAACAACAATATTCATGAGAACCTTTACAGTTGTTTTGAATTGGGTTCTTTGGTGAAGACAAGAAACCCATTGACTAAAAAAATCACACCCATCACTCCTTCGTCCTCCTTACCGTTGAACAAAACACTTCCAATGAATCTCTTGATTGATGAGGAATCTACCCACATTAGATTAACCATCCAACTCACACTTGCCAATCAGGTCACCATCTTTGACAAGACAGAGAGCTTTAAGACTGAGTGGGCCAGTAATGAGTACAAGTTTTTGATTTCGCAAAGAAGAAAGTATGGATTGATGTTCAAATTGAAAAAAGGTGATGAAATTCCTCCAAGAAGTCCGTACGACTATGAAGCAATCACTAACTACTATCTTGATATCGACAACTTCATGATCAACAACTTATATCTTCTCAAATGCGTCGAAGATTCCAAACATTAATATTATGCATTAATTCATTTCATAAAAGATGGTTAGTAAGAATGAGAAAGGCTTGTGAATGGCTTAACTCTCCAATCTTCAATATATTTTCATATCAGGTTTATTAGGTTCAGACATCACTCTGATTGGTTTTTAATTTTGGTGCTTTTTTATCACATTATATGGTCTCCAACCCATACTAATAGCATATATAAACTTTCAATTCAACAGTACATAAAAAAATAGATTTTGACGTCAGCTTTTTTAACAATTCTAAAGACATCTTGCAAACGATTGAGTTTTCTATTGACTCGACTGAATGTTATTGTAAAATTTACATCGTTAAACTTTGGTGAAAATTACGAAGGAAAAGGTGTGATAAGCAAGGTTTTTTTAGAAAGCTCAACGAATAAACTCGATTAAGAAATCTTTCATATTACTGAACATCTTTGTCGAGCATAAGAGGTGTAAAAAAATTAATTAGCTGTACATAAAAAGGGTAGAGTGAAAATGATCATAAGAGGAAATATTCTAAAAAATTGAAAACTCAAGCGAATCAAGCCTTCGACTTTGGCCCAATGATCTCCAGACGCTCTAGAGCAGAAGTTCCTAACAAAGAAGTAGTTAAAACCTCTGCATAGCTGCCGATGGAAGCATAAGGATGACTGCTGTCGAGTTGGTAAAATCATCCGGATTTTGTCTAGCAACCAGTTCAGCAATGTAATGTTAAAGTAGCTGAAGATCATTTAATCCGTAACAATGTGCATTATCTTAGGCAGCAAAGTCTTGCATTGGTAATGCTGGATAAAAATCGACATAAAAAGTCATCGTAGTGAACTCCTTGGCATGAAATCATAGACATCCAAATTTGTCAATTTGCTTTGCCAAGGGACAAATTGGACTGGTTCATTATAGACGTTATCGATGTCTTTGTGTGTGAGCTCGAAGTTATACAGCTCTCACGAAAATGGTGGCCTCTTATATGGTAATATCTCATCGTAATGTGGACGGGATTTATTCATCTTGTCCATCTCTCGGATGCAACTGTTGGGTGGTGACCAGTTCTCCCCTCAGCGTGTGGAGTACTTCATGTAAGCAATGGGATAACTTAGAACTGGCATTATAGCAGAAATCATTTAGATCACATTTCGGCTGCTATTTGGTGCAGAAATGAACTGTCCCTGATGCACCCAATAAGAGTGTGCTTCTGAAAATAGCATGTCAAAAGTCGAATAATCCAACTTAGTTTCCACTTAAACACTTAAAGGTCATCTGAGGTCGGCCCTGAATTCACAGTGGCAATGCAGTTTCCAGACAAAAGTTTATCATCAGTGTGAGCCACAATGTGTGCGTGCAGCAACACGATATCTCGGAAAATCCCGATCAATGCTAATGAAAGCTATCACAGAAAACGCCAAATTGCAGTGAAAATAAGAAGCTGAGGTAAATTAAACAATTGGGAACAGGGTCATCGGCGGAATTCTCCCCATGATCAGTCTTGTGTCGTTGATCCGTAGCTCGCATTATTACCACTCGATACTATTTGTACATGGTCTGGCCTTTCGGCAAGATCGTCACCTGTAGCCGTTTTTACAACCTTGTTGTCGCCAACCAAACAAAAGCTCATCAAAAGTGCCAAACCCAAGAAGAATAACATCACGTAAAATACAGTCCTTGGGTTCTTCGACAACGTCATCGAGTAAATCAGCAAAAACAAAGAAGGCAAGATAGCCAGCAAGAAATTCTTTAACATTGATATTCCACCCATCATCTGCCCTGCTTTGTCTAAAGGGCTATATTTGAGTACAATACTGTCAAGCATGGGATTGAACATCGACCCGAAACAGGTTATCAATGGAGACAATTTGTAGGTTGTTGAATTCTGAGCGAAAGTCAACACTATGCTTCCAAGAAGCTCACAAACTAATGATACCCGTAATATAGTTAAATCAATTTTATCCAATCCATATTTGTGATGTGCAAATTTTTGATTTAAGTATTTCAACACCGTTGGCGAGATAACAAATAGCACAAACACTTTTGAAGCCATCATAATGGTCAAAAAGTACCCAATGTCAACAGCAGTCCATTTGAAAACATAAGTAGGGTAAAGCATAAAAACCTGACCCATATAGCTAGAACCTGTTGAGAAAAATGCCATAATACAAAGCAATAACAAAAACTCATATCTTTTTCTGTAATTTTTTTTATTTGTTTCTGGATTGACCTCAGATGGGATCAATAACAACTTCATGGGCAGGAAAAAATGAAATATCAGGTATTGAAATTTAACCCAGTCTGATTTGTTCATCAAATGTGCCTTCTTTCTTTCACTATTCAAAAGATGTTCTGCTCTTGATTTGGTTCTTGCACGGTCCGATCTCGATTCAGGAAGAATGAACGTACAGAAGATCAACAACATCAGCGCGACAAAGATATTAATGTAACAAGATATCACATTTGAATGAGTATATTTGATAATCATGGAACCACAAAAGGGCCCTATTGCAAAGCCTGAAAAAAGGCAACCAACCATCAACCCCATCTTCAGAAATCGGTCTTTCTGTTCGTAAGTATCAGAAATATATGCATTCGATAATGAAAGTAACGTAAGAATGCCACCCCCAAGGCTCTCGATACAGTACGCCATGATAATCAAGTACGGGTGAAAAGTGTTCACTTTTGGATGAATCAAACTCAATAGGAGAACACGTTGAATTAACAACGTGCCAGCAACCAATGAGATCAATTTTTTGCGCCCAAATCTATCTGACCGTTCACAAATTGTTCCAGTTAGTATGGTAGCCAAGACAAAGCTGACAACAGTTCTGGCACTTTCCAATTGTGCCATGGTCTCCTGAACTTCTGGGTGAGTATTGCAAGCAACACCTTCATCTCCAGGAGACAACTTCTTACAAATCAGATTGATGATCAACTGAACATCAGAAGATGCAGAGATTCCCAGTGCAAAAGTGTAGAGAAAAATTGTGACACACAACATATAAGCGCTGGGTCTTTGAGACCACGGCAAACTCTTGTGTCTGGCTCTCTCTTCGATAAACCAAATCTCATCTTCATTCTCGACACCATCGATATCTTCACTGCCTGAGGTAGTTCTAAATACTCTTGCTTCAAAGATTACATTGCTATTGTAAAGCTTGTCGAGTTCGCTCTCCGATGTATGTACCGGCACTTTAATGTTGTGGTAATCTTCTGTGGTATAATCTGCCATGGTGATGTGTGGCTTTACATCACCAACAGCTCTGTTGTTGTTTCGACCATTCTTCTTGTTCGTATCTTTGTCTCTAGGCATATTTGAACGATGTATGATTAAGAGCTTGAAGTAGCTGATAATGGCTTGAAATAAAACAGTGCTGATTGTATGATGTAAGGTGGATCGAGGTATCGATGAGTACATAATATTATAAAGCTTTTGTTGGTAATGCTCTCAAAACTTTATCAAGTCGTGTGGCTAATCCCAGAATGATACGAAAGAGAGAACCCAATAAATAAGCGAGAGCTCACTATGTGTCTGTGATACCGAGGAAAGCTGTAGATAGGCCACAGAGAAACTCAACACAGTGTGTATAGGTGGCTATATATAGAGAGAAGACAAGAGATCGGATTGAGAGGATAATATTTACTCAAGAAGCAGGCTCCAGCTAATTCCCATTTACAATGATCACATTTCAAACAGCAAACTCACTTCCTATCGGCGAACATTGGCCAAAGCCGATTAGTAACTTATCAGTTATAGAAGCCCAATCATATTGGCATTTGTTGACTGAGTAGATAAGACAGTAGTATCGGACAAGTTGAAGTGCTTAACAACAAGTTCACATACGCAACCCCAGTCTCAATATATATCAAAAAAAATTCAAATTTTTTCAAAGGATAACATAGTCTAGGTGATAAAATTGATCTATATATGATAAGACTTGCAGTGGCGAGTGGCCGAAGAAACTTCTCCAATACCCTGAGATTACTTCGAGGATATGACGATGTTCCAGACAACGCTCCAAGGCAATCCGAAAATGAGCTGTGGATGAAGACTATACAGTCGATGGGAGGTGATAGTAGAACTACTCACAAGGAGATGGAAACGTATACTATTGAGGAGCTCGACTCCACTGATACGAAAAAAGACCTGCTGTACAAGATAATAAAGGCTTGCTCTAGAGATAATCCTTTTTTCAAGATTGCCTTCCCATTTGAAAACTTCCAAACATATTCTTCTGTTTGGTCAAGCTTAAATTACAAAAATAGACCAAAAGTTGACTCAAATCAGTCGTTCGCTGATATGCGATGTGTCAAGTTACGTGCTGGAAAAGGTGGCAATGGCGCTATATCATTTTTGCGAGGTGCTGGAAAAGCAAAAGGTCCACCAAATGGAGGAGATGGAGGAGATGGAGGGAATATTTATGTGGAAGCTGTTGGGGGTATTAACTCGTTGCACAGATTAAAAGTGAAATATGTTGCTGGAGATGGTGGAAGTGGGAAGAAAAACCAGTTGGATGGTAAGACAGGTGATCACATAGTGATAACTGTGCCAGTAGGTACGGTAATCAGGTGGTGTCCGGATCCTGCCGATATAAAGCCTCATATGTTGAACAATACCAACCAGCATTCAGTCGTTCTGAATGCTATTGGAGATCATCCGATGGATGTCAAACCAAAATATCTACAATTTTTCAGAGAGAGTTATGAGGCAGGGCACGGCTGGTTATTCAAACTGGACAAAGACGAAACATATCATAACGAAAGAGAGTATTTCACAAAGCTTGCAAAGGACATGAAACCTTACGATGTGAAGTTGTCCAAGGATGAAGTTTACTCTGACGTTTTTCCACTTGAAGGGGTGGATCTTACAGAGCCAACAACAACACCCATATTGTTGTTAAAAGGTGGAAGAGGCGGCATGGGGAATATGCATTTTCTAACCCCGACTATCAGAAATCCAAGGTTTGCCAAGCAGGGTAGAGAGGGTCTTGAACAAAACTTCATCTTTGAGTTAAAATTGCTTGCCGATTTGGGATTGGTTGGTTTACCAAACGCTGGTAAGTCCACGCTTTTGAGGGCCATCTCTAATGCAAGGCCAAAAGTGGGTCATTGGCTGTTCACCACCTTACAGCCCACTATTGGTACCATACCTTTTCAAATTGATAAGCCACCTTTCACCGTAGCTGATATTCCCGGAATAATCGAAGGGGCATCTGAGAATAAAGGTTTAGGTCTCAATTTTTTGAGACATATAGAGAGATCAGGTGGATTGGTGTTTGTGATCTCGTTGGAGTCGAAAGATTCTGTGGCCGACTTGAACATATTACTCAAGGAGATGGGACCCAAAAGGTTAGAAGGGAAGAATATTTTAATCGTGGCTACAAAAGCTGATTTGAAAGATTCACAAAAAAATTATGTAAATTTGAAGAAATATGTTGAAGAGCAAGGTTGGAAAATCGTGCCTTGCAGTCCCCTCAATAGTGAGAATGTTGAAAAAGTGATAGAGTTGATGGCTGAAGCTGCTAATAAAAATTAATCATGTACATATAATTATATAGTCATTTGTCAACAAGTATGGAACTTTTCATCGCGTTATTATGATTTTATTCATTTAATCACACCAATTTAAATAGAACTAACTTCTCATGCAACAGTACGAATGCAAAACATTCAGTTTCTCCATGGAACTTCAATCCATTACTAAATTCCTCCAACACCTCATCGAAATTTTGAGCATAATTATTTAAAACATTAGTCAACTTCGTGAATCTTTCATCATTCTTCTCCTCATTGAAAGTCTTATTGCTCAATTTCGATTCGTACTCGTTAAAAAGACTTTCATCTAACAAAACCAATGTCTTTCTCAATGAGTTGACAAAATTTGAGTACAACATGATGATTGAAAAAATCTTGTTGATCAAATTTATCATCTTGTCCATCGTCAAAAATGAATCGGTGAACACAACATTTATGAAGCTTTGTAATCTGTTGTATACGGTTTCAAACTGGAAATCAGGGTTGTCTGAATCACAATCTTCACTTAAGAATTTCTCAAAATCCTCCCAGTTTCTTTGGATTACATCATTTGATAAGTAGAACTGTAAAACATTTATGAAATCTCTCATCTTAAAATGTAAGATTCTAGCTCTCAAAATCCATTTGTTGATCTTGTTGCTTTTATAACTATATCTCCAAAACTTTTGATAACATATTTCTTTCCATGATAGTTCCAAAAGTTTATCAATGAATTTGATAATCATGAGATGCCTCAAAATGAGTTCATACTGAGTCAGGAAAGACTCTGTTATTATCAAGTTTAATGGGAATGGTAAGGATATTTTGAAATTGAGTCTGTTTATGGCATAGTTGTCAGTCTTGGTATGTGTGGACGACGAGTGCTTGGCATCTCGTTCGGATTCCAAAGTCTTGTTCAAGAGATTTCTTAAGAAATTCATATTGGTGGATGATAGCGCTTCCTCGGCATCGATTGGCTTGACATTGAGAATTTCTAGTAAATAATCATAAACATTCTCACTCTCCAAACTGAGCTGTAACAAGTCGAAAACTAGCTTTCTTGTCGACATTTCACGACTGCTAGCATTGTTGTCTTCTTCAGAACCAAACGAAGAGTAAAAGTGCCTCAATAGAGTCGCCTCAGATGCTAGGTTTCTATTTTTCTTCAACTCGTTCACAGACAAGTTTAAAAATCTGTTGAAATTATGATTGTCGTCTAGGAAATAAAACCTTTTCAAATTTTTCAAAGTGAAGCCTATGTTCAATCCATTGAAGTAGAAATCGGTGATAAGCTGATTTGATCTTTTGAAGGCATTCTCAACTTGTAAGTACAAATCCCGATCATTTAAAGATGTGATTCCAATAGACTCGGTGGGTATCTCATCAACTTTGATGCCACACTCTTTCATGATGTTGAGGTATTTGCCTGTAAGCAACACTTTGTACTGGAATTCCCTTTTCAAAAATTGTTCAATAAGCCCTTCCTTCCTCAACGTAAACTTCTGATCCCAGTAAGACTCCGTATAGACAGGAGTTCCCGCATCATTGCTTATCTTGATAATGAACTCGTCATGTGGGTCATTGAACTCACCCCGAAGAAGCCAACTGTTGAGCATGCTGATATATTCTGCGCTTACGTTGTCGAAGAGCACCGTCAAGAAACCAGAGGAAACTGGGTCACCTTTGACAGAATTTAATCTCTTCTCTATTATCTTCAATATCAATCCACCTTTCATGACTTTACTGTTCCCGGAATGAGAATGCAAATTTATTGTTCCCGTTTGCCTCAAGTCATTTTTTATATCCAGTATTAAGCTTTGAAAATTATCACCCATTTGATGAGAACGCTCTTGGTTTTCATGATGAATGATAACAACTAGTTCATGGCAATGTGCAAGTTTGAAATATATTCTTTCATTCAAGTGTTGCTCTAATAATCGAAGAGAAAAAGTTGTATCGAGATTGAAACTTTGTTCTATTTCTATCAAAATGTCCCAGTACTCTTTCAATACATGACGAATTTCAAAGCATAAAGATTGAGTGATCTTCCCATTTTGCTCATCGTCGTACTGTTCAACAAAAGCGTTTAAACTGTAATAAAAAGTGCCCAACTTGGCAAGCCGTTTCGCCACTTCTGTTAAAGAGAGGTCTAAATGCTTCGTGACGTTGTAGTTTGGACCGCTAATGCTGTCTAAAGTTGGATCAAACTTCTTACTATATCTGATATAATTTCCCTCTAGACCTATGAAAACATCCATAAGATCTAGGAAAACCAAGGCTTCTCGCACCTTCATATCTTGTATCTCGTTTATCGGATATCGTGTGTAGCCTTTTTTGGTATTTTTGGATGATAGCGGTGGTTGATTTATTGATTTTGAAGTTATATGAGAAAAATCTCCATGTAGTTCAATCACATCACCAGGCTGTTGAAAGTTGAAATGATGTTAGTAAACCGATATTACCATTTTAGCATGTTCATAATAAAGAGTACTTACCTCCACATGAGTAGCTGTCATTTTGCGATGTTTACAAGTCAAAACCAAATGACACAAACACGTCTTGATCTCTTCTTGTGTTTACCTTTTTCATCTTTTGTTTTTGTGTAATCAAAACATATCTAGATTACCATATTAGGATATTACTCGAAATAGAAGAATAATGTGCTAAGGATAAATTTTATCATTTTTGTAAAAAAAAAAAAAAAAAATTTTCTTTTCTTTAAAGGAGATGAGATAAAAAATTATTTTGATAACGAGTAAGATATACTCTGAAAATTTCAATTGGATCATAAGAAATAATGGGGAAGAGAAGAACAGCAGCTGTATTGCCTACGAATATCGTTTTGTTACAAAATGTTGTGCGGAGAGATCCAGAATCTTATCGTGAAGAATTTTTGCAGCAGTATTCTCATTATGAATCCTTAAGGGATATCTTTTTATTAGATCCATCGTCTTCAAATGACTCTACAGAATTTGGAGAATTAATAGGATTTGTAAGTGCAGTTTGCTCATGCTACCCAAAAGAGACGCTGGACTTCCCAGCTGAATTGAAACAAATTTTGTCTCAAAATCATAGAGATTTAAACCCCGAGTTGAGAGAGAAGATTATACAATGTTTGACAATGTTGAGAAATAAGAAGGTGATATCTTCTGAATCGTTGATACAGACCCTTTTCCCATTGTTAATCGCTTACTCATCTCACATTGCGCAAGTTGGCCTGCAAGCGAAACAATTAAGAAGACAAGTCTATACCACATTGGTGAGTTTGTTGAAGAATGTCAACTCTGGTACTCGTAATCAAAAGTTGAACAGATCAACACAAGCGTTACTTTTCAATTTGTTGGAAGAAGAGTCTTCGAATTCACAAGGTTTATGGGCCACTAAATTAACTAGAGAGTTATGGAGAAGAGGTATTTGGGATGATTCTAGAACAGTTGAAATTATGACACAAGCAGCTTTACATAGTGATCCTAAAGTTTCCATAGCTGGTGTGAAATTCTTCTTGGGTGCTGACAAAGAAAGAGAAGAAGCTTTCGAAGAGGAAAGTGATGATGATGAGGTTGATGTTTCAGCATTAAAGCATAAGCTGGCAATGAACAAGAAATCAGGAAAGAGGAGCAAAAAAATAGAGGCAGCTACGAAGACAATTAAGAAAAAAAACAGTGCCAAACATTCAGCCACATATTTGAATTTTTCAGCTATTCATCTATTGAGAGATCCTCAAGGTTTTGCAGAATCTTTATTTGATAACCAATTATCATCCAAAAATGCTAATAAATTTGATTTGGATCAAAAGATTTTATTGATGAACTTGGTTTCAAGATTGGTGGGAACCCATAAGTTGACAGTTTTGGGAATATACTCTTTTTTCTTGAAATACTTGACACCGAAGCAGAGGAATGTTACTCAAATCATGGCTGCCGCTGCTCAGGCATCACATGATTTGGTGCCCCCTGAGTCGATCAATACAGTTGTTAGGAAAATTGCAGATGAGTTCGTGAGTGATGGTGTTGCCGCTGAGGTGGCATCTGCTGGTATTAATACCATCCGTGAGATATTGTCAAGAGCACCATTGGCTATTGACTCTACCTTATTACAAGACTTGACGGAGTACAAGGGATCCAAGTCCAAGCCAGTTATGATGGCTGCTAGATCGTTGATCTCATTGTATAGAGAGGTTGCTCCAGAGATGTTGTCAAAGAAAGATAGAGGTAAAATGGCTTCAATGGAAATCCAAAGACACGAGAGAGAAGGCTTGCCACAATTTGGTGTTGAAACTAGCACTGTTACATCTATTCCTGGTTTGGAGTTGTTGGCCAAATGGAGAAAAGAACAAGGAATGACTGTAGATGATGAAGACGATGAGGCATGGACGGTCAAAGCAATGGCTGAAAGCGAAGACGAAGATGATGACAATGATGGATGGAAAGATGTCAAGTCCGATGGCGAAATTAACATTGATTCAGATGATGATAATGCTAAGAAACATCTTGGAGCAGGTGATGAAGACTCAGATCTTGATCTTTCTGATGATGAGGGTCCGGAAACTAAGAAATCCAAGACGAAGCCACAAGTGGCAGAAAAGAATGATGATGCACTCACACAATTACTATCTTCAAGAGTTTTAACACCTGCTGATTTCGCCAAATTGAAGGAGCTTACTGCTGAGGCTGGATTGGAAAAAGTTATGGGAGCTAGAAAACTGCACAATGAGGATGAGGTTATTTCGACATCTTTGGTTGGTGCCTCCAAGTTTAAGCAAATTAGAGAAGAGAGAATCGCTCATGCCAAGGAAAATAAAACTGATGAGAAACACGGTTCGAAGAAGGGTATGAGAGATCCTACTACACATTCGACGACGAATAGAGAAAAGGCTAGAAAGAAGAATTTCGTCATGATGATTCACAAGAAACAAGTTCAAGGTAAACAAAAGATGAGTTTGAGGGATAGACAGAAGGTTTTACAAGCACACATTACCAAACAGAAAAAGAAAGGTTTTTAGAAGACATGGCGGAATATCTTATATATGTAATATGCACAAATTACTCATTATATGGATTTATTATTGTAACTAATTTATCTAATGATGTTTTTTCTTATGTTTGAATTTTTTATCAACCACTTGACCGTGTTTTCTCTTATTAATTTTCAGTCTTTCGCCATAGTTTTCCCTCTCCATATCCAGTAATGCTTCTCTTCTAGCTTTAGTAACAGAAGTCAAGATATCCTTGATAACTTTGTTATCAGTGACAGCCTCGAACTTGTCCATTTTTTTATTAATTCTCTCCTCTATGCTTAACACTCTGGTGACATCTTTTTCAGTGACAATACTAATAGCCTCACCTTTCCTTCCAGCTCTCGCAGTTCTACCAACTCTATGAATGAAATCATCTGGATCAGCGGGTATGTCATAGTTGATAACCAACTCCACCGTTGGAATATCAAGACCTCTGGAGGCGACATCTGTAGCAATCAAAATTCTAGCTGCTCCAGCTTTGAAACGATGCAAAGAATTTGTTCTCTCAGATTGTTGCATGCCTGAATGCAACGAAGCAACCCTTAATTCCATATTTCTCAAGGTCCTTCTCAAAATCTCAGCAGTGAGAGTCTTATTGACAAATATAATGGCTGTCTTTTCAAGGTTCTCTGGTAAGGTCAATATTCCGTATAAGTAGGATTCTCTCACATAAGACGGTACAAACAAGTACTCTATCGATAAAGTTGAGGGAATTGCAACGTTGTCAACTGTATCCACCTCGTGAATGAATACTGGTGGTTTACCATTTGGCACCGGCCTCTCTTTTAATGCTCGTACTGCATCAGTCACGGTAGCAGTAAACAACAAAGTTTGTCTATCCTCAGGCTTAGGTAATACTGAAAAACATCTTTGCAAATCTCCACCAAATGAGTTACTCAACAATCTATCAGCTTCATCCAATACCAAATATTTGACTCTTCTTAACCCACATATTGTGTCTTCCCCACTGTGTATTATATGATCTGCTAATCTTCCAGGAGTAGCAATGACGAAATGGGGCTTACTTTGCAATTTTAATGCTTGTTCGACAATATCTTCCCCGCCTACAATAACAGCCAATTTAAGATTCATATTGGCCCCTAACACGGCAAATTGTTCCGCTATTTGCAAAGCCAACTCTCTCGTTGGCGTTAAGACAAGTCCAAAAATCGCTGATGGGTCCTCTGACCATTGTGTTAACATTGGAGCTGCAAACGCTATCGTCTTACCAGAACCAGTCTTAGCTCCCCCTATACAATCATGACCCAGGAGAATCTTGGGTATACAAGCCTCTTGAATGGTTGTCGGTGTGGTGATCTTCAAGTTGCTTAGTGTTTCTTGAAGCCAGAGCAGTGTTCCTAAGCTTTTGAAATCTGTTGGCATTTTTTAAAAGTTTGTTCTGTAAATGTTCTTTAGATGTTCTCTCAATGCTCTTTGTATCTCACCTCATCTGAAGTGTTTTTAAAATTTTTTTTATTTTTTACTGTTTTTTTTTTTTTCCTTGTCTGTGTGGACCTGGATTCATCTACTTCTGTATCTACATCACATTAGAAATTTTTAATTTCACGTCAGAAGTGATATCACCGATATTGTATTCGAAGAAGGAGGGCTGAGTTGATGAGCATTTTTATAAATCTTTCATGCCTTATTTAACAGTTTGCTTTCATGAGCAAGATGTCGTAGCTACTACATCTCAAAACATTGCTTTTGGAAAGAGTGACAATTGTAAAACATACGTACTTATACATTCAACTCATCAACATATTAACTGCCCAGTCTACACTGAGAGTTCTCAAGTCTGTATAAGTTTGTCCAGTACCGACAAATAAGATGGGAATTCCCGTGGCATATACCATATTCACCATACTACCGATCAAATCCCCCACAGTATCACACTTGGAGATAATAAAGCAATCCAATTTTCTACCAGCACCAAACAGCTTGTTGAAATTTTGAGCTTGCATGACCGAATCAGTACCTACCAATGCCTCACCAACCATGATGATCTTATCAGGATTGGCAGCCTTGGCAAATGACAGCAATGGAGCCATCAATTTGCTGTCATTGTGACGTCTACCTGCAGTATCCATAAGCACAATGTCAAACTTCTTTTCCTCAGCGTACTTAATGGCGCCTTTAGCAATTTTAGAGACCAAGTCCGCACCTCCATAACCTCCTTCAAACAACTCGACGCTTGTTGTTCCCAGTTCAGCTGTCAATTGTTTCAAGTTGTTGACATGAACTCTCAATTGTTCAACAGCGCCAGATCTGAAAGTATCACAAGCAGTTATTAAAACTTTGTAATCATTTTGCAAAAGCCAGAAAGCTAATTTTGACAAATTTGTGGATTTTCCAACACCGTTAACACCAACAACTGAGATGACGTAAGGGATGTTGGCCTTACGCTTCGCCTGAATCTCGTTCAACAAATCAATAGAAGTGTTGGGGGTCAACAAAGTGGTCAAAGCGTCAGTCAATGCACCTTTAGCTGTTTGCTCCAATGAGGTGAATGACTTTGTTGTAGTGCCAACTAATTTTTTTTCAACGTTCAAAACAAGATTTCTTGCCACTTCAGGTGCGACATTTTTTTTGATCAAGTGATTTATCAAATTTTGGCCTAATTGATTGACATCTTCCTTACTGATTTTTTTACCTCCAAGATAGTTTCTTAAAAATCCCAAAGATTTGGACCCACCAGTGGAACTTGATTCCACAGATGCTTGTTTCTTGTTTTTGTTCGAGTTAGACAATATCCTATCCATCTCATCTCCCAAGTCCCTGACCAAAAACTCGCCAGATTTGGTCTTGTTTCCAAAGGTCGATTGATTACCAACCAGCAGTTGTAATTTAGTGTTTTGTAATGGTGTTTGACCATTGTTTTCTTCATCAGCGGCAGCTGAGAAATCTAGCACCGCGTCTCCTCCTCCATTATCACTATAATCTTCAATGATACTTCCGTCTGCACCCCATTTTCTGGATTTTTTGGCATTCTTCTTCTGTATCAATTGCTGCTGCTGTTGCTTTTTCGTTAATTTTGAATGGCTATTGTTGGATTCAATGATATCGGTTGGTGGTAAAGTGCTGTTATTGTTGGTATCAGAAGTATTATTATTATTGATGTTGTACTGCTGTAATTGAATTTCAAAGAACTTCTCAAATTTTGAAAATTCTTCACTTTCAAAGTCTATAAGATTGGAAGGATTAGATTTCACATTCATGTTTATCTCTTCATCGAACAACTCCACGAATAATGTTTTTAACTTCATCAATAGATCTTCTGTATTGTGCAAATGGATCACCGAAGGGTATACGACGATGAAAAATAGACTTGGAGTTATCGACCTGAGATATTTAATTGAATATCCATCACCGTTGTAGACTTTTACTGTGTCTTCAGTCAAGCTGTTGTCATCATCTTCATTTGAGCTTTGATTATTGATCCCGATCAAGTCTTCTCTTTGAGACACAAATGTAGTGGAGATGAAGTTGTTGATCGCTTGTTCAGGCACACGCCTCAGTTGATACTTGAAGAGAACTTCTCCTGATCCAGAAAAGATTTGGAACTGCTCTATCATTTTTAAATTGGGATCGATATTTAGCTTCTATAAGGAGATATATATATCACCTCCCAGTATACGACGCAACTGCTTTTTTTTCTTTAACGAAAAAAAAGATCAAATAAATAAATTGACAAAGCCCTGCCTACTACTACAAATACAACTGCCATTTTATGTAAGAGATTAATGACAGTGGTAACATATAATACCAGCTCAAATTATTAATCATGGAACAAGCTTGCATCAAGAATTTTGATAATAGCTGGCTTGCAGACACAAGCAATGAAAAGGAGCTAAGTTTATAGTGCTGTAGATGAAATGAATCAATAAGAAAATAACATGTAAATCAGTTCATTTAAATTATAATAAAACCTTCTCAAGAACAACCAAAAAATCCCACCAAATAAAAATTAAAAAATATAAAATAACAATATGTACAAACATCAGAGCCATCTCCTGCCTACATATCGTCGAACATACCATTAACAGCCTTGTAGTTGATCTTGGCACTTTTTTTCTTCATCACCACCTTGATGGCCTGTGCTCCACCCATGGCCTTCAAGCTCTCAGCAACACCTTCATCAACCATATTGTTGATAATATCTGCATCGTCATCCTCTTGTTTCTTGACCTTTCTCTTCTTAGGTCTGCCATGCCCCACAGCGAGATCTGCATCTTCTTTGAGTCTCTTTTGCTGTTGAGCTATCAAGTAATCTCTGTTCAAACCATGCCACACTCTTGTTTTCAAGGCGGATTCTTCTTCTGTTAGTAAGAAATCGTCAATTTCTTCATCATCAACATCTTCGAGGTTAGTTGGGTCTGAGGACACCTTTGATAACAAATCGTTAGTGGTCACTTCTGGGAAATGGAAAACAACTTTTTTGCTTGTTGTGGGTTTTGCCTTGAGGGTCTCCTCCATTTTTTTGTAAATGCCTTTTTGCTTTTCACTAATTCTTTTCAATTCAGCGTTTATTTCAATTTCGGTCAATGATCCATCTCTGAATACGCTTTGAATACTTTCATCATAATTCTTCAAATCAGAACTGTCATCAACTCTTTGCAAATTCTTGAGCAATTTTTCATCTTTTTTCCTATTGATTGTAAAAGAAGGAGGATTTATCGTTTCCACTGGTATGGATTCCCTGAATTCCTTCACAGTGAGTTTACCATTGTTAGTTTTTTTGAATTCATCCAATCTTTTTTGTAATGTTACTTCGGCAACGTGAGACACAGCAACCAATTCTGTGTGAGATCTACGCATGTTGTTCATTCTAGCTGCCAATATGACACAAGCACCAGCTATACCTGCAGGTCTTCTCCCTTGATCGATCCAGTCAGCAGCCATTCTATGGCATAATTTGACGGCATCCTTGATGATCTTGAGTTTTTTGTCACCAAAGTCCAATTGTTCGGCAAAACGCAGAATAAATAACGATGGATCAGTCAATGGGAGGTTGACAATGTGTAATATCTTTACCAATCTCAAAAATGTAGCACCAACAGCAAACACTGAAACTTGTATACGTGCTGAGAAATCAATTAACATATGTTCTGTCTTTTCTTTACGACAAGCAACGTATAGACAAGCTGCATATACAACTTGGGATTTACGACCTTGCACAAAGCTATTTGTGAGCGCTAATGTGAACCAGAAAAATGCAGATTCTGCAATGTAATCAGCGATATGAAGAGACCTAGCAATATCTTTGATGTTTCTCTTTGCCTTCATCAACGTTTGTTCTCTAGAATCCATCGAATTCCTCCCCAAATTACCACCGGCAGCTCTTTTTTGGTCTGCTCCAACAAATGAACCTTGTACCGTGGCAGCACCATTTGACAGCTCACTAAATTGAACTTCGGAAACGATGGGGTTTTCCTCTTGTACAAGACCACACTCTATACAGGCGACATCCGCTGATGGAGTGTTAATGTCTCTTAAAAACAGAGTTCCTCCACAATTCTTACATTTTTTCTCTTGTTTTTTCTTCGGAGCCATCTTTGTGTTGATAAGTAATGGTTTGGTATTCAGTGATTTGTGTGATTAAAGTATCTGGTGATCGTTCTAAAGAAGTTGATTGGGAATTCTGGAGTAAAAGGAAGATCTCTTTGAACGGGTTATAATAGTTGATCGATTGAAAGTAAATGATAAGCTCTTGTTGTTCTTGTTATTGTTGTTGTTATGTATTTAGTAAAAAGAGAGACAAATTTATTAGAATTTCTTTCCAATTTTACACTACTATTACTTCTGTTATATATATATATATATACTCATGCTAAAATTGATCCACAATCAAAGATATACTCACCGCTAACAATACCACCACTGTCATAGTCAATACTATCAATGTAGGTGCAGGATTAAAAATCTTGATCTTTTGATTTATACAATGTTCCACCGTTTGAAAATAGTTATAACCACCAAGTATTATTGAGGATAAGGCCAAAATTGCAAACAATACGCCAGTGGTTATGATATATGTTGAGCCATGGGTGAAACCAGCATCCCCGTCATCATCATCATTACCATTTTCATTGCTACTACTCGTGTCAAACCTATAATTCAACATGATGGCAACACTAGTGAGCACCAAAGTGCCTGCAAACCTTATCCAGCTCAACGTGGTACGCTCGGACAGTAAAGCATCCCGTGGCTCTGAAGTTCTGTTCTCTATCACTAATGTGGTGGGAAAGTTCTCAAATGTGGATAGTAATCTATCGGTTTCTGACATTTCTTTATTTGATATCAATTTGTTTAATGATGATTTTATAAAAAAATGGTTTGAAATGATTTAAGCAACAAAAACTTATCTTAATTAACAAGAAGAAGAAAAAAAGACACAATCAATACTCTCTTTCAAAATTGAAAAAGTGTTAGCGCCGTTTGATATATAAATATAGTCGAATTGATATATCTAGTCCACCACTCTGTTCAAAGAATACTCCATTTTCACTTTTGTATACTACCGATAAAAGGGGAATAATCAGCTTAAGGGTCCAGAAGAGAAAGCTCTATAGTCTTGTGTTTTTTTTAGGTCTCCTTATAGCTTTATTCACTTTACCGCAGTTGAGAAAATTTGAAACTTATTCTACCTGAAAAGCAGTTTTAATTACGTCTATTTGACTTAGTTGTACTTCTAGTCGAAGTCTCCATAAAAGACCGGATTCACAGTTTTTCGAACCTAATTATATATTTAGATGGGTTTTGAAATTCCCTTTTTTCAAGTTAAAAAAAAAAACATACAATTTATATGGGAGAACTTGGTCAAAGTTGAGATCTTTGAGTTGACAAGTACATCATCTTTGACTCATGAGCCACTGTTATATTAGTAGTAATAGTAGTTGTATCTTTCATTAAATCATTTTAAATGGGTAACTTTTAATAATTTCTATGGCGTGCACTTTGTATTAATAGTAACCGTCTTTGGTTCTTCTTTTTTATAAAAAAATTGAAAAAAAAAAAAAAAATTTTTTTTAAAGAGAAGAGAAGAGATTAATAATCTAAGTCATATTAGTATAGATTATCATTATCTTCTAATACATATCAAATGTCGAACTACACACAGTTACAGGTGGATGATACAAAACCCCAAGTGGCCACAGTGTTATGTTGCAACTGTGGTGTCCCTATGGACGGTTCCACTGGGATGGTGATGTGTTATGATTGTATCAAGTTGACAGTGGATATCACTAATGGGATACCAAGAGAAGCTAATGTCTCTTTTTGTAGAAATTGTGAGAGATTTTTACAACCACCGGGACAATGGATTAGAGCAGAATTAGAATCTAGAGAATTATTGCTGTTGTGTTTAAGAAGATTGAAAGGTTTAAACAAGGTGAGGTTGGTGGATGCAGCTTTCATTTGGACAGAACCACATTCTCGTCGTATTAGAATGAAGTTGACAGTTCAAGGTGAAGCTATGACTAATACTATTATACAGCAGAGCTTTGAAGTGGAGTACATTGTCGTTGCCATGCAATGTCCAGATTGTGCTAAATCTTATACAACAAATACTTGGAGAGCAGCCGTACAGATCAGACAAAAAGTTCCTCACAAGAGAACTTTTTTGTATTTGGAACAATTGATCTTGAGACACAATGCTCATGTTGATACTGTATCCATCAAGGAGTCCAGAGATGGGTTGGATTTCTATTATGGACAAAGAAATCATGCAACAAAAATGATTGATTTCTTGAGTGCTGTTGTTCCAGTCAAATCCAAGAGATCTGAGGAATTGGTTTCTCAAGATATTCATTCCGGTACATCCTCATATAAATTCTCATATTCGGTTGAAATCGTTCCAATCTGTAGAGATGACTTGGTCATATTACCAAAGAAGTTGGCACATTCAATGGGTAATATTTCAAGAATTGTGTTATGTTCAAAAGTGACAAATACCCTTCAATTCATCGATCCAACCACATTGCAAATAGCGGATTTGACTCCAAGCGTTTATTGGAGATCCCCATTCCCTTCATTATCAGATGCCACCCAACTTGTTGAATTCATTGTTTTGGATGTCGAACCAACAGGTGAAACTAAGGGTAGACATGTCTTGGCAGATGTTACCATAGCCAGATCAGCAGATCTCGGCTTGAATGATGCCACCTACTACGTAAGATCTCATCTTGGTGCTCTTTTGCATCCTGGTGATTCTGCACTTGGTTATTATACCGTCAATGCCAATTACAACTCTGACTTATGGGATAGTATGGACTCGGGAAATTTACCAGATGTTGTATTGGTAAAGAAACATTATGCCAGAAAATCTAGAAAGTCTAGAAATAGACAATGGAAGTTGAAGAGAATGGCAAGAGAACATCAGGATATCGTTGCCAATGATGACACATCAAGAGCTGCAAGACAAGAAGCTGAGAGAGCTGAAAGAGATTACGAACTTTTCTTACAAGAGTTGGAGGAAGATGCCGAATTGAGACAAGCAATCAACTTGTATAAAGCTGGAGATGAAGCCGCTGGTAAAAAGCCTGCTGCTGTTGAAGAAGGTGCCATGGATGAAGACGATTATAGTGATGATGAAGATGCTCCTATAATCGAGCTTGATGAGTTGTTGGATGAGTTGGATGACTTGACATTGGCTGATGCAGATGCTGCTCCCCAAACATCTGATTGATTTTCTTGAGATTTTTCTACCTGGAGCACATGGGTTGAATTTTGTCACTGTAAAATATTAAGAACAATTATAATCGGGTGTATAAGTGTTAAAAATTGGTTTATAGCATTTTCTGGTTTTGTTATCTATCTAATGATAATACACATCAAAAAAAAAAAAAAACATCAACAAAAGTAAAAATAGAAAAAAAAAATAACATATAATGCACGTTATAAGTGGCGTCTGTCTCTAACTTCAATTTGATACTACATACAACGTTGGCGAATTCTCACAAGATGAGCAATCCAGTTCGATTTGGAACACCACAGTCTGTTATTGATTCATCTTTTTTCCAAAAATTATCCGAGCTCAAGTTGAACGATTATAAATTGGATACTTCCTCCAAGACGTTATACGGCTCCTTCTCATATACATCAATTGGAAAGGAACAAGATTCGGTATTATCATTGAATGACCTGAGTTTCGATTCCAAGGAAATCTATGCTCAAACACTGTAAGTCCACTTATTTCATTCCTAATTTGCTCGAACAAGCTGTCATACGCTATGTTCTCCCGCAAATGATAAGAAGTAAGGTTTTAAAACTAACCGCGTGTCTCTTATGACATCAATACAGTCCCACGGTTTCAACATATATTTCTACTGGTTCAATTATAAATGTCAACACCATTGAAGACTTCAAGAAGATCAACAAGTCGGAATTTCTCAAAAGACAAGGACAAATCATATACGATGCTATTCTCGACAAGTCCATATTACTGGATCCTTCAAAATTGTTCAGTTTCTCCATGTTGTCGTTCTCAGATTTGAAGAAATATAAATTTTATTATTGGGTCAACTTCCCTCAATTACATTCGAATTGGAACATTTCGAATCTTGTGCTAACCCACGAGTATGATGAGCTCGTAGAGAGATATGTGACAAGTGGAGATCGCGTATTCATTATCGATCAAAGAGACCTTACAACGGTACCATTTTCCAATTTGGGGAATTTCCCGCCCGAAGCTGAAAATTTACTCATAGGGCTTTTCATTACAGGGTCCCCTGAGAATAGATTGTCGTGGGAATTGCGAAATTTATTGACCGCACTATCGATATACGGTTATCGTAAAGTGAAGGTGTTGCTTTCAAAGGGAAAGGATAGAAATATGTTATACACTTTCGAAACTGAGGAAACAATCACGGATGTTCCTAAGATAACAGGATGGGAACGTACTAATGAGGGAAAACTTGGCCCCAAATTGGCCGATTTGGGTTCATTAATTGATCCCGTGCAATTGGCGGACCAGGCTGTTGATTTAAATTTGAAATTGATGAAATGGAGAATAAGTCCTCAAATTGACTTGGATATTATCAAGAAGACCAAATGTTTGTTATTGGGAGCGGGTACTCTCGGGTCATATGTTGGTCGTGCCTTATTGGGATGGGGGGTTCAAAATATCACTTTTGTCGATAATGGGAAAGTATCTTTCTCTAACCCTGTTAGACAACCACTTTTCAAATTCACGGATTGTTTACATGGTGGTTCTCCCAAGGCTACCACCGCTGCTATGGCTTTAAAAGAAATTTACCCATCGGTGAATTCAAAAGGCTACGATTTGGAAGTTCCAATGGCGGGACATCCAATTAATAATGAATCTAAACAGATGAAGGATTATGATACCTTAGTCAACTTGATCGAGTCGCACGATGCCATTTTTTTGTTGATGGATTCAAGAGAGACAAGATGGCTTCCAACTGTAATTGCCAATTCCAAAGGCAAGATAGTGATCAATGCCGCGTTAGGATTCGATAGTTATCTCGTTATGAGACATGGTTGCATCAGCAAGGATTTGATTAATGAAGATGATAACAGTTCACTGCCACCACCACCAAGGTTGGGCTGCTATTTCTGCAACGATGTTGTTGCTCCATCAGACAGTTTGACCGATAGAACGTTGGATCAAATGTGCACCGTGACGAGACCTGGGGTGGCACTTATTGCATCTGGCCTTGCTGTTGAGTTGCTCGTTTCTTTGTTGCAACACCCACAAAGGCAGTTCGCCCCTGCTTCGGTTGATCCAAAGGACAAAAATGCCGTCATCTTAGGTGCTGTGCCTCATCAAATCAGAGGCTTTTTGCATAGTTTCAACAATATCAAGTTAGAAGCCCCAAATTATCAATACTGTTCAGCTTGCTCGTTAGCTGTCATCAAGGGTTATGTTGATGGTGGTTGGAATTTTGTGAAATCTGTGTTGAATGACTCCAAACTATTAGAAGAATTGACGGGACTTGCTGAGGTGCAGCGAAGAGCTGAAGAGGTTAATCTTGATTTCGATTTAACCGACGACGATGATGATGAATTCAGTTAAATAATACATTTTTATTTTTCAAAGATGATTTTCTGGTTTATGTAATGAATGACAACACTTATTTTGTATTAACAAAGACAATAAAAAAAAGAACGATAAAATGAAAATATCACTAAATACACAAGTGATAGTTAGTTGCTCAAACAATCAAAATAAAAGGTAGCAAGTGAACTTTTCAAATAACTTTCCCAACAACAGCACCATCAGCGTGATGCTTTTCGGTATCATCAACCTTTCTCAAAGACTTGCCACCTTGAATCTCACCTAAAAGCGCAGCAAGTCCACCAGCTGGAACTGCCACTGGGGCTGCTGCTGCAGAACTTGAAAAGTCTCCAGCTGGTGGTGGTGGAGGTGGGGGAATAGCCATGATAGGAGGAGCTGGTGGTGGTGGAGGTGGTGGTAAAGTTGTTGATGCTGCAAATCCATCTGGTAATGGAGGCAGAACAGACACATCAGAAGCTCCTGGAGCATCTGAAGATGGTAATGGAGGCGGAACAGGAGCACCCGATGGAGGCAATGGAGGTGCAAACCCATTAGAGCTCTCGTCACCAGGTAAAGATGGTGCAAATCCATTTGGGAGAGGTGGTGGCAACCCATCTTCACTTACAAGTGACTGTGTTGCTGCATCTTCAACAGCTGGAGCCTCTGGAGCGAGTTCAGTGGGTAAAGGTGGTGCCAATGGAGATTCTTCTAATGAAATTGCAGATGACGTAAATCCATTGGGAATTGGAGGTGGCAATTGTGCTACCGGCATTTCATATCCACTCGGAAACAGAGCAGCAGCAACTGGTAAAGCTGGCGCATTTGGTACTGGTGGCAGTATCTCGGTTGGTGGAGCTCCCGCTGAAACAGGAGTTGTCCCTGAGGTAGATGGAGGAGTGGTGTAATCATCATCCAGATCAGATGTATTGGCAGTTCCATTAGCATCATCCGATTTCAGTGATGCTACTACATCTTCCGGCTCATTAACCAGCTCACTCACTTCAGGAACAGGTGCATTTGGTTGTTGCTCCGTAAAGGAGGGTTGTGTTCCAGGAGCCAGCGACTCGGCCACCGGTGAAACATGACTAGGAACTGATCCACCACCAAATAAAAGACTTGCCAAGTGGGCAGGACCTCTCAATGGAATAGCGTCTTCCTCATCTTCCTCCGAAGCTTGTTCATCCCCCCAATCATCTTCATCGTCACCGCTTGGCTGACCTCTTTGTGCTCTTCTTTGAGCCTCGGCCGCGCCTTTATCGAAGGCAGGAACTTGTGGCTGTTGAGAAGACGACGATGACGTGCGAGACACTTCAGGCTTGAAAAATGGATTGGATTTTTGAGGTTGTTCAACCAGCTGTTGCACTGGTTGTGGTGGGGCCAGTTTTTGCGCCGATTGTTGTGTCGTCTGTGGAACAGACTGCTGTGCTTGTGGAACCAGTTGCGGCAATTGCAGTTGTGTTGGCTCGTGAGGGATGGGTTCGGTAGTTCCAGGATTGAAAAACGGATTGTAGGAATGAGATGTAGACCTCTGTGCAACTTCTGATGATTCGACCTTTGGAGGAGCAACCTGTTTGGATGCAGAACTTAGGCTGTTGTCCTCTTCATCAGATTCGCTGCCCTTGTTTTTCATTGCCTCCATCTCTGCTTTTAATCTCGCAATTTCAGCTTTTCTTTCTGTCCTCTTTCTCTGTCTCTGTTTCTCTTCTTCTTCTAACCTTGCTTTCTCTGCTAACAACTTAGAAAGCTCCAGGTCGTCCTCGTCTTCCGATGAGTCTTCTGAATGTTTAGGAACAACCATTGCAGGTGAAGATAAAGTAGATGTGCTTCTTCTAGCTGCGGGTGCAGGTGGTGGGGAAATCTCACTTATTGGAGTCTTGGGCTTTGGTGAATCTTCTACTGATGTAGGTGTAGGCAGCGCAGTTTCTGTTGCTGAGGAACCGATTGGCAATTTTGAATCCAGAACCTGAGCATTCGAGGATTTGTTCCGCTTGATGCCAAGCTTTGCCAATCTTGCATTCATACGTTCTTGTGCTTGTTGCTTTATGTAAGCAGCCCGATCAACTCCAGTGGATTGTGGGGAAGAAGTAGTACTAGTCATCTTACTCGACTCCATACTGTTTTGTGTAGGGGTTTGAGGCTGGTGGGTCACAGATAAATGATTGGAAAATTGGTTTGATGACGAGGTTGTGGGTGTTTGATGAGGATGATGTTGAACAGTAGGTCTTATGCTCTTCAACATCTCTATGAAACGCTTTACTTCTTCACTTGATAAACCGTCTCCTTGCTCGAACTTTTGATAATTTATTTGATCAGTGTTGGATGATTCCAACTGTTTGAAGACAGCGTCAGAGACGTGCTTGATTGAGCTTTCTATCTCCTTCATAGTGGACAATTGATCACGAGTCTCTTTCTCGATTTTTTCCTTCTCTGACTCTAATCTTGCCTCACCATCTTCGAACCCTTCCAGGCTAGGGGCAGGCTTGCCTGTGAGACTGGCCATTCTTTGTTTAATCAAGAATCTTGACTTTGCCCTAGCTCTCTCTTCATCTGATGCAAAGAATTTAAGTGATGGAGATTCCTTTTGCATTTTAGCTTTGATGAGATCGATTTTGGCGTCACCAATTTTTGTGTCTAATGATTCCAACTGCGACATTAACATTGGCAATTTATCAGTTGCCGCCTTCAAACGTTGAAGCAACTGTTGCTTCTGTTGAATCGAAGTAACCGAGGATGAGCTTACCAACTTGGTGTGAGTATCCTTGATTTTGATTTTCAACGTTTCGATCTCGTTTGCTTGTTTCTGCTTGGCAAAAGCATCGGTGGAACGGTCCTCATCTCGAGCATCTATAGCACTCAATAAGATCTTCTTCTCCTGGATAACCTTTTTCAATTGGGTGATACTCATCTCAGAGCTATCAACGCCTTCATCGCTTTTTTCGGGCTCGTTTGTCTTTCTTCTATTTCTACTAACATAAATGCCTGAGTCTTCATCATCGTTCTTGAAATTGTTGGAGATGGATGAGCCAAACTTCGAAGTTTTCTTTCCAAAATTGTTTTGATTCTTGAGTGAAGTTTTAACATCATCAAGAACCTTTGTTGATGGTGGAACCAATTCTGTAGGTAAGAAAGATGGGATATCTAATCCACTCAACCTCCTGTATATTAAGTGCATTGCAACTGAGAACTCATCCTTATTGAGCCTTCCCCTATTGTTAATATCACTTAAGTTCCATATTTTTTCCAAGTCAGTTCTTGCCAAACCAGATTTACTAAGAACTTGTATTGCTTGCTGGCCGCTGATATATCCTTGCTGACTGATATTCTTGAAAATTTTTTCAAAAGTGACCCTTTCTTGAGATGTAATTGCCCACTCTGTGGACTTCGAAACGGGCGCTTCTGCCGCGGTGGTGAAGAAGTTTGTCAAGCCTCCCGTCTTCTGAGGGGCCAATGGACCGGTGGGCATCAGAGGTAATTGTGAGAATCCAGTAGCCTGAGGCGCCAAACCACCCGTCTGTTGAGGATAAATCCCAGTTTGGTTGGATAAAACTGAATTAAAGCCGGTCTGTTGAGGAGCTAATGCAGTACCAGTTCTTTGTGGATTGAGTTGCAGAGGTGGAACAGCTCCAGTTGCTTGCTGTTGCACACCGTTGAAACCTGTTGCTTGTGGCTGTAAACGATTGTACCCAGTGGGTTGTTGTTGCAATAGTGCCGAATTTACACCGGTTACTTGTGGTTGCAAAGGTACTAGATTCAGACCAGTTGCTTGTGATTGTAAAGGTATTAAGTTTACTCCAGTTGCTTGTGGCTGTAAGGCGCCTCCGTTAAACCCAGTTGCTTGTGGTTGCAACACTCCTCCATTGAATCCAGTACGTTGCTGTTGCAAAGGAGCTGGATTAAACCCAGTTGCTTGTGTTTGCAACCCTCCTCCATTGAATTCAGTACGTTGTTGTTGCAAAGGAGCTGGATTAAACCCGGTTGCTTGTGGCTGCAACACTCCTCCGTTGAATCCAGTACGTTGTTGTTGCAAAGGTACTAATCCAGTGGCCTGTGGTTGTAAAGGTGCCAGATTGAAACCAGTACGTTGCTGCTGCAAGGGTACCAAGTTTAGCCCTGTTGCTTGAGGTAATAAAGGTGCTCCATTGAAACCAGTGCGTTGTTGTTGCAATGGCGCCGTATTGAAACCAGTTGCCTGGGGTTGTAGCGGTAAAATGCCAAATCCATTGGATTGGGAAGTAACTCCAGTCTGTTGTGGCAGAATGTGTTGAGTTGTTGATGGGCGTGAGCTACTATCATCAGTAACATAGAAATTGATGTTGTCAACAAAATTTGTGACCTCATTTTTCATAGCATGAGGAAGCTCAAATGGTAAACTTTCACCTCTTAAAACTACATTACACAAGTGCAATGCCAAAGCGAATTCTGGAAAGAGAAGTTTTCCTGACTTTGTTGTATCTGATAACTTCCAGATCTCGGCTAATTGGGAGGCTGGAATGTTTGACTTCATCAAAATCTCCCTGGCAGTTGGTCCATCTATAGCATTCTCGCCTCTAGGCACAGAAATACGAAATAGATGTTCGAATTTCTTTTGATCATCAAGAGTGATAAAAGAAATCCTCACATTTGGGATTTTCAACTCAGTGTTTTCAAATTCGGTGATTTGCTGTTGAGGTTGAGAATTCAATCCAAAAGATGTTGGAGGTAACCCGGTTTGTTGGAACATCATCTGTGGCTGTTGTTGCTGTTGTTGTTGTTGAGGATAGAATCCTGTTGGTTGCAGATAGAGCAGCTGATTGCCGTTACCGAAACCATTAGAGATACCGTTACCGTAATTACCAGTTTGTTGCGGTTGATACTGTTGCGGTTGGGTCTGCTGAAAGTTGTAGCCGGTTTGTTGAGGTGGCATAGATCCGGCCTGCTGGGAACCAAAATTATTATATCCTGTTCTCTGGGGCTGCATCGGCTGCTGTTGCTGTTGTTGTTGGCCATTGAAGCCTTGCTGATACGGATACATGATAGCTGATCAAATGATTCGTATGGGTATCAGCACAATCTTATTTTACAGCTTTCAACTTTATGGGAGATTTGCAATTGTCTTTGTGCACCGTTGGCACTTTTTCTATTGATCTTTTTCGCTGAAGCCTTCTTTGTTAACTAAAACTTGAAACGGCGAGCACTACCTTTTTTCTTGCTGCCTTCTGTAATTGATCAAACACGAAAGTAGACTGACTACTCTAGAGCAGCATAACATTGACTCGAATAAACTCCCTTCCGTTCGCTCGCCTCAAGATGTTCAGCCAAATTGCTTTTATCTGTCTTCCATTAAATTTTTGATCGCCGTCTCAAATTTACTTGTTAAGGTAGTCAAAATGGATTGGCCCAACGCGCCCTTTTCTCGAAATTCTTCAAAAAAAGTTTCTTGAAGGGTTATTTTTGATATCTAAGGTGACTTGAGTACAATACGCATCTTTTATTATCTTTCTCGCTTTGCTACGACGATTGAGGACTTTCATTTGTACACAATTGAAGGAGTCACGATCCCTAATTATATTTGAATTTTAGAGTTGGGCTTGAACACGGGATTGTTGCTTTGTCGAGTTTACAAAATTAAGAACCTCACAATTTGAAATATAGATGGCACGTCACAGGAGACATTCCGACAATTCTGATGATGACGATGAAAGTTTCTCGTTACCACAAAGAGCAAATAGGAAGCACAAGAGTATAAGTTACAACGAGGATGATGAAAATGATGAATTTGAAGACAATTTGTCCGAAGAATCGCCTCCTAAAGAGAATGGAGATGAAGATGAAGATATGGATTCTGTCTCTCGACGCAAAAAGACTGTGAATTACAACGAAGACGCTTATTTCGATGAAAAATTGTCGGAAGAAGAGAAGGATCTGGATCCTGTGGATGAGCCTTCGTCTACCACAGTAAAGTTAAATTACAAAAGGAAGGCAGAGACTGATGACGAATCCTTCCATGAAGATGATGTGGAGGATGACGATGATCCTGATGTTGAACTTAGCGCGGATGAAATAGAGGCAGAAGAAAGGCGAGCGGTTAGGAACTTCGTTGTGAAAGATGAAAGTGATGATAATGAGGATGATGAGGACGGTATTGTCACAAGGAGAAGAAGCCGAAAATCATCCACAAGAAACAGTTCAAGAAAGTCTCTTTCAAGAGGTCGCCCTAAAAAATCAAGAAGACTACAAAACTTCCATGATGCATCAGAGGATGGCGAGGCGGAGGAATCCCGTGAGCTCACACTAGCACAAGAATTGAGAGAGCTTGATGACTCTCCCGTAAGAACTCCGCCTCAAAGAAAGTTCAATTTTCGTGAAAGAAAAGAAGTCAATTATCAAATCCCACCACCAATCATGAATGACAAACAATTTGAGACAGAGTTGGGAGCTTCTTATCTGCCTTTGAACACACCAAAACGTGGCAGAAAGCCAAATAACGGTCCAATAAGGAGGTTATTTCCTACTGTGGGACCTTTTGGCGGTGGCGATGTGACTTCCATTTTCGGAGAAAACATTCCTGGGGTAACAGCGGTTGGTGGAGGTGCCGATTCTGACTCTTCTGATGATGAAATAACCCCAATAAACGGAAGTAACAGAAGGAATTCGTTAACACAGGGCACCTCTGTAGCTGGAGCATTTGGAAAGATAGACCCAAAGAAAAAGAATTCACTTGCTGATAGTGATCCTCTAGGAGTTGACATGAATATTGACTTCTCTTCAGTTGGCGGATTAGATAACTATATCGATCAATTGAAAGAAATGGTTGCTTTGCCATTATTATATCCAGAAGTTTATCAAAGATTTGGGATTACGCCCCCTAGAGGTGTGTTATTTCATGGTCCTCCAGGAACGGGTAAGACTTTGATGGCCAGAGCATTAGCAGCATCCTGCTCTTCAGAAACTAACAAAATCACCTTTTTTATGAGAAAGGGAGCTGATATTTTGTCAAAATGGGTGGGTGAAGCCGAAAGGCAGTTGCGTCTTTTATTCGAAGAAGCTAGAAAGCAGCAGCCCTCAATAATTTTCTTCGACGAGATTGACGGGTTGGCTCCTGTACGTTCGTCAAAGCAGGAGCAAATCCATGCTTCGATTGTGAGTACATTATTAGCGCTTATGGATGGTATGGATAACAGAGGGCAGGTAATCGTAATAGGAGCTACCAATCGTCCCGATTCTGTTGACCCTGCTTTGCGAAGACCGGGAAGATTCGATAGAGAGTTTTATTTTCCTCTTCCCGATATTGAGGCTAGAGAAAAAATTATTACAATTCACACAAAAAAATGGAACCCTCCTTTAGATAAGGATTTTATCAAAAAACTCTCTGTCCTAACGAAAGGATATGGTGGAGCCGATCTTAGAGCGTTATGCACAGAGTCAGCATTGAACAGTATACAAAGAAAATATCCTCAAATTTATCAATCAAGTGAAAAGTTGAAAATCAGACCGGACAGGATCAATGTTATTGCCAAAGACTTTATGAAAGCGTTGGATAAAATTGTTCCATCATCTGCCAGATCGGTCTCCTCAATCAGTGTCCCACTTCCTGAACACGTTCAACCTTTATTATCCGAGAAGCTCGAGGAGATTACTGCTAAGCTTGACAAAATCATACCAAAGCGAAAAAAGATCACCCCACTTGAAGAGTCAATGTATGTTGATCTTACAGAGAATGATATCGATGGTGGATTCAAAAGGCAAGAGCTTGTCAAAAACTTGAATAACGCAAGAGTTTTCAAGCCTAGAGTTTTGATTAGCGGTCCACCAGGTTCTGGGCAAATTTATTTAGGGCAGTCAATATTAAATCACTTGGAAGGATTTCATGTTCAGTCTTTGGATTTGAGTAATTTGTTTAGTGATTCCACAAGGTCAATGGAGTCTGCCATCATACAAATGTTCATTGAAGCTAGAAGACATACTCCTTCGATAATTTACATTCCCAACATAGATATTTGGTTTCAGTCGATACCTGATTCTGCTAAGGCTACGTTATCGAGTCTTCTAAGATCTGTTCAACCAAGTGAAAAAATTTTGTTATTATGCATTGCTGAAGCTGAACATCATGAACTTGATCATGAGCTCAAAAAATTATTTGGCTTCACAACTTTCAATAATGTGAGACTCTCCAATACTTTCAAAAGGGAGCAATATAAAAATTTCTTCGAACCGTTATGGGTGGCATTGAAGCTAAAACCCTTCGAGTTCGGCGATATCGAGTCCAGACCGAAGCGTATCTTGCCTAAATTGAAGGTGATAGGAAAAAAGCTGGGATCCCTTCATGGAGACAAACAACTCACCAAGCAAGAAATCAAACTGCAAGAAAAACGTGATATGAGACTCAAAAACACCTTGAAATTAAAATTGAGTGGCTTGATGGAGTTATTCAAAAATAGATACAAAAGATTCAAAAAACCAACAATTGAGGACAATTTACTTGTATACTTATTTGAACCTTCTTTGGCTCCCTCAGGAGTTGCACTTCCTTATGAGAAGGATGGCGATATGATACTAGAGGTTGCAACTGGCCGCCATTACTATAACATGGACTTGGATATAATTGAAGAAAGATTGTGGAATGGTTTCTACAGCGAGCCAAAGCAGTTCCTAAAGGACATTGAATTGATATATAAAGACGCGTTGGTTACTGGAGATCGTGAAAGAATGTTAAAAGCTAGCGAAATGTATGCCAATGCTCAGGTTGGGGTCGAAGAGATCTCAGCGCCGGAATTTTTATTGGATTGTAAAAAGATGCATGCGAGAGAGCTCAAAAGGCAGAAACTTTTCTTGGAAAAGAAGAACACTTTAGAGTCTTCAATGAAGAATGGGTTCAGTGATGTCACAAATACCTTAGTGACTGAAGAAGGTGGTGATACGAGAATTGTTGTTACATCCACAATTGAGGCCACAGGTGCCAATGATGATGACGCCAAGTCCATGGTGGAGGGTCTTGGAGGAGCGCTTGGTGAAACATCAGATACAGGTGATTCAGTGTCAACGCCATCAGGTCAACAGTCAAATAATGAAAAACTTCCAGTGGAGAAAGGAAGCTCAACGGTGAAAGAGGCTGAAAGCAGAAAATCAGCTTCAAAGGAATTCACAAGGGATGCAATCGAGCCAAACACCGAAATCGGTGGCATTGCAAGTGAAACTGACAGTAATCAACTAATAAACAAGGTTGGAGATGATGACGGTGATGAAGATGATGACGGTGATGAAGATGATGAAGAAGAAGAGGACCAAGTGGAATTAAAAATAATCACTCAAGAAGCTCTGGCAAGAGATATTGAAATTAATCTTTCGAAACTAGAACATATTGCCTCTACCCTTGTGGAAAACGCAGCAGACAGGTATTCTATTGAAAATTTGGAGGAGCTCAATGCTCAATTAATGGATATTGTGTGGCACGACAGGTTGTCATGGAATAGAAACGAAACTTTGAGAAAAATTGAAGAGAAGGTAGGTGAGTATCATGCTCTTTTCAAATCGAGTGTATAAGTCGGGTAGACATTAGGTTATAATTTTATGTATCTATAAACCGCGTTACTTGAGTAATTAGATGCTTAATAAATTTTCAGCTATGTTCAAAACAGCATCATCGCCACCGAATGGGCCGCATATTTGTATTCCAATAGGAACCTTGGTATCTCTAGACTTCCAAGGGATTGTTATTGCTGGCAAACCAGACAAAGATGCCGGAACAGTCAAGACATCGTTGACGTAAGAATTGACAGGGTTCTCTTCGCTCATGATGGCAGTAGTCTCTGCTTCCGGTGCAATCGTCATTGAAGTTGGTGAAAGGATGAAATCAACACCATCATTCCCATTGTAGATTGATGTAAAGACATTGTCAAACTCCTTGCTGAGTGCTTGGCGAACGCGTTGAGCTTTGATAAAATGATTGTTGTAGGCCTCAGAAGATAAGTTGTAAGTGCCCATAAGTATCCTCCGTTGCACCTCAGAACCAAATCCCTCACTTCTCGTTGGCGCAAACTGCAGCTTGTTTAAACTGTCGGAAGAATCTGCCCGATGACCATATCTAATGCCATCGTATCTTGCCAAATTTGAAGATGCCTCAGCAGGTACTAGCGTGTAATAGGCAGGCAAAGCCGATTTGATTATTGGAAGTGACAACCGCACTACTTCGTGACCTTCAGACAATATATGCTCTAGAAATGAGCTCCATGCTTGTGATGTTTCTTGTGAGATTTCAGCTAAATTGAATTCATCAACAATTCCAAATCTAAGTAGTTTTGAAGATGGTACTGAACACTCAAAATGTTCTCTGACGCCAGGTCCTAATGATGTTGGATCATTCTCATCGTACTTGTTTAGCACAGCGTAAACTTCCTTCACTATATCGATGTCCTTCGCCAAGATACCAACTGTATCTAAACTTTGGGAGTATGCTATGACACCCCACCTCGAAATTCTTCCATATGTTGGCTTGAAGCCGATTATTCCACAGTATGCAGCAGGAAGTCTTACTGAACCACCAGTGTCGGTACCAATACTGAAGTCAACAAGGCCAGCAGCAACGGCGGCAGCTGATCCGCCAGAGGAGCCTCCCGATACTCTCATTTCATCCGGAAACATTGGATTTAACGTGGGCCCAAAAATGGAGTGTGTACAGCCAGATCCCATACCAAACTCATCTAGATTGGTTTTGCCGACAATGCTTGCCCCATTCAGCTCAAGTAGCTGTGTCACAGTTGAAGAAAACGGACTCGTATAGTCTCGCAACATAGTTGATGAACACGTTGTTGGCTCCTCTGTTGTCACAATGTTGTCTTTAACAGCTGTAAGCAACCCACTCAATGGTAGATTTGTTTTAGATGTAGATAACTCATTTCTGATGCTAGTAAAAATATTGTATCTCTTGCTCACCAGAAGGATGGACTTTTTTAAATGTTGATATGACATTTAAGCTCATAATAATAATGATCATCTTGTTACTCTTTTTCGAAAATACTTGAAAAAAAATGGCGAATATCAAATCCAATCAATACATTTATCAACAACAATGGAGCAGTCAGTACCCCAGAAAAGGGAGCTATCGACGGAAACTCCAGAGCCTGCTAAGCACTACTCTACAAGGTCTACCACACAATCTGTGAAGTCAGCAAAGAGTTATGTTCCCAGATTGAAGCCTTTTCCTTATACTGAACTGGATCTCCACAATCAACTTAAACCACCTTCAATGCACAAATTTCTGGTTTTGGCAACAGAAAATGAGAATAAATCGATCGAATTTTGTCAAACGGATGATCACCCGTTCAATCGTCGTGGGTTCAAGTATAAGCCGTGCCTGCCTCACCCGGTATTCTCTTCGATAATGTATGGCACAACAGATCTTCCACCATACAATGTGCGATTCAGCTACTTCGATAGATCACAAGGTTCATATATCGACCATTCCATGAACAAAATGATATCTGACCAAGGATGGAGAAGTTGTAGAACCAATGTTGGTATCAGAGAAGGCTCCTATTACGTAGAATTTAAAGTTGTTCGAGCCAATGAAGAAGACTTCACTGGTCATGTAAGAATAGGTGTGGGCAGGAAAGAGGCATCACTCGAAGCTCCAGTTGGATTTGATGGTTACGGTTACGGCTTGAGAGATAAAACCGGCCAGAGGCTTCACTTGAGTAGGCCCATTGAGTTCATGAAAGGTGGGTTCAAAACGGGAGACATTGTGGGCTTATTGATCACCCTACCGAGTTTGGAAATTCAGAGAAAGATATCGGAGCTCCAGATACAAAAAAATATCAAATCTAACCCATTTCTTGATTCTGAACTGAAAGCTTCCATTGGTACATCGGACGTATCAGTGGAACACAACAAGGATATCATAAGGGACCAGATACCGATTCGATATAAAAACCAGCTTTATTTTGAGCAGTATGAATATACTCTAACTACACCAATCGAACATTTACTTAATCCGGTTACTGTCTTTGGGGAAAGAGCAATTCCAGATAAAGATAAGTTTAAACCTGCAATCTTGCCGAAATCTAGTATAACGGTTTACAAAAACGGGCAACGGATAGGTACAGCTTTTGAGGATCTCCTCGCTTTTTTGCCTCCTAATTCTGAGCAATCGCAAAATCCAATAGTATCCAATCACAAAAAGACCAAGAAACTGGCTGATGAAAACGAAAAAATTGCAATGGTTTATGATGATGGAAGCTTAGGCTACTATCCGATGGTTAGCTCATACAAAAATGGTTGTGTCGAAATCAACCCTGGCCCTCATTTTGATAACTTACCCAAAGAGATTGCAAGTAAAATGGTGAAAGGAGATATTTTGCCATTTAGTAAGCGGTATGAAGAAAAGGTCATTGAAGACACGTTGCTCGACATCGTAGATGAGATTGACTCCGAATATTGGGATATGTTAGAAGAGAAAAACAATTGAATACACGATCCTTCTGCTAGTAACACTAGTAAAATCTATTCGCCTCATCCGCATATTGGTTCTTCAAAGTGTCAGCTAGCTCAGATAGAAGTCTTCCAGACAATGTAAATATTTTTTTTGAATCATCGCTATCTAACCACCTATCTCGCACTAATGACTGTAATAATTTTACAGAATCAAAGCGGGAATAAGAGCCGTCTGTCGCCTGAGTTATCAGATTAGCAGCTTCTGTCTCATCCACGGCAGCTTCTGGGCTTTTGATGATAGTGTCAATTAGCTTGTTTATGGCTTGGATATCCTTAGGTGAGTAAGTAGTCATCAATTTACTAACCTCGTCAACAGCTGTGTTGATAAATATGTAGTGTAAGCTGTTATCCTTTCTGAGCTTTTTTATCACAAATCCCAACTCATGCAAAGAATGGTTGATCTTGGTTATTGCCAAATCTAGTTCTTGCATGTAATCCACTAATGAGCTATCCTCGGGCTGATACTGCACATTGTACAACTTCCTGAAAATTTCTTCTAGCAAAGTGTATGAGTCGGTTATTCTCAGTCTTATCATAAACTGTATAATAGCCTTTTCAACCTCATTAAGTTTGTCAGCATTGTTGTCAGACATTAGCTTTGGATGCAATGAGGTTTTCTTTCATCGCGTCTGGTTTTCATTTTTGTTTTTCCTGAATGACTTGAAGAAATTACCAAGCAGGGAACGAGATGATTTCAGATTTCAGATACGGCTCCATTCAAACAACATTTGATGTCAATGGATGCGTTACCGTTGGAGGTATTACGCAGGATAAGCGATCTTCTACCCAAAAGGGATCTGCTTGTTCTTTGTCATGTATCAAAGAGATTTCAACACGCAGCAAATGAAAGGTTGTACAAATCGATAATCTTCATTGACCATCAATATGAAATGCACTTGATGACATTAAAGAAATATTACAACCAACATTCTTGTAAAGCCACTGTTTTGCAGAGTGATATATCCTTGGATATGTTGTTAAATAGCTTGGAAAATATAAATCCCGATAACCAACGGCTTATCAAGGAATTTAAAACGATAGTGTGCGTTGACAGCACATTCGCCATCGAGAGAAAGATCAAAGAGTTACTTTCACTAAATGTATCACTCACCCTGTTGATGGTGCCCACTTTCAAAAGATATCATCTTTGTTTTGATGCTAGTTGCCTTCGATGGCTTAGTGTCGGGGAAATCATAAATTCGTCATTCGATCGAGATATAGCAACAGTTCCTTCAGTGGGGGGCAGGCGGTTAAAAGCAAGCAGGCTAGAGATGTTGCATATAAGATCGTGTAACGAAGACTTCCCAAAAAAGATTGTCGAAGGGATAGAAGGCTTGAATGGCGTTACCTCATTGAGATTGACGGGTACCGCCGTTGATGACGATTACCAGCAATATCCCAATCATATAGAAGAGACTGCAAACATGTTTATTTTAAATCAGAATATGCAATCGGTGAATAATGGATCTGGCTTCAAATTTCAAAACTTGAGACATTTAACATTACAAAAATTTCAATTTGCTGAAACTCCTTATAGAAAGTGGTCGTCAGAGACACGATTTATCGATTTTGAAAAATTGAACAGCCTTGCGCTTTTAAACTGCAAACATGAGGGTCAGACTGTGGAGTCTATTCTACAAAGTTTTTTTCTGGAGCGAGACTTCAGCAACTTGGAGCAGCTTGTTCTTGAACATTCTTCTATAATCGATATAAAGACGCTAGGAAAAATGAAGAATATCAAAAGATTTCATATGTCCAAAGGCGGGATGGCTTTTGGTGACGTGACAAAGATTGTGCGAAAGATGGGAAGTTTGAAACGGTTTTCCATGAATGATAGTAAATTGATGAGGGATTTTCATCGTATTTTCAACAGTCATCGAGAATCAAATGTTCTTTTTTCACGAAAATTCTTAAATGAATATCAGTTTCAACCGACGCAACCTATATTCAAGTATAGTGAAGAAGAACTTAATAGATTGTTGAACTGCTACAAGATTGCTACCGATTACATTGCATCAGATTATGATAATGATGTAAATCCTTTCGATGACATTTACTTTAATGATAAAAGTTTCATCAATGGGTTTTTCAAAGAGACTTTCAGGCCCTTCAAAGAGGAGATCGATTCAAAGATTTTGCCCATTGCTGAGAATCTTTTTCAAGTTAATTCTAATTTGGAATATGTGAAAGTGTGTGGTATTGGCTTCAAAAAAGATGGCCAAGTATGTTATTTAGATGTATAATTGTAGTGTCTGACATGCTAAAATCCGAACATGACAAAAATTGAAAACGCACACGTAAGACAGGCAAGACATTCATTCCAAGAGATCTAGCACAACTTGTTGGAAACGGTTTGGCCCCTTCAAACCATAATATAATATCAGTATGGCATTCAACTATGGTCAGCAAGCACCAAACAAAGATTCATCGTATGGGAGATATGCTGCTGATAACCTTCAGTTCTATCACTCTCAGCAACAGCAACAGCAACCAGGTCTACCAACACAAAGGGCGTTCAATGTGCAAGGTTCAATGCAGAATGGTTACAATGCCTACAATTCGGATTTGTCCGGGACAATGGTAGACAATCAATTGCCACATGGATTCTTATCTGCGATGTCAACTGCCGGATATCCTGGTGAACCTCCATTATTGGAAGAATTGGGAATAAACTTTCAACACATCAAATTGAAGACGATCTCTGTATTGAGCTTTAATTCCAAGACGCTATTGTCTAATCCGGATATTTTGAATGATAGTGACCTTGCTGGTCCAATCATTTTTGGAGTATTGATTGGTGCTCTTCTATTATTTAATGGTAAATTTCATTTTAGTTATATTTATGGTGTTGCTCTTATTGGTATTATGTCATTGCATCAGTTATTTAGATTGATGGCAGATGAAGAGGCAAGTAGTCAGGCTGATGTCGTGAAAACGGGTTCGGTCGTGGGCTACTGTTTATTACCATTGGTATTTTTAAGTGGGCTCAACATTGTATTCAATCTCAATAACCCAATTGGATATATCGTGACAGCTTCATCAATATTTTGGTGCACTTTTTCGGCGAGCTCCTTCTTCATGATTGCATTCAAATTTAGTAACGTCAGGTTCTTGATAGCATATCCATTAGCTATTTTGTATAGTATTTTTGCCCTATTGATTATATTTTAGTGGCTGCTTTCATCCCTTCACTTGTCATCTAAGAACGACGCAAACACAATGTAGCAGGACTCTGCCTTAATTAAACCTGGGAATAGTAGCACCTTGTTTTAAAGCGGTCATTATCCACATGTTAAAGAAAAAAAAATCGTACAAAAAGATCTTTCTGGAGCTCAATGAAAGACATGAGATGATACTTACTCGCAGAATCATCGCTGCGGTGGGCTACCGGAATTTGAGATACTCAAGTAACTCGGTAAAGCCATACTACATCACCTCCCCAATTTTTTATGTGAACGCAAGTCCTCATATCGGCCATCTTTACTCGATGTTACTATGTGACGCCAAATCAAGGTGGGTCCAACTTTCCAATGGTGATTCGTACTTCACTGTCGGTACCGATGAGCATGGACTAAAGGTGCAGAATGCTGCAGATCTCAACAACAAGTCACCTAAGGAGTTTTGTGACGAAACGTCGAAAAAATTCAAAGAGCTAGCTGATCTAGCTAACATCAAATACGATAGGTTTATAAGGACTACAGACCCTGATCATGCTCGAGCAGTCTGTTACTTTTGGAACGTGTTGCTTGATAAAGGCTACATATACAAGGGCAAGCATTCGGGGTGGTACTCTGTTAGTGATGAAACTTTTTATCCAGAGCAACAGATCGAGTCAAGATCTGAAAATGGAACAAAGAGGTACTACTCCATTGAAACGGGATCTGAAGTTGTTTTTGAGACGGAAGACAACTATTTTTTCAAACTCAAACACTTTCGCCAATCATTGATCGAGTACTTGAAGAAGAATGAACATTTTATTATTCCGAAAAGATATCACACTGAGATATTAAAAGAATTGGAGTCTTCAGAAGGTCAGGACCTATCTATCTCAAGGCCTAGCTCGCGTCTTCAGTGGGGAATACCAGTTCCAAATGACCCCTCTCAGGTCATCTACGTGTGGATTGATGCCTTGGTAAACTATTTGACCAGCACAGGGTACCCGTGGTCTGGAAGTTCGCTGACATCGTCATCAAATCCATGGCCAGCTACTCACTTAATTGGAAAAGATATAACAAGGTTTCATTGTATTTACTGGCCAAGCCTTTTATTAGCAGCTGGGGTCGAATTGCCGAAGCAAATAGTGGTTCATGGTCATTGGTTGATGGGCGGAAGCAAGATGAGTAAAAGCAGAGGAAATGTTGCCGATCCTGTTGTCGTTTCTAATTATTATGGACTGGATATCTTGAGATTTTTCTTGGCTGAAAACTCCATATTGACCGGTGATTGTGACTTCACAGAACTGAAATTGAACCTGACCAGGAACCAATTCATTGACAAGCTTTGTAATTTACTCGTGAGAAGTATGGGAAAAAAATTCAGCATCGAACGCGCCTTGCAAAAGTATGAATCCACCTTTGAATCACCAGTTTTTGTTGATTCGGTGGAAAATGGGGCCTATTCAGAACAATTCAATGGCCTTATTTCGGATCTAAATTTATTGTACGATAAAATGAATGAGGATATGAAAACTTTCACCACACATAAAGCAATTGGAAGAGTGTGGGAAGTTTTGTTCCAAGCAAACCAGGTATTTCAGGATACAACTCCTTGGGTTTATAAGCCTGATGAGGAGTTAGAGGGAACTTTACAGGATCCTCTCAACAAACAGGACTTCATCGTTTTTACAGCTGCGGAGACCGTGAGAATTTCATTGATTGTTTTGCAACCTTTTATACCAACACTTTCTAATGATCTATTGGATATACTCAAAGTGGATCAAAGGAGAAGAACAAAGTCATTCGCCAAGGTTGGAGCGGATTTAGACTACGGAAAAGGGGCAAGTAGAGAAAAGGGCTCCAAGGTCCCTTTAGAAAAATTAGATCTAAGAGAGGGAGCGTTCGCTTAGTATTGTCTTGTAAATATATCACATAAAATAATATGAACAGTTTCTCTAGTGAGATCTATATTTCCCAATTTACCATTCTTCAGTATCTATCTTAATGACCTCACATTCAAGGGTAGTTATGTCCATCAAGACTATCTCTCCCGTCAAGTCAAATCTAGGAATTGAGATCAATCTGACTTGCTTATCCTCCACCCTTATCACCTTTGTCTCAAACTTGGGTTGGTTTCCAACAAAATACACGTGTGGCATTTCAGTGAGGATAAATGGATCCTCATCATACGGGTAGCAGCATAAGGTATCTGGGGCAGTCGGTACAATATTTTGACAGTGCACATTAGATTCTATAATTGGCATTCTGGAGTCCTCAGGGCACAAAGTTACCAATTCACCTACTTCCTGTAGTCTCTCGTTCTCGTCTGCTCTGCCATCATGCTTAGCTTTCTCAACTTTCTCTAAAGGTAAAAGGTACTTGTAAATATCCGTTATGTTCTCCCCTGAAGTTCCCAAAACTCTGCAGCTATCAAATTGCAACCAAGTTGGGTTTGTAGCCCTTTTGAAGTGTGTAGTTTTGATGAGATTCTTGTTTCTTGGAAAAAAGGAACTGTGTAAAGGCAGTTGAGGATATGTAACCTCGGCAGGATCTGACTCCCCAGGCATGATGGTAACTGGCATGGACACCAAAATCTCCTTCAAGAACTCATCGAGTATATCGATTGCCACAGCACTGAAATTCGACTTGTTCATAGCTTTGTACTTATCCTTCTCTAGAACCAGAGCCAGAGCGTTCACGGCGTCTTGATTCACCAATATGGAGTTGCCCGCTATCACCAATCTTGTGATATTTTTTGCGTTTTCCGGAATAAGAGCCCCGATCAAGTACTCTTTCAAAATTTCCAACTTGCAGCTTTCAAAATCAGATGGATTTATCCCTAACCCGCTAACAAAAGCGATTTTGCTGCCAGTATCTGGTGGAGCTGATCTAGCCAGTTGCGGCCCTGCTTCAGGGTAGCAAATATCGAGGGCCTCAAATATACCTGGCAGCACTTCAGCTCCTAATAGTCCCACGACGTTACCACTGACAAGTATCGTCTTATCTAACAATTTCCCCGCTAGTATTACTCTTCCACTCTCGTCTTCGATCATGATCTGATCGTTTTCAGGATCGCTGTATGCCTCGGGTGGCACTGGTGGTGCCCCATACATATCCTCTGCAACTTCTTGTAACACGTTTGGTTTATACTTTAGGTCTGAAAATATTGTACCTATGATCCATGATGGCTTCCCATTCTCAATGTCCAAGATCTTGTCCACGTAGGTGGGCTGGATATCGTTAACCATTTGACTTTTCCATCTCCTTTCGCACTTTTTAAGCAATCTGTTCTTCAAAACCCTGAGACGATGGTAATACATAGAACTGAATTGCTTGCTATAATTACGGTTGGCCTTTGATAAGGCGTATACATCTTTTGATTTGAAGTCCAACGGCTCTTCAGAAACCGAGCGCAGTAGCATTTCATGCGAGCAATCGCCACTGAAATTAACGTTAGTACTTATTCATTAGTAATCCGGCACACTTCCCGAAATTAGCCATGCATACCTAAAGAGTTGTAGATAATCTGTCATCACTGTCGCTTGTTGGTAACGCGTGGAGGAGTAGAAGAATTAAGTATCTGTTCAATTTTATATTATTTAGCGCGAAAAAAAAGTTATTCAGTGTTGTACAAACGATCATATTATTACATAGATCATCAATTTACTCCATGGAGATCAATAATTCCTTATAGCTAGCATTCCTACCATCAATGTCCTGATTTTTGATGCACTTTGCAACGGATAGAAGAGAACGGGAAAATCGGTCCAATTTCACTTGAGAAGGAGCAATTTTGAAAGAAAACTGTTGATGCTTTACCGAATGTGCCACCACATAAAACATCATAATAATCATGGAGTATAGATTGTGCTGGGGTAGAAAGAGCTTCTTTGTGTTCACCAGCAGAATTCGTCTCATTTTGTGAAAAGCGTATGTCGAAACCAACTCTTTCAACATGTGATTTGAAAGTATATCCAGACTGCTAGTTTTCTTAGCCACTTCCAATATATTGACTGTGGTGTCTCCGAATTCAGCCTTCTTGTCATGCTTGAGTTCGACAATAAACAATTGCGTTTGATGAATGAATACTGGGAAAATTTGGCTTTCATTGTCTATGTTTAGATCCTCAATAAAATAATCCTCATCATAATCAAACATCCTCTCCTTATTCTTCATCACAACAGCTGCATTAACTATATCTTTGCACATTATATCGCATTCACCATATTTTCCTCTAGCATATCGACTAGATAGCATTTTCTGAAGGAAATCCAATGTGCTATCTAACACGTCAGGTTCGTCGAATTCATGCATATCTGGCTTCATTAGCTCGAACAACTTAGTTGCCGTCTCGACGGGAAGAAAATGATTTTCCGATAAAGGCAGGAATCGATAATTTGGCAAGAAACCAGAGCTGTTTTTGAGTGCATTCAAGGTGTTTGATCTCTTAGGGGGTGAATTCTCCTCTTCACTTTTCCTACGCTTCTCTGGTGAACTCGATTGAAAGTTGTTTAGATCTGGTTTATTTCCTTCACTTGAATGGTGTGCACCTGCTCTCTTAAGAGGTGATCTTTCTCGTATTGGTGAATGTGGAACATTCGGCGTACTTCTTGCAGGTCTTGCTTTCTCCAATGTACGGTAAAATGGATCTCCGAAGGAAATTTTATCGATAAGATGTCTGTCGAACGTCCCCAACTCATGTGTGTAAAACAAACTCACATCAAACTTGTTATAATTACCCTGTTCATGTACACCAGCAAAATAATCCAATATATTTCTCGTGCAGCATATGCCATAAATAACAGCCAAAACATTAATAGCATTGCAATGCGACACTTTTGTAAAAACTCGCGTAAGCTTAAAAATATCCTCCTCGAATATCGGGTACTTTTCAAATGTCTTGAGTTTTCCAATACTGTTCAAAAAATAGCGGTCCGCTGGCAGTTTGAACGATAGTGAACTGGAAAACGGTTCGGTTTTTTCCTTGTTTGAAGAACAATCAACAAAAAAGATCCTCTTTGTTAAATTATGGTAGATTGCCAAATGCCAATTACCATTATTCATGAAAGGATGAAATATGCAATCGAGTGATCTTGGAGGGCCATTTCTCAGTGAATCCCTGCATAAACCCAAGCGTATATCCTTGTTCATGTACCTATCCATCAATAATCCACTAAAGTAATAAAGCATGTCCTCAGACCAGATTTCTTTGAGGTGACTATCATCGCACGTCCTAACGCTTGATACTATCTTGGTATATGGATGTCTGATGTAGCATATTGGTGACCGTTCAGGATCATCAACAATTTGCCGCCTGTCCTACTTGTGTTAGATCTTATCCATCCAGAAGAAAAAAACTCACTCATAGATTAATAGCACTTACGTTTCTTCTACAAGTTGGTCGAATAATCTTTGGTCATCCTTGTTTAATGGGAAGATAGTAAACCTTGTTGGGTCCATTCGCAGATGTCCTTTGAAAACTGGATGAAAGTTTTTGTTTATGTATTGATCACAGTGTCAAAGCGTACCTCTAGCTGATAAAGAGCTTTTTTTTTCTTCTGGTAAAAAAATTTTGAACCACTTCATGAGATACTCCAGATTAATACAGATTTTCAGAACAAACTGGCTTTAGAAGCCGATTGTCTCAGATATTTCTTCGGAGTTTCACCGAGCACCTACTTGAGTGTGATTGGGGTCTTCTTCACAATCTATATACTTTTAATCAGATAACAGATGAGAATCTTTACAGGCTAAGCACGTCAACACGGGGCGAGGTATTTCTGGCTGGTTTCAGCAACGCCAGAGAGCATTGAAAACTCATTATAAGTAACGGAAGTTCTCGTTATCTTTCAATGGGTGATAAAGGACGGACATGCACTGAAATAACATCGACTGAAACTGACCAGCATTCGAACATCATGTTGGTACACGTATATTTTAAGTAGTCCCTAGTCAATATCTCTTAAAACAGTGCAACAGACATGTACCCAAGAGAGAGAGGTTTGCCAGTCCTCGTCTAAAAAGATGTTGTTTCAGATCGACTCAAGAGCTGATTTTGTGACAACCTATTTAATTGGCGTGGCTCATAACCGAAAAAAAAAATTCATTATCTTTGGGGAACAGATTTAGAGCAGCTCAGTTAGCTACTCAAATTTGCTCAACAAATTTGATCAAAGACAACTTGCGAATTTACCGATAGCGTTGTCTCCAAGATTGCTAAACCAACATCTTTCTGAGTCGTGAATCTTTTGAAGACGTCCACTGATGCTTTTCTAACAAGAAGGGAATAAAATGAAACTCAAACCTTCAAAAAAAAATTTTGAAATACCAGAACCCAATTGTAGATTTAATAAGTTTATAGGTAATCTGATGTTAATCGTTTTGTTCAACGGGTACTGTGGTGTGATAATTGCGTTTATCGAAAGTATTCTTTACAGTTGGCTTGCAAGCAGAATTAATTACTGTATCACTTTTCACTTTCTTATCAGCGAAAGATAAGAGGACGAACATTTAAAATTTGAAAAAAAAAACAAATGTCTCTCGGGGGCGAGTCGAACGCCCGATCTCAAGATATCAATTTTAATCAATTACAGTCTTGCGCCTTAAACCAACTTGGCTACCGAGAGTTTCTGATGGTTTGAAGCATTTTTTTGACTAGATAGCCTCTATGTATTTATAACATCATAACACCATACCCCCACATTTTTGGATTGTCGCCTCAATATCTGATCATAAACTTTCCTCATTACATAAACTGAAACTTCAACGCTTCTTTAGTTTATTGTCACTATTTATATAGTCCTTATACATGATTTATTATTCGAATATCGTGTATCAGTTATTAAGTTACATATTATATATTCGAATATAGTAAATTGAATAAATAAAAAATTAAATCACCACAATTTCGAAAGACATGGCTATTACATTCCCACCTTCAATTTATCACCGACTGGTGAGTTTATTGGCTCAATTGAAGTACGATATTCAATCTTCCCATATTCTGTGATACTTTGTATTCTCTCGTGCCACAATCAATAGTGTCCCCTTTTTCATTCATCGGGTCAATAGGTCTTTCAAAAGGCCTCAAAACCCAAAACCTGACCCACATCCTTCTTGCATCCTCCCTTAGATGCAAACTGTCTTCCCTTAACTTAATCATGGGTCTCCCTGGGTGTTGGGTGTTGGATAGTATGACACTTAAAGACAGGTTTTTCACATTATGTATAAGTCAAGTAACAAGTACAATTTTAAAATTAGAATTAAAAATCAAGTTTAGTTTGAAATAACCCGGATCATTCCATCAGCACCACTCCTCCTGCCACCGCCCCCCCCCTCGCATCCACAATCTCTTCCCTATCATTTCTCTTAGCACATTTTTTCCAATTATTTAATTGACTTCATTCGACCACATCTATTTCTAAAAACTATATATTTACTTGTCTTTGATAAAGGTAAAAAGGTGACAAATCATAGTAAGCTCGGAAAAACCTCTAAGAGTTTAATACCAGCGCTTCCATAAAATGGCCACTCCGATCGACTCCCTTCACTACCACATAACAACTCTTGTGGATTGTTTTAGTCATAAAAATTCATCTGTTCTTTTTTTTGCGCTCCCTCATTTTTTTTACATCAGACATTGAAATCAGGTACTGAAACTTTCTTCCCATTGAGAGGTGAATTTTGAGTGTAAATACAGCTTGTCACATTTATTCCCTCTTTGCCTTGATCTGTAATAACCCTGTCTGAAGTCTGGTTATGTCTAGCTATCAACGTAAGGCTCCAAAAGCGGGTCAGATTTATTATAGCTTAGCTCTACATCCAGATGATATGAGCATTGATTCCAATTAGCAAAAAGTTTTTTTGCAACAACCAACTCTCATCCACCGCTAGAGGTGAGCTTTAGATTAATATCGAAATTGAATTCCGTCAAACTTCCGTCAATTTCTATTCGGTGAGTAAAACATCAATACATTATTTCGAAAGTCATTTCAAACAGACCCTTCATTATTATAAAGCGGGCTCTCCAAAATCAAGGAGGACCTTTTTCTCGCTCATTCATGAAAGAGAAATTCGAGGTCGTGCTAAGATAATACCTTCATAAACTTGATGAAAGATCTCTTATGGATCAAATAAGCCATATTTTTATCGTAATAAATATCTAAAAACTCGACAGAAAGCAAAATTTTACTATTTCTCACAAATAAGCTGTATCATTTATAGGCCACAACGAATGAAAGCGGAGTTCTTGAACATTTAATGATAAGATATTCTACAGACATTTTTAGAGTAAATAATTTTTGAACACTTTATAATACAGGGTTAGAGGTTTTAAAATACAATAACATATTACGTCACCATATTTTAAAGAGCTCTATGGACTACAACAATCAAATTAGGATATTGAAGTCACATTGTATAGTCAATTTGCAGTTCATATATGGGAAACACAACAAGCTATATAACGCTGTCAAAAACGTAACAAGAGCGTTTTACAAAAGATCATATCGGGAATATTTCAAAAGAGAAAAAAAAGTATTAGAAAAAGAATTTACCTACAGAATTACTTGTAAACTGTTCGGGTCGCAATGTTTTACAAGCTTCATCAACTAACAACTGTGCTATCTGTCCTGGGATTAGCTGTAGCAGGATTCTACGAATCTGTCAATGGTATCTATGAGCTAACGGCTTCGAATTTCGATGATATTGTCTACAAAACAAACTATACTTCAATTGTCGAGTTTTATGCTCCATGGTGTGGTTACTGTCAAAAATTGAAACCTACATACAAGAAGTTAGGAGTTCTGTCAGAAGGTCTATTCCAAGCTGCTGCCATTAATTGTGATATGAGTGAGAACAAGCAACTTTGTTCAGGGTTTCAAGTTCAAGGGTATCCAACGTTGATGGTTTTCAGACCACCAAAATATGATCCACACGACCCTCAGAAAAATCTGGAAAATGCAAAGACATTGAGACATGCATCAGAAGTTTACAACGGTGAAAGAACAATCACAAAGCTAATTGACTTTGTAACTTCGAGAATCAAAAACTATGTCAAGAGAATAAGCAATGAAGAGCCGTTGAAGAAATTTCTTAAAGGGAGAACTAAGACTAACAAGAACAAACTTTTATTACTTACGGATAAAGCAAAACCAAGTGCATTAATCAAGACTCTCGCCATTGACTTCATGACAGATCTCGAATCAGCCTATGCTACAATCAATAATAAAAACAAAGTACAATTTTTTGAAGCATTGGGTATCGACCTGGATCTGAAATTACCCCAAATTGTTGTGATAGAAGTAAATGGAGAAACAGAGGAAGCTGAATCCAAACATATATACGACGGAGAATTTGATAAAGAAGCTATAAGCAAGTTCTTGCTCCAATTCGGAACACCAGCAGAAGGACCTTTATCCCAAAGAGCCAAATATCTCCAGAAATATAAAAATGGTTCAAAAAAATCAAGAATTCAGAAAAAAGCCAATACATCAAAGAAGGAAAGAAAGAAGCCTATAGGATTTTCAGACCGTGATGAGTTGTAAATGGAATTTGGGTAAAAAAGGCCCCTTTGTATACTCAAAAGAAGCATCTACCTATTATAGAAGTCATAGTTTGCGCATTTTATGAAAAAATTCTTTTAAATCACACTGAAAATAGAACATGAAAGCCCTCGATATTTAAAACAATTGATTGTGCAGTCAATATCGTATTGTTTTGTCGCCATGATCACCAAGTATTTCACAAAAGTAGTGGTGAAGTTTAATCCATTTGGTCCAGAAGGTATGTTATTACAAATGAATCATGAACCACTTTGTTCACCAAAGTACATGACAAGAGCCGTCAAAGTTTCTTCGGGTTGACAAATTGAGCATGATGGATGGGGCACATCTGAACAGAGAGTGAACTATCGAAAAATCAAATATAACCAATCTTAAGGGGGGCGAAAGGCAATATGACTAACGTTTCATTTCACTCAAAATAGGCAAACCGGCAAGATTGTTTTTGGCGGCAATTCCTCCATCTTTAAGACAACAATGTCAAATATCTCACGAAGTTTTAACGAACACTTCAAAGAATAAACCCATTATTTCTGTAACTTATAAAGACAAACTCAGCTTGGAAGCTGATCCAACAACGTCCACATTCACTGAGTTACAAGCAGTCTTTGACAGACATTCGAGAAAACTTCAATTGGAAGATTCCATTAGATCATAGAGTATTTAAATGAAAGAGAGAGAGAGAGAGAGAGAGAGAAGAAGAGAAAAAGAGAGAGAAACAGAAATGACATTACCTGACCTGAAGGTCGTTGGTGGCCAAAGATGATAAAGGCGACGTTAAAAAGATGAGATGTACTTTGTATATAAAATAAAAAATGTCTTCGGGCTTCCATCTATGATTTCCTACGGTACTTGAAAGAATTCCACTCAACTTGCTGATAAACTACAAGAGATTATGGTTTTGTACTGCTGTGGTAAATTTTCGTACCTAGAGTGATACCATGATCCATTTGATAAAATATGGGTCGCGATTGAAAAAAAAAGTTTGTTAAAAAATTCTATCAAATTTTTTTTTTTAAATATTTGTTAATCATCTACAATTGAAGAGGAGAACAAAATTATGTCAGCCAGACTTCAAAGAAGAGCGAAGTTCTCCAAGCAAGAAGCCTTACTGGACTCAGGCGATGACAATGATTTAGAGTCGATATTGAGGGCTAACCAGACAAGTCAAAGAAAGAGCAAAATGAATAAGAATGAGAATGATATCTCATCTGTATCATTTGGCAGATTAAACAACGCACAAAAGAAATTGTCACAATCCTCCAGGAAGCCATCCAAAAAAATCCAGCATTCACAGGAAGATGAATCAGCTGAAGATAGCCGTATTAGCGAAGATGAAGAAGAAGGGGATTTTTTTGAGGAGTCTTCAGATGATGATGAGAAACCACAGAATTCAAGCAGCCTGAAGAGTAATAAAAAATCAAAGCATGCTCCAAGTGAAGCATCTGCAAAGAGGCCCGTACCCAAAGTTAGAAGAATTCCAGGCTTGGAAAATAATAGCACGTTATATACCGATATCAGATTTGACACGGCGTATGGTAAGTCTGATTTGGAAAAGACAAGAAAGCATTATGCATTCTTGGACGAGTATAGACAGAAGGAAATAACGGATATGCAAGAGTTATTGAAGGCAAATCAGAAAAAACCGATCTTGACACAAGGTGAAGTTGAAGAGCTAAATTTCAAGATCCAATCATTGAGATCTAGAATGGATACTTTGAAAAATAGAGATTTGGAGAAGAAGGTGCTAAAGGACTTCAAGAACAAGCATAAGGGTACTGGTGATTTCTTTTTGAAGAGGAGTGATAAGCGTAAGTTGATACAGAAGGCCAAGTTCGATACTATGAGACCCAAACAGAGAGAGAAGGTTATGGAGAGGAAAAGAAAGAAGAGATTGGGAAAAGAGTTCAAGCAAATGGAGTTTATGTGAACATTACCTTACCGTATACAGAAGTACATACTTTTCTTTACATAAATATGAGAAAATGGGTTCTCGGAAACATGATTCTATTTCATGAGCGACGTCATCGGTCGCATCGCTGAATGATTATATGGGCGGAGCGAAATATATACAAATAGCAAGTTGCTCTTCAACTGAATGAAATACCATGACGAGTCTAAATCATTGCGATTGTTTCTTTGAATCTTTATTTTTGGACTCATTCTCATACCAATCATTGAAACTACCCATGTAATTTCCCCTATGATTATACCCAAAGGTACCAACAAGCTCTTCTGCGGCAGCGGATCTCAAACCTGCTTGACAAAAGAAAATTAATTCCTTGTCCTTTGAAGGTTTTTCGAAACCAAACAAATCTTCAAACTCATCTTCTGGCAAATCCAAGGCACCTGGTGTGGACTTGAATGGTACATTGATTGAAGTTGGTATAGAGCCGTACAATTTCAATTCATCGGGTTCCCTGACGTCTACTAATACTTTATTTGGATCTGGATGCAAGGTTAACCTCTTGATTTGTGGATAAGTGTAAATTTTAGCAGGCGAGACATCTTGAAGAGTTGACTGGAATCTCAGGAATAAGTTTGTTGGGACAATTTGACGGTTGAGCGATTGTCTGAAAACAGAGACTGGCTTATGGAATTGATGAAAGCCTCTTGATGCAAAACGTACCGCAGACATGTCTCTTAATTTTGATAGTAATATCAATCAATATCTCTCACTCTGTTGCGTTTACGCAATTTTTTTTTTTTTTTTGTTTCCTTTCATTCGTGCCTCATCTCTCAATTTTCTCTTTTTTCATCTTTTATACCAGATTAAAAAGAACTCGATAGTTAGTTTATCATCATTTGATTACACATAAGTTAAATAGGCATAACCCCAATAGTTCTCAGTATGTCCTTTAGAAAAAGATCTGAGGTTTTAGAAGTGAATTCTTCACTCAAAAGAGGGCCTGTTCCACCAGGGCGTATTCCAGTCGGTGTGTTGCCTGGTAGAGGGCCTGTTGTTTCGGGAAGAGCACCAGTGGGACGACCATCACCAATCACAAGTGCAACAACAACAACAACAACTTCAAGAGCGACAAAAGCACTAGTTCCATCAGACTCTCTCTTAGCCAAACATCCTGGAATTAAGCCTTCGATTTTGACCTCACAGCCAACAATCTCAACGGGTTCCATAGACATTGATAAAATTCTTGGTCATCAGGGTTTACCCTTGGGTTGCAGTTTGTTAATCGAAGAGAATGGTACTACAGATTTTAGTACGGTGTTATCCAAGAAATATGCCGCTGAAGGTGTAGTACAAAACCGGTTGAAAGATTCCAACACACACGTTATAGTGCTAGGACAGGATAATATGTGGGGGAAGACTTTGCCTGGACTTTATAAAGGTTCATCAAGGGATCAAAAGAAGTTGAAAATACAGGAGAATGAGTCGAAATTAAGTGTTTCGAACTTAAATGATCAGCAACAGCACCAGCAACAGAAATCTCCACTGAACGATTTGAAAATTGCTTGGAGATATGGGCTTTTAGATAAAAATAAAAATGGAAAGGATGATGACTTGTCACTGGCGGCATATCCAGATTTCATACACCAATTCGACATTACAAGCAGCTTAATCCCAGCTCCTAATCCAACAGAAATGAGTTACGTGCAGATAGCGCCACTGGGTGTACTCGTGAAGCAAATAGAAGCCATTGTCCATAAACATACTGACAAGTTGATCAGGTTAGTGATACCAAACTTGATGCATCCTTTGATATACCCCTTACAGTTCCTCAGCACCAAGGAAATTTTAAAGATCATTGGAGCTATGAGATATCTCACCAGAAAATATTCCAATCAATTGACCATCCTATGCTCTTTGAATTTAGACCTATACTCACGAGAGAGTCCATTGGTTTCTCTATTGGAGAATCAGTTTGATGCAATATTAGAGTTGAAACCTTTCGATCCAGCGCTATATGAGCTTATGGAAAGAGTGTATCAAAAGGAACCTAAAAAAATTAAACACGGTTTTGTTAATGTGATCAAAGTACCAGTGCTCAGTGACCTTGGAATGATGCTTGTGAAAGATATGGAATTCTGCTTCAAAAATGGTAGAAAAAACTTTGAAGTTGAAGAGTGGTCTATCCCGGTAGATGAAGAGACTGGTGTTGATAAAATTGAGAGTGGTCATCAAGAGAATCCAATGATGCAAGAGTTGGAAGTTGGAAGTGATGGCAGTTTCAAAAAGGGACAAACTACGAAGGACATCGAATTTTGACTGGTCGTTGAGAAGGACAAGATTTTGTGTATGTGTGTGTAGCCAGTGGGTAGGTGGGTTCACAAATATCAAATTTATTGAAATCTTCACTTAAGATTCAAAGAGCGGATCGTGGAAAAAAAAACCTCGGTAGATGAATAACTTAGTTTTTTTTCTAAAAATTTATTCATACGAGAGAGACTTCTTCAACTAACTAACTCGTTAAAAAAGGATGGCTACAAAATTATCGGGGAAGATATTATTTCTTCATGGCTTTGTTCAAAGTGGTGAGATATTTAAAGCAAAGACATCTGGATTGAGAAAAGCATTCAAAAAAATTGGATTGGAGTGTTGTTATTTAAATGCACCTATTGACGTGGTTCCCGCCGACTTACCCTTTGACGTCTCGGAAAGTGACTTGCTGACCAAATTTGGTGCTGACACGAGCAAACGTGAGTTCAGAAGTTGGTGGTTGAGAAGCGAAGAAGAGTATGATATCGATGCAGCGATCGAATCCATATCCAAATTTTCCGAGGAACAAGGTCCCTTCATTGGAATAGTTGGATTTTCACAAGGGGCCGGCTTAACAGGATTGATTGCTCAAAATTTTCATAATTTGATACCCTGCAACCCACCATTGAAATTCGCCATTATGTATTCAGGATTCAAACTGGTGGACAACAAGAAAGTTGCAAAATATTACAAGACAAAGATTTCAATTCCCACGTTGCACGTACTAGGAGAGTTAGATACGGTGGTGAGTCTGGAAAGATCGATGAGACTATACGATGAGTGCTGTGAACTGGGAACAGCTACTCTTTTAAAACATCCGGGAGGTCATTTTGTTCCGAATTCAAGGCCCATACTTGACAATGTGGTTGGATGGGTTAGGCATGCGTTAGAAGAAGAGGAAAATGACAATGATGCAGGCACAAAGACATCATTATCATCATCAAGGGCTCAACTGGACAAAAAACTGGGAAAGGAAGAAGAAGAAGAAGATTTGGATGATATATTGGCGATGATAGAAAACCTTGGAAAGGCTTGAATGGGTGGTTCAAATTTGAGAGTTGAAACAGTTGTTTGTTATCTAAGACTACATCAATCTCTTTATCTCTTTATCTTTTCGAGAAATTTTTTTTTTTTTGACTTTTTTTTTGCGGTTGCAACTTTTTGTGTAAGCAAAATTTGCTTATTTGGTATTGGAGGACATCCAACAACTAGTAGCAACGAGTGTATCTCCATTTATATATATAAATATCACGATGCCATCTCAAGAGTTGCAAGTCCCGTTATCTCGAAGAATTCTACAAATCTCCTGTGCTATCATTTGGTGTCTCTTAGCTGCAGGCCCAGTCTTTGGCTTTGCTGCATTAAAACCTATATTGATTTCGGAGGGAGTTTATTCGAATTATTGCTCAACAGAAGATGATAATGATGTTGAAGTGCCTTGTGTCAAACAAGATTTGAAATTAAATTACATGTTCACTATAGCCGCCGTCATAACGAATGTCACATCGTTGTTAGTTGGTTCCATTTTGGATCGTTATGGTCCAAGGGTGACTGGTGTCATTGGTTCAGGGCTAATCTTTTGTGCTTCATTGCTATTGAAGTATAGTTCATCTATAACTGTTGTCGATGGTTACTTGACTGGATACACATTATTAGCATTTGGCGGGCCATTTGTGTTCATTAGTTGTTTCCAATTGGCCAACACTTTCCCAAAGAATTCAGGGTTCATATTACTGTTATTGACTGGTGCATTTGATTCGTCGTCGGCATTATTTTTGATATACAGACTCTTTTATCAACACAATATCGTTGCAAATTTGACACTTGACAGATTTTTCACTTATTATTTGATAGTACCTATTTTTATCTTTGTTTGTCAAGTCACCATAATGCCAAAGGACTCTTACAAAACAGTGAATACATTGGCCAAAATTGGAGAAATGGGTGTTGATGAGACAGGCGAATCGGTCGATCCAGATCAAACTATCGATGAAACTTCAACGTTGTTGACTCGCACTCTGTCACATAATTCCGCTAAGTCAGTCTACGAACAAGAACAAGAGGCAAGATTGACTCACAAATCAGGTGGCATTTATGGTATCTGCCATGACTTGAACTTGACACGACAATTGAAAACTCCATGGTTCATATTGATGTGCCTTTTCACATCTATTCAAATGTTGAGAATCAACTACTTTGTAGCCACTGTTAAATCACAGGAAGAGTACTTGTTTAATGATGAGACCATTGCTGTGAGAATCAACCAGTTCTTTGACTTGGCCTTACCATTAGGTGGGTTGGCATCGATACCTTTTATCGGTTTGTTGCTCGATAACTATACAACATTGTCCGTATTGAGTATTTTGACAACAATTTCAGTAATCATTGGATTCTTGGGGATTCTCAAGTACGAATTCTGTGCATATGCTGGAATACTCATGCTTGTTGTATACAGACCTTTCTACTACACAGCGGTATCGGACTATTGTGCTAAAGTTTTCGGTTTCAAGACTTTTGGCACAATATATGGTGCTATTATTTGTTTCAGTGGTTGTTTGAACATCTTGCAAAGTCTGTTTGATCATCTTACTCATTTCACGTTCAAAATGAATCCGATCCCTGTCAATTTGACCTTGACACTACTCACTTTAGTCATTGGATCTGGCTTGATTGCTTATGTGATTAGTCAAGAGAGGCTTATCAGGAAAAGAGAGATCATACAAGAGGCTGAATCTGCTTCTGTATGCGAAATGCCACAGTAAAATTTTCTGTTCCTACCATTCGTTATTGATTATTGTTATAAAGAATTGCTTATAAATACATTTTTCATTTCTCAGATTATAGAATCTATACGCCTTGTAAAAGATACTCTCATATTGATAAGAAAGACAGAGGAGAAAAAAAAATTTATTCTGGCAACGCGTTTATATAAGAAGTTCAAGTCATCTACAAAACAAAAGATGAGTTATAACTCTGAAGCACAGATTCTACAACTCTATAGTCGTCTATTCAATAGCTCTGTGCCGAAAGATGACAATTATTGGAACAGTTTTTTTGGAATGCCATTGCATAATGTTTCTTTGAATTCAACTTTTGAACATTTGACAGTGAAACAGATTAAGGATAATTCATTGTTATTGCATACTTTATTCAAGGAATGCTTAAAGAGGCTTGAGAATGCCAATAGCTTGGATATAATGAGTATATTCATTAGATCTGTGTGCTCCAAGAAGTTTAACAATGATAAGAAGGAGGTTCTTCTCAAAGTCTTTGGTGGGATAAATGCTATCAATGACAACTTTGTGGGATTGTTAAAGCTGTTAAAGCGGAACATGAACGATAAAAATGATGATACTTTGAAGTTTTCCAGTTTTATGTTGTTTGCAACGTGTACCAAGAGTTTCTACAATACCCTAGTTTTTGAAATTTTGTATCAAGTTGACATGACTGATGAGATATACAACTTATTTTTAATTGAAAAGTTGGACTATGAAATCATAGGAGAAATCTTTGCCACATTATCCATTCTCAACAACAACACATTAGTCTCACTCAATATATATAAACAAAAGCTTGACGAGCTCTTCACAAATAAACAGATTTTGAGCAATATGAGCTTTCAATTGACTCAATTTATGATCTTTGAAACATTGTTTTATCATGGCTTAAATCCAGATTTATTAAGTAAAAAAGAGCATAATTCAACTTTTTACAATTGGATCACATTTAACAGATATAACACCAAGGTTAACGACTTTAATCTGATATTACTTAAAAATCTAAAAGATGAAAGATTGAATCGATATCTTGAGATCAAGTTAGATAGATTCAATAGAAAGAAGGAGTTTCTCAAAGAGCTGATCCCAGTGTTTTTGTATTTGTACTCATTGACGATCAATAACGATGAGCTTGATCAACTAATAACTACGAGGTCTAGTGATGATGAAGAGGAGATTCAAATTTTTGAGATCTTTTTATCACTATCATCATTCGTTCTTCAATACCAACATGGATATAATAGCATGATAGGTCGATTGGATTTGATGATCATCAACAAGATTGTCAGTAGTAGTTTGCAAAACTTGACAGAGTATTTCATAAACCAATACAATATCAAGATGTGTTATCAAAGACAACCGATAATTACACCTGTTGGTGAAATTGAATATTTAATGGAGGATAATGGGGGAGAAAAAGAGATGATTAAGAATAAAAATTCGTTGTATTACATTTTGGATGTGATACAGTGCCAACTCCGGTATAATTTGTCAATGAGATTTGATTTGATCAATTATAAATTGTCGACTTTAATTATTTTGCGAGTCATTAATGGGTTAGATTTTCAATTGAGTTACAATTGGCATGATTTTTTCAAAACAATTTTTCAAGTTTTGAAATTCATGTTAAAAAATTTCAAAGAAGAACCAAAAGTGATGCTGTTAGTAGAAGAGATCTTGATCATCATTGAGCTTTTATTGATAAAGTTCTATGACGCGGGGAAGGAGAGGTCATCCGATTTGGTGGAGGTTATTTATAAGATTTTGGAAAATAGCGAACTGTTGTTGATTGTGAAAAAGTTCAACAAGGGCAATTTGGTGAATTTGACTATTTGTTTGGAATTGGTGGTTTCCAAATTCTCGTCCAAGATTGATTCCAATTACAACGAGATATACCAAGAATTGTTTAATCTCATTGACAAAGATGAAGAATTCAACGTTGTAGATAAGGGATTATACGAAAAAGTGATGAAACAGGATGTTGAATTTGAAGAAAATGATACGTTTAAGTATTTGAGGATGAATGGCATTGCGAACAATTCCAAGATATCTTTGGTAAATAAGGCTATAGAGGAGATTGTGAATGATAAGAGGTTGTTCCACTAGTTGCTTTGGCAGAAATGTTGTTATCTTATTTATAGAATTTAGAGTAAGTGGCGCACTCTGCTCATGTTGCATGATGGTTAAGATGTGGTTGTAGGCACAAATTGGACTGCTCTTCACAACACGGGGGTTTTTTTCTTCCCCACATTCTTTTGGTGCTAGTGAAACGCTGCACCATCGATAGGTGGTCATACTTATATCCGCAAGTGTTGTTTCCCCTTATCATTCATGATGAATCAGTACATCAAACAATATCAATTCAGTCCAGTGCATGTATAAATAGGAAGAGATGTATTTCGTATACCAATTTGTATAATCCTCAATGAATGATTCTCTCTCCCTTGTCATCCACAAAGAAAATTCTTTCTCTCTTTTGTGTGCTCTTATTGAAAAAAGCAAACAAACAAAAAAAAAAATACAAAAACAAAAACAAAAATCAATCGAATTTGAACAACAACAACAACATCAGTTATCATCATCATTATCAAAATTTGTGTTTGATTTATACATATATCTATATATATAATTATCTCAAATATCTCCAGTCAATTAGACTCATATCAGATTTCTTATCAAAAAAAGAAAAAGGTCCCCAATTGTTGTCTTTTCTAACTAATACAATTTAATTTAATTTGATACAATAAATAGTTACCATACTTTTCATTTAACACCAGTTTTACTTATATATTCATCAAAATCCCAAGATGGCTGCAATCAACACACAATCCAAGAGACATATTAAGACACAGTCAGCATACGCGTTTGATAACACCACTACTAGCGTTGCCGCTAGTCAGATGCGTAATCTTTTGAACGATTTGGCAGATACTTGTACCGATTCAACAAAGCAAAGAAAATTTGAAAATGAATTAGACTCATTTTTCAGTTTGTTCAGAAGATATTTGGCTGACAAGGCATCAGGAACTACATTGGACTGGGACAAGATCAGATCTCCATCTAACGAAGAAGTTGTCGATTACTCCTCATTTGATGCCACCGAGGAAAATGTTCTGAATTTGAACAAATTGGCCGTATTGAAATTGAATGGTGGTTTGGGTACATCAATGGGTTGCGTTGGTCCAAAGTCTGTTATTGAAGTTAGGGATGGACAATCATTTTTAGATTTATCTGTAAGGCAAATTGAGTATCTCAATAGAACTTATGATGCAGATGTTCCATTGTTGTTGATGAACTCTTTCAACACTGATGACGACACCGCCAAGGTCATCAAGAAGTATCAAGGTCACAGAATAAGGGTCAAAACTTTTAATCAATCGAAGTTTCCAAGAATCTATAAGGATTCCTTGTTGCCAGTTCCTCAATCATATGATGATGTCAAAGATGCTTGGTACCCACCAGGACATGGTGATTTATTCGAAAGTTTGTATGAAAGTGGTGAATTGGATGCCTTATTAGCTCAAGGTAGAGAAGTCTTATTTGTTTCCAATGGTGATAATTTAGGTGCCACTGTTGATATCAAAATCTTGTCTCACATGATCAATACAGGTGCCGAATATATCATGGAATTGACCGATAAGACAAGAGCAGATGTTAAAGGTGGTACTTTGATCTCATACGATGGCCAAGTCAGATTGTTAGAGATTGCTCAAGTTCCAAAGGAACACGTGGAAGAATTTAAATCCATCAAGAAATTTAAAAATTTCAACACTAACAATTTGTGGATCAATTTGAAGGCTGTCAAGAGATTGGTCGAGGCAAATGCAATTCAAAGTGAAATCATTCCAAACGAAAAATCTGTTAACATTAGAGGTACTGATTACAACGTCTTACAATTAGAAACCGCTGTTGGTGCTGCCATCAGACATTTCAACGGTGCACACGGTGTTGTCGTTCCAAGATCAAGATTCTTGCCAGTCAAGACATGTTCTGACTTATTGTTAGTCAAATCTGATTTGTTTTTCTTGGAACATGGTGCTTTAAAAATTGATCCTTCTAGATATGGATCTAATCCATTGATCAAATTGGGTTCTCATTTCAAAAAAGTTAGCGGATTCCAACAGAGAATTCCTCATATGCCTAAGATTTTGGAATTGGATCATTTGACCATCACTGGTAACGTCACTATCGGTAGAGATGTACAATTGAAAGGTACCGTCATCATTGTCTGCTCCGATGGTCAAAGAATAGATATTCCAAATGGCTCAATTTTGGAAAATGTTGTTGTTACGGGTAACTTGACTATATTAGAGCATTGAGTTACTTTCTTGTCTTATAGTACCCCCTTACTCTTGAACCAATTTTGTTTCATATATTAAGTAATGGCACTACCTTGTTATCTTAACCGCATTAAGTTGAATCAACTTGAACAAAAAAAAAATGTATACTTTATCGGGATAGATGCCACTTTAAATTCAGCTCTTCTTACTTGACTGACCTGGTCGTAAAAGCTCATCTTTTCCACAATTGGGTTTATGAAGTTTCAACGTGTTTTAAACAGACTCAAAAATGGTCTTGAGATAGCATTTTGTGTGAGAGAAATGATTAATAACTAGCCTCCACGCGTTTTACCTTGGCGTCCTTCTTGAAATTTTAGTTTTTTGTTTGTTGTGATTATTTAAAACAGAAGTTGAGACCCGATTGTATCAATTGAGACAGGTATATCGTTCGACCAAGTCCCAAACCACATACCAAAAGATGATAACAAGGCGACTTTTAAAGCCACCTATCATCAGGAATTTCACTTCTACTCCAAGGAGACAAGTTAACCCAATCTTGCCCTTCGATATCTTGGAGGAATTGGAAAGTGATGAGATTGAGAAGGAGAAAGATGACCTCCAAAAACAAAACAAAATTCTCAAGAGACGGTCCAATAATCCGGCATTGAGAAGAAAACAAAGGAAAGAAGATGCAGATGATAAGAAAGCCAATAGTGGAAGTGGGAATGGGGGTCCAAACAAAAAAAATGGGTCTAGCAAGACATGGGAGAAATTGAAAGGATTCGGTTTCAAAAGTTTGGAGACGGCAGGAATCACATTTGCCTCGTTGTTAATCTTGGGCTCAGCTGGACTCTTGTATCACAATTTATACCGGTCCCATGTGGTAAGCAAGATGGAGAAGGCATTCGATGTTGGAGACCCAGCCTTTGAGCTTACCATGCACAATCGTACCAACAAACTGGGAAAGGCCTGGGTGGAGAGACCACAGCAACAACTCATGGATGAAATAGTAAATGGTAATATTAGAGGCCGATATTTTTTGATGATTGGCGAGAAGGGAACGGGTAAGACGTCGATGATTTTGGAGGCGATGAGGAAAGTGAAAGGCAAAAACTGTACTTTTCTAGATGCGCATGCTGATCCTGAAATCTTTAGGATAAGACTTGGTAGAGCGTTGAATTTCGAGTTTAATGAGGACTACATCGGATCATTGTTTTCCATTAGAGGTCCAAGGGACACCACCGCCATATTGGATATTGAAAGGGCATTCAACAAATTGGAGGAAGTGGCCGTTAACCGAGTGAGGAAGACTGGATCACCCTTGGTGCTCGTGATCAACAATGCACATCTCATTCGAGACGATGCTGACGGTATCAACCTCGTTGAACTTTTACAACAAAAGGCAGAGACATTGAGTGGATCAGGCTTGGTGACGATGATCTTCAATAGTGATGATTACTGGCTCTATGAGCGGTTGAAGAGACTCGGAACTAGGTTGGAGGTGATAAACGTTCGAGATCTACACAGGGACGATCTGAAGGATCTGTTGAACTTGTCGAGATTAAAAAGTTTCAATGAAGAAGTGAATGATCAAACACTGTCTCAAGTTTTTGATTTGATTGGTGGTAGACCACAGCATCTAGCATACGTTGCCGGCCATCGTGATATGATTAGTGCCTGCCACGAGATCATTGACCGTGAAAAGACATGGTTGTTGAACCAGTGCACTTTGTTGGGTGAGGGAATGGATGATGATGTCATGGAGAGCGGCAAATTCTCCACGTCTCTGTTTTTGCTAGTGCAAGAATTAGTCAAGATGGATAATGATAGGATATTGTCGGGAGCCAATGGCAGCGCTCAAGATCACCACCAATTGCCTGAGTTGCCCTTGTGGAGAGCCAATCAAATTATGACAAGATCGGATTATATCCAACGCTACGACAACTTAAACATTTTCACCATCGACTCCCATTCCAGAGTAAGAGCCGATTCTGTTCCAATGATGAGAGCCTTCCATGAGATTTCTTCACAACCTGGATTCGATGAATTGTTAAATGAGACTTGTGACCGTGTTGCTCTGATAGAATCATTGGGAAGAACAAGGGAGTTAGTTATGAAAGATTTAGTGCTGGGTAACAGCTATCTCATCGACAAGAGAAACTCCGAGTTGTCGTACGTCAACAAGACGAAACAGTTCAAAAAGATTCTAGACGAGGATGGCAATATTATCAGATTGGTGGAAGTGGATGAGAACGGTAATGATGTCGACGATGACGAGCCGATAATCATGGAGGATATTGATAAGGATAGAAATACCAGGAGATGGTGGCGCAAGAGAATGGAGCTGTTGGGTGTAAGTTACATACCGGATGGCTACTTGGAGCTGAAAACTGACCCAAAAGACCATGAAAGAGAGTTAGACCTAAATAGAGAGAATGAAGATCACAAAAATTGATGAGAAATCTCATATTCCTATTTTATCTGTATTTCATAAGGCAGTTCCAACAAACAGATAGCGCTTCCTCAGTTAAGAAAGAAAACATTGAAGAAGATCTAAACTTGAAAATGAATAAAAGTCGGCTTTACAAGGAATGGTCCTCATACTTTTAGAATTGTATTTGGAGAAAAGTTAATTTTGTTTCGCTTGCTCTTCAATGATCAAGAGATTACAACAGTGAGGATTTGTGAAATTATTTGATTTTTGAGAGAACTCTTCCAGTATCTATATATGATCCAACACACAGGACTTATCTGCCAAAAAACTCCTTCAATCGGTTTTGGCAGCTTTGATGTGGTGAGAAGATCTCAACCTGTCTAATATGCTCTCGTTTTCCAGTGTATTGGTAGACAAAGGTTTATCGTCAATAATTGCCTCTGGTAACAACTCCCTGCCCATTTCAACAGCATCTTGTAACCAGATATCCTTATTCACAGCTCGCAGTGACAGTTTCCAACGCGGTCTACAACCTTTGACCAATTCCCTCACGGTCTCTTTTGAACCGTACACATCCTTCCAGGCTACCTGCTGCAATCCCAATAAATGGGAAAACAATCCAGAGCACAATGCTTCATTGGAGTAACCGCCTTCCAATACGGAGATAATCTTGGTGTCTTTAGATAGGTGTAAAAAAGTATCGCAGACGTCTGAGGCAAATTTGTGGTAGAAATGGGTGGGCAAGTTAACCTCATGTCTCTGCATCTTGTTCGTCTCATATTCAGAAGCATCAAAACCAGCAGATATGACTATAAGAGGTTTGAACTTGGAGGGATTCTGAGATTGAGCTTTTTGCAAGAAAATTTGGGTCTTTCGAATGATTTCCTTGTATTTCGTCTCGTACAACTTATCAAATTCTCTCTTGGTAGTATAACCCTCCAAATGAACATTCCAGATATTCACACCATGGCTCATTATGCAAGTGGATGCATTTTTGATGGTATCACTGTACGCCATGCCTAACTCTGTCGGATAAGAATTGATATCATGTAACGAGAAATACCCCACTTTGGGTCCTTCCATTGGACTGCGTTTGAGATATTCATCAAATGTGGTATCAGCATTATCGTCATCGTCCTCTATTTTCCACCCCCCACGTTTCCAGCAAATCTCCTGAGATCCATCACCATGGTGCAAGTCTATATCTAGTATGGCGGCATGTGTGATATCATGATTCTCGAACGCATATTGTATTGCAATCTGAGCATTGTTAATGAGGCAAAAACCAGATGGCGAGCACGGATGGGAATGATGACCTGGGGGCCTAATCACAATCATTGCCTTTCTAAAACTCTCTTCGTATAGTTGATCTACTGCTGTTTCTATGGCGCCTATAGCGCCTTGCAACAGATCTATGGTTTCTCTTGTCAAATATATATCTCCGCTGGGCCAGTTCTCAGGAACTTCCACTTCATTATTGGCCAATTTAAGTTCTGCCTCGTCACACAACTGGATCAACTTCTTTGCCCAAAGTAAACCATGAATGCTTGTTACATGATCAGAGTATAAAGATCCCACTTTGTCGGATTTTATGATCTCGAATCGAGAAGGGTAAAGCGAGAACAGTGCTGATAACCCAATGGAGCAAGCCAACAATCTTTGAGGTCTTTCGACGATACTTGCTAATTCCCTTCTACTGACCCATTTTCTGCCATAGGAATGTTTTAAAGACAATGGTGTCAACACGACCAAGAGTTTTTCCTCCTGTGGGATCGATTCGAGTAAATGCTGATGGTCGTTGATATACTTTTGGAAGAGAGGAGTCAAGAGTGGATTGCTAGTTTGCTCGCCAATCGTCAAGAATGACAACTCTGACTCTAAGATCTCCACATCACTGGAATTTTCAACCGACATCTTGAATGGCCCACAATTCGGTAGTGATGATGGAGTTGAGTGCAAAGTTGACAATCAAACGGGCACGAATTTCAATATATTCAAAAGATTAGGCGAGTTTTGATCTGTCACATACGAAAAAGAAAAAAAAAAGTTGATAGATGGAGAGATGAGATAGACAAGTACGGCGTACGTATATATAAAGGAAAGAATTTGCAACAATAACAACATAAAAAAAAAGATGAAGAATCAGCTACATTATGTTTGCTTGTCACAAAAGATAGTAAAAGCTTTTAAAATCATGTCTAATATGACAAAACAAATGTATCCAGTACATTTGACAAAAGAAAATGGTAATAAAACAGTTGGTTATGTAATAATCATTTTAGGGAGATAAAGCAAATGTGTTGAACTATCGATCAGCAATGACGACGAATCAGAATTCGTCATCAATTCCGACTTGAGACTCCATTATTAACCTCTCGTCATTGATCTGCCACCAGAATTCGAAAGTTTCAGTCTCGTCCTTGTAATTTTTCCTATCCGCCTTGGAGATATCCCAAGGTTTTGGGCCAAGTATATAATGAACATTTTTCACCTCCTCATCACGCCAAATATCGGCATGAATCTTCTTCAATGTCTTCAATGCATTGTACTTGTATGAGAGTCCCACCCATTTACCTTCAAAGACATCACTTAGCAACGATTGATCGGCAAACTCGTAGCTCGCCGTTCTATCTGAATCGTTTATAGCCTTCGAGATCTTTTGATAATTGGCCCGATTCGGTGCCACAACTTGTAATCCACCATTACAAATGCCCAATCCAGTAGATGAAGGTGGACCCAAGACATCAGTTGGGGCGAGGTAGTGAGTAAAGGCGCAATTCTCTCTAACCCAGTCCTTTGGATAATGTGGTTTGTCATAAGGATTACAAACACATGCATGAGATGCGGCAAATACTCTATCATCATCCAACTCGACATCGAATAACTCGTCCATATTTTGCAATACAATCATATCACTGTCCAATTGTACCACTTTTTCAAATTGGGTCAAGTTGAAAGGTTGTAATTTTGACCAGCAATCGTAGAATCTTGGATCATTGGAATAATCTTTGTGGGAGGTTGGAAGTAAATACTCAATCTTCAATTTGGGGATCTTTCTCAGATCCAACGCTCTGTGCCCATCCTGATCGAATGAGTCTGTATACAACGCCACCAATGCATATTTGGAATTGGTTTTTTTCAACGAGTAATCCAATGCTAGTAAGCCTGACAAATACGCTGTATTAGTGATCAAGGTGGTCCATACTCTCTTATGACTCGACAAGTCAGTGTCAGGTAAAATGGTCATGCTTCAAAAGAAGTAGTGGTGATATTGGTAATAGTCAATGGGTCTAAAATAGTTGTAATATACTTTGATTTTTTTGTAAATTCGGTAAAGTACCGTTGTATTAATAAATTCCTTCTTCTCTATCGTTTACGTTTTGTTTTTTTCTTTTTTACTTGCTCTTCTGAAAAAGATGAAATTACAAGCATATTAATTAATTAGTCGAAACCTTTTGAAAAAGAGCAGAGTTGCTGACACTGGTACGAAGAATGTAATATAACACGTAGCCAACAATACACATAGCTGAAACTACAAGCTATTCAAAAAATTGAAATAATCACTTGCTATGCCGTATTTTTGTTCCTCTTGTCGATGAATCTGGTTTAGAGTTTTCAACTTGGCAGGGTGAGCGGCTAAGCGAGTAAAGTAGCGAAAGTTGTGCATTTATCAAAACGAAAAAAAAGGAAAATTAGGATAAGATTATTCAACTAAACCATACTTTACTTACTACTTTTGCAATATATATACCTGATATCTTGTACAACAACAACGTTTCACCATTCACTCTCACTGGTTGCCTTTTGAAAGGTGTAGTCCTTCCCATTGAGACTAGCTATACCTTCTTTTAAATTACACTTCCACTTGTTTTTAACTCTCTGCACCTTATCATAAAGACATAACATGATGTTTCCCTCTTGATCATCACTATCATCCTCAGATTCCTGAGAATCGCTATCATCCAAATCGGAGTTGATGTCATCTGAACCGAAACCATCATCTTCTGGTTTCAGGTCCTCTACTTCATCTTCATCGGAATCAGCCCCATCTGCTTGGGGTATTATCTTCAGTCTTTTTCTATTTCTTCTCTTCAACTTATTCATATACCGTATAGCTTCTTTCTTACTATCAACTTCAATTGTAAGCTCGAAATTACCATCTCCTTGGCTAACAATTCTGCCACCTGTTGGCAATACCAAACCAGAATCTTCTTGTCTGTTGGTCGATGCCACTGTAGGATACTCCATACCGGTCACACTCGGTGTCAATTCTGGAATCGGCAATTGTCCTACGGGAAGCAGCAGCAGCAGCAGCAGTAATGGCAGCAGCAGCTGCTGCACTTGGTTATAATCTCCATTAGTATGTAACGCTAAGCTATTCGAGTCTTCGATTGGCTCATTGTCTTCACTGTTTTGTTGAGCCCAAGGAAATTCAGCTGCCTGAGATAGGACCAATTTTTCCATCCAAATCTTAAATGTAGTGAAATAATCTATATTAGTAATTAATTCTTCTGGCAAAATAATGTAACAGAATAGGAAAATCAAAAAAAAAAAAAAAAACAACCCAAAACTTACCTTTCTCAAATCTTGTAATGTTGCCTCATCAATTCCACTATTCTCAAAATCTTGTCTTGACTCTGCAATGACATCCTCAATGATATCAGCATATATATTTGCCTGATCAGTTTGTTAGTATTCGGCGAGTTTAAGTTTCTAATCGTGGGATAATTTTTTTTATTTTTTCCAGCAGCCTCTTGGTATGGGGTATCAACTACGGAAAAAGTATCCAATTTCGGGGAATCACTTACAGCTTCAGTATTTGACATAATGGGAGATCAATAAAATGGTATAGCGAGGTTGAATTACACTGTGCAAATGAGTTGGGACAGTAGTAATTGCAGATTAAACTGTTGTTGAAAGGGTGGGAAGTGTGGTGGTATTTATACCAACGAGAAAAAATTAAAAAATTGTTCAAAATTGTAATTTTTGATATTTTGACACACGACCTTATATATATAAGTACTACTTATTCAATTCATTAATTTGATTTTGATATCGAGGAAAGACAATTATATCAAGATAACAAAGTGTTTGATTGATAAGAGAAGTAGATTTTTTTATGATATGAATAGCAAATAGACGTTGCTTTCAATACTTAAAGCTAAAAAATTACACGCTCATTGAGCTACGTCAATCTATTGTTGATAGATTCTATTTCGATTTTTTTTTGCAACAAAGATTCTGTGACTGGGAATGCAAATTGTATGTCAGTTCCCTTACCCCCAGTATGTGTTGAGTAGTATTAGAGTGAATATATATATGATCCGCTGTCAGTTATTCTACGAGACATTCGTTGACGTGATTTGAGAAAGAAACGCGACACAAAGAGGAAAAAAAAAGTAAACAAATAAATTGATAAACAAAAAATATATCAATAAACACACAAAACAAAACAAATCTAATCTATCAATTCAATTCATCGCATCAGTTCAACTTAACCCACCCAGCTGTCCCAGCCTTGTATAAGATGGACACCGATAAACTCATCAGTGAGGCTGAACACTTGAGTCCGCTGAAGTCTACCACTCCCACCATCTATCAAGATAATCCGTCTCAATTGAACATGACCAGAATTCCCCATGGATTGTCACACAAACATGCAATGAGGCACGTAGTTGAAGATAGAAGGAACTCAATGAGCGCCGTCAGAGAACCACTTTCCATGATTAACTCAAGTCCGTCACCCACCAATCACAAGAATACCTATACCTGTCCCAGACCAAATAAACACTACGATAAGCATATCGAGTTCAAGAAGTCGAAAACAAATTTGGGCTCCAAATTGCAGCACGTCACTACTGAAGAAATATCAGAGCAGGAGAATATTGAGAAGGAAAACAGCTTTGCTACACCTGCTAGAAAAAATGGTGTCAGCTCTCGTCAATCGTCGCTTCAAACACCATCTTTGTCTTTGAAAAGAAGATCCTCCGACATTTTAGATTCATCAAAGAGAGTGAGACCTGAAAGCTCCATCATGAAAACACCTTTGAGACCAACGGAACCTGTTGCTGCTAGTCCTACAAATGAACAGAATAGTCGTATCATTGATAATAGCCGTTTATTACTAGACACTGAGAATTCACCACATCCTTCAAGTGCCATATCGAGCCCATTGGCCAACGTCAGTCATATGAACTCCTCTCACATGAGTAATGATGGCATTGCTGATATTGATGCGGAGACAATGCTAGAAGAAGATTCACTGAAAGAGGCCGACGATGAAGTTTCTCGACTCGAACTGAACTCAAGTTTGACCTGTCCGCCAGTAGATAATGAGAACATAACAAATTATCTCGGTGATCAGCAATTGACAACTCGTCAATCAAACGTTGGTGGGGTTTCAATTTATGGACAAGAGGATCATGAACTGTACATTGAAGATGAATCTGATGCCGAAACAACATCTGCTCGGAGCTCGGAACCAACTTTTACTCTTGAACAAGTAGAGGATCTACTAGGGGATCATCAACTCGAACTTAAGAGGCTCAAAAGTATCATCGACGATAAAAATAGTGTTATTCTGGATTTGTCAAATTCACTCAAAACTTCCGCAGATAATTTCCAGAGTCTGGAAATTTCAGTGACAACTCTTGAGATGGAAAAGAATGAATTGCTGAAAACCAACAAAGTTTTAAACATGAAACTCGTCTCAACAGATGCTAGAGTCAGTGCAATGAACAAAGAGTTGAAACGAAATGATCATAAGCTTCGTCAACTGAATGAGAAAATCACTGAATATGAAGAATACCACGAAAGGACCAAACAAGAGATGGAGAGCAACATAACCTCTTTACAATCTCATCTCGAAGTTGAAAAGGAAAATAATAAAGAGCTTTCAGCAAAAATTGACACCTTGAACAACACAATTTCAAACTTGAAAGTAAATTTGAAGGAAAAGTCTCAACAAATCGAAAATTTGACGAGTACGGCCCATGAGCTGCTCGAAGAACTTGAAGAATCAAGCCGTGATTATCAAAACTTGAGTGAAGAAATAACAATTTTGAAGGACAAGTTGAGCTTGAGTGCTAACGAATACGATGCTGCTGTTGAATCGCATGAGAAAGAAATCGAACACTTCAAAAATGAAATACACCTTTTAAAAGATCAAATTACAACAATTACCGAAATGGACGAATCAAAGAGTACGAAAATTAGTCAGCAAAATGAGGAGATCGATAGTCTTCATGAATCTTTGGAGAATAAGATGAAAGAAGTTGACGAACTTTCCATACAGAAAGGAGAGTTACAAGACGAGTTAGAACGAGTAAGGGATGAGGTCAATGAAAAGGAAGCCCAAGCTGCACACGCCACTGACGAATTGAACAAACAAAAGTTTGAGTTTGATGAGAAGATGAAAGAAATTGATCAGTTACACGAACTCCATTCTGAACTTGAAAAGCAGATCAAATCACTCGAAGATAATCTCAGGACAGAGCAAGAAGAAAATCTGATGAACTCTCTGAATTTGTCTGAGCTGAGATCGAAAATATCTGACCTTGAAAAATTAGTAAATGATTTGAAGCTGATGCATTCTCAGGAACTTGATGATTTTGAACTGGAGTTAGAAGAGAGAAATACCAGGTTGCATGATTTGGAAAGTCAAAATCGTAATTTATCGGACGAGATTTCCTCGAAAACTTCGAGAATCGAGCAACTGGAGAAACAGATCGAGATTCTACATCAGAAATTAATTGATCTGGAGAACGAAACTCAATTGAAACTTGAGAAGTCAGCCGAAGATTTGTACAAACAATACAGTCAGAAGCATGACAAAAAAGTTTCTGTTTTGAAAATAGAGTACGAAACTAGATTGCAAAAACGTGTGAAGGAGATAAAAGCACAGTATTCCACTTCCTTGCAAGAGATTGAAAGTCTCAAAAAACAGCTTAGGAACGAGAAAAAAGAGAAAGATAGAGTGTTGGCTTTATGGGATCAAGTTTTAGCTTTTGAAAAAAACGGTAAGGACAACACAAGTTAATTTTGTATAGTGGTTTCATGGATCTATGTAAGTTTTAACATTATTATGATCTCGATTTTTGATGAACTATGTAACAAACAGTGGTACCGGAAAATTCCTAACTAGGATATGACAGCATCTCTTCCATGAATTCCTCTTAGAGGCTTGTAAGAAACTTTAATCAAGGAAGTCAAACGAGGTTGTTCGTGCAAAAAGCAAAGACACAGTACCTGACAAGTCGCACTTCAAAAACGTCTTACTCTTGTTACACGCAATTCATACTAATTCATCATGCTATCACATTTGTAGGACCCGTGCTCAAAATATTAAACACTGATTTCGATACAATTTGAAAGGACAGTGATCCGGTTTCCCCCAATAATATGTTGGAGATTCAAGCTACAAACTGAGAACTTGGAAAGCGTACTCAAACAATTGTTGACACCTTCTCACCAACCTAAGTGCCATATTCAACAGAGAAACTTTATCAAAAAGGCTAGTATTTGGATATCGGTTACAAGGATTAAGAGGATAGCGCGGCTCTTTGATATCATCAATCTCAAAGAGAAGGAGAAAAGAAACCGGTGAAGTTTTGAAATATTTTTCTGTGAACCCTTTTGAAAACTGAATGAAGAATAGGGATATTCAAAATTCAAAGAAGCTTTAACTTTAGCCAAATAACTAGAATAGTCAGCACAACATAAATTGAAATCATACTCTATTTTAGAGTGAGGACGAAACAAAAAAATACCAAAAAAAAAAACAAAAACAATGCATCTTTTCGGGATAGTATAAACAAGAACCAAGTGTCAAAAAACTATAGGTGTACTACGACTTTAGTGCTTCGTCGGCTTGACCTTCTTGTTTTCAGTGAAGGTTTGTATCACTGTAACACCAGCCAATTCTAACATACAACTTAAGTTGTAAAAAGTTTGTCATTTACTTGAAATCATCCATAGTGACAAAACGCGTTTACAATTGCAATCATAACAAGGGCCATACAGCCAGAGACGGCACACCTCAATATTAACCCGATAGCTTACACAGTATTAGCAATGGCCTCACAAAATGGGAGTAGCTCCGATGTACCCTATGAGCTGAATGATGACTTGATAAAATATAGAAATGAAAATGAAAGCTTTAAAAAGGAAATCAAAGAATTAAGAAGAGATAAGAGCATATTGGAGGAGATAATATCGGAGAAGGACAAGTTGATCAGTAATTTACAATTGCAGATTGACAACATACAAAAATTTTCAAATCCAGTCAAGACTCCTGAGACTCCTAATCTCATAGTGGGTCCACCTCCTAGATCAGCACAAAGACAAATAAGAAGTATCAGTAACCCCATTGGAAAGATGGATGCAAGATCGACGCTTGTTCCTGGATTTGAGGCCACCCAACTCAAAGATGAAATTCTCAAAAACGGTTACCCTGAAGAGGATCTCGTGAGAACCAGCAACAGTTCCACTTCTCATGCTACTGCTACGGAAGAAGCAGACACGGCGAGTGAATCAAATAGGAATCATTTAGAGATGGAGGTGCCACAGCCGAGAAACGAAAATCACCGCATACCACCAATAACTATAGAGGACAATGCTTCACCAGCAAAATCCATAGCAAGTTCCGATTACTCACCACAGAAGGATGGCCACCTTGAAAACAACCATTCAACAAGAAGCAGACTGTCAACAACCAGCATTCTTGCCACACCCATCAGTTCACCCAGCAGACCAAGCGCCCAGCAAGCTCACTACATGGGGATACCAATCTCTGAAATGACATGGGGATCCTCGCCTAGGAGTGTCTCGCCTCACAGAGGAAGACATCCGCCGTTGTCCCCATTGAAAGACCGTTTATTTGCAGGTGTCATTCCTAGCTTACTGACGCCAAGTACCAACAATAAAGGACATCCCGATGATATGGATGAGTTTAATTTTTCACCTATCAGCGGAAATAACGGAAGCTCATCGAATATTGTCAAAATGGATAATCCTTTGGGTTCAACAACAGTATCTACAAGGCGGAGTTCGTTTGGCTCATTAGATAAGTCTTTCAGAAACTCGCATCACGAAAGTGTCAATGACTTGGACTCCGTGGTTGAATATATGAATCAAAAGTTGAATGTGAAGGATGGGCATGGACGTGCTCGTGCCTCAACGGTGAACACAGTGGTTCCACACCCGTTACATGATTCACAAGAGTCCCAATTAGGTAATGTTTCACCGCCTTCGTCACAAATAGACCATCTGCAGTCCACTGCCATACTCCAACCGCTGCCACCACCAACGGCTCAGAAAACTCTTTCCGAACCGATCATTTCGAAAGTGAAAAGCCGCGAGGTGAAAGATAAAGCCACAGATGTCAGTTCTTATATTGCTAGTCCAGCTCCTAGTGTTGGCCAGATGAGCGTGTCTTCAAAGTTGAATAATCCACAGAGGATTGCTTCTACTCCAACGATGAACCAGATATCAACACCAGGCACCATCACCTCTGAAAAGTTCAATAATTTCGATGAAAGCGAGTTGAAGGGGTTAATGGTACGTCCAAATGACCTTTCAACAACTTTGGTATCAGTCGTAAGTGTAATAGATGGATCCCAATCAACGGGAAAGAAAAAGGCAGATGTTCCTTCAATGACGTTCGGATGTTTTCTCGTTGAAAACACTGGTGAAAAACGTGAAATTTTCAAATTTTCCAAAACATATTCACAATTGCTCCAATTTGATAGCTTAGTCAGACCACATTTTTTTGAACTATTACCATTACCTGAGTTGTCATCATTTTTGAAGACCACACCCAATACTGTTGAATTCAGAAGACAAATTTTGAACAATTACTTTTACAAGTTGTTTGAACTCAAGGTCAAACCAAAGGATCTTCTGTTGGCAATTTGTAGATTCGTTTCAACTGATCCTGTGTTCAAGTTTGATTTTAATGAGAATGTGGTAAAGGATGGTTACATGTTGAGGAGGTCAACAGGTAAATTAAACATCTCGTGGAAGGTCACATTCTGTGCAGTTTTCGAGAGTACTTTGGAGCTTACGGACCAATCATCTGGCAAAAAACAGATTTTGAACATCCTCGAATGTAAGTTGGTAAACGAGGAAGATACAAGGGATATAAGACATGGCATATCCATACTAGAACCGAAAAGAAATGTTCTATCATCGTCAACCAATAAGATCACATTGTGTGCCGAGTCCTATGAAGATAAAGCTGAGTGGTTGGAAGCTTTGGCGAAAGCCAGCAGCAACTTGAGGCCACAATATGTCAAAAGCTCAGCTGCTAGTGCTTTATCTGTTCCAGCATCTGATCTGTCACCAGATGCAAGTACCTTGAGATATAATAACTCATTCAATAGCTCCAAAATGGGCAGCCCAGTAACAACAAGTGCAACATCAACACTGGCGACTACAACTTCATCAACAACAGGTGCATCCTCCAACACAGTCCTGGTTGAAGCCCCTGCAACTCCACTGACTCAATCATTCTCATTTGATGATTCTAGCACATTCAATAGTGTATCTAGACCTAAGAAAAGAGTAAATTTGTTCAGTATGATCAAAACGGGTAAACCCATGAGTCCAGAAAAAGTATCGGATGGATCAAAAAATGCTTCTAGTGTTATCGAACCGGTAACAAATTTGGAACTGTATCAAGAGCAACAACATCAACATCCGTTGCCTTCAGCCACGGAATCAACGTTCTCATTTTCACCTTACAGTCCAGCCAAAAGCTTTTCAACTGGGCCTGAGCTATTTGGAGCTTCATTGGAGACCGCCATTCAATTATCATCGGCCGAATATAAAGGAAGAGTCATCCCATCTATTTGTTATAGGTGTATCGATTACTTGGAAAGAAAAGACGCTATCTACTCTGAGGGGATATTTCGTTTAACCGGTAAGTCATCTGAGATTAATCTCCTAAATGAATTGTTTAATACCAAATATGATGTGGATTTCAATGATTTAGAAAAGCTCCCAGATGTTGACTCGATATCTACTTTATTGAAAAGATATTTGAGAAGTATGAAAGAAAGCGTCATCACACCAAAGTTAGTCTCATCGTTGAAACAACTGCCTAATACATTACCGGAGAAAGCACAATACTATAAGAAAGAGGTCTTGAGTATCTTACCAAAGTATAATTATGATTTACTTTATGTTCTACTTAACTACTTGATTAAGGTGATAAAGAACAAGGAATATAACAAAATGGATATCAATAATATAACAATGTTATTTTCTGTCAATTTTAGCGTGGATGATGACTTATTGTCAGAGCTTATAATTGACTTTGATTTCATATTCAAAAATGCAACCAATCCTGTCTCACAAGAAGAAAGACCGCAATTGAGAAGATAAACAGCATAATCAAAAGCTTGCATCATTATGAGTTTTCTGTTATTTAGCTATTCTGTAAATTTAACGAGTTCAAAAGAACAACTAGCCATTCATCGATTGTAGCATTTTGACATGGATCACCGATCTATGAAATAAGTAAGCCTTATAAAATTCATGTTCTGCTATTGAGTTAATAAACAAGCTTTGTAAATAGCAAACTGAGTATCAAGTGACAAAAAAGGTTCATAAAGAGTTTCTTACATACTGAAACGCCAACAAAATAACGCAGAAATCCAGATTTAGAAGGAGCATGGTGGTTGCTGTATACCGCATTACATAGTCTCAGCGGTAAGGGGATGATATCTTCAAGTTGATCTAGAATTGAGTTTGGCTCATTTTGTTGAAAAGTAAATCTTGCAGATACACCATTTCCAGATATATTCGCTATAAAATTTAAACCTTTTTTTTATATGAGTTTACTGTATTGTCCACAGAATTGCTTGAGGATCAAAAGTTGATTAATGAGGTCAATCGAAAGAGAAGTCTTCTCTATAATTTTGATTCTCACAAAACTTTGAAGCAAAGATGCTGTATGACAACAAAATATAGCAAATTAATAAATCAGTTCGGACTCTGAATTATGATAGCTGTCCAATAACCAACATCCAGTAGTCAATTTTCTCACATGCAAAAAAACCCCGAAACCTTACCAATTCTCGGAACACAAGGTATACCTTGACCTTGAGAATTTTAGATTACTATTCATACAGATACTTCCCTGATGCGCTACCACGAGATCGACCAAACAAATCATCTACAAACATTTGCAACTGCTGTTTCTCTCCCTGTGATGAGCACAAAGATCATTTGAGTAAAACTTATCTGGCAGCTGATCACCAATTAGCCACACCTTGAATGTAAGATATACCGAATCTATTTCAAGGCCACTATACAACGGTCCTTATAATTCAAAACCTGTCTGCAAGTCATCCACAGTCTCCGGATAAAACTCCGCTATGGTCATGTCTAGTTACCACTCCAACTGCTGAGGACTGGCGGCAGAGATGAAATGGTATCTTTGGATCCAATTTTACGGCGCTTACATTGCCTAGGCTTCCGATTAACCTATAGGCCGGGCCCGATCAAGTAGACATTCAACTTCTTCATTTATTTCGCCAAAACTCTCATTTCAAGAGTCCCTCCATTTATCTATACCACTTCTTTCAATTTCGAACTTCTTTCTTGCACGATCCGAAATTTTTCATAAATACTCCTGAAAGACCTCTGATACTCATAATTAATCACACGGTAGTGAGAATAAGGTGTAACATGTAACGAAATCTGTTGGTTCAGTTTCCTGGAAAGGTCAAATGTGGCCCTTGAACTTATTGAAAAAAAAATATCAAAGCTGGAGTTTACACACACAAAAAAAAAAATAAAGCACCCATGCTGGGAGTCGAACCCAGAATCTTTTGATTAGAAGTCAAACGCGTTAACCATTACGCTACACGGGCATTTCATGAAATGGGTTTATCAGTTAGAATATATAATGTGACCAAAAAATGTCCCGTTAGGTTTTATACCCCCGTATTCGATTAATGCCCTGTTTTCGGATCATAGTTTTGTCTCATTACATTTTCTGTGCCTTTAGGGTTTTTTAAGTTATTTATTGCACATTATGTAGTCTGTATATATGAATTTCTGAAGATCAAGTATCGTTTAATAAGATTCATATTATATCACTTCTTCTTTTCAGCAAACTTTCTAACAGTGTCACAGTGGCTTAGATATCAACTTAGACTCCCAGAGATCAGCTATTCAACTGCCAGTGGTCTTGATGTGCTTCAACTATTTTATCTAGGATATTATAGTCGGAGTGTGGAATAATTTGATTAGGGATATAATAAACTTCTATTGAATAAAATATCGTATAAAAATGTCTTGTATAAAATAAAATAAAACTATATAATTTGAGTTCAGAAACCC